>JANAVB010012195.1:4044773-4187731 GCA_029216955.1 Iris pallida
TCTCGTGGAATCCCGTGTCGTAACGGTCTTACTTGGATCCACTCTACCAGTCGGGGACGGGGATCACTAGTTAGATATGTGCATTATCCGCCTTGTTTATTCTTGTAGACCTTGAATAATACCAATCCTACACTCCACGTAGGATTGGTGGATCAGTAGACCTTGTGCAACCCAAGCCGGCCACATATTGTAGCTAGTACTCACACACCTAGAGATATATTCTTGATTCTTGTACATGCATGATCATTTACTTGCCTTATTCTAGCTCTAGTTTTACAAGCTTACCTTGCCATGATATTCACATGTACATTCCATGATTTTCTTGATATACTATCTATTTACAGTCTTGTAGCTTTTATCATATCTTGTGAACTGCTGTTAGTAGATTGTACTCGTTCTATCCTGACAGGATATGTTGAAAATATACAGATGCAGATGAGGGAGACTATTGTACCTACTACGGTCCGGATGACGTAGTGGGCGTAGACCTGGAGACTTTGGTCCAGCAGGGCTTAGCTCCGCCTGATGAGACCTTACCTATTGCTTAGTTAGAATAGGTCTTTTGTACTGGACATTGTCTCTAGCTACTTTTGAGACTGTTATTATTATGGACTTTATTAGAGACTTGGACTTGTATATATTCTTTGTGTTGGACTTGACAGGTTATATATTATTTTATCGTCTTGTTGTCTTTACATTTCAGTCTTTACTTTGTTATCTTAGAGTCGTGATTGAGTACTCGTATATATATTCATTGCTTGTCCTCCGTTCGGAGTTGACTATATTCTCGACAGGTTTTTGTTATATATATAAACTGTTTAGAGTAGAAAAATCTACAGCGTTCTACGCCGATTTTTCGGTGAGGGCTGGGCGTTGTCGCGTCACGTGCCCTTTTAGCGGGCGCGGGTCGTGACAGATCCATATTGGTAGGTGAAAGAACAAAAACAAAATCTTCTACTTCTTGTGAATATTGGCGAGCCTTCTACTTCTAATTTGAGATGGAGAGAAAGATATTGAAAATTTTGAGATGGAGACTAGCCATTTATAAGAATGAAATGAGAGAGATGTTGTAAAAGGAAGTAACTGTTGGAGTAAAAATATAGTCGTTGAAGTAGCCGTTGGAGTAAAAAAAAACTCACCCAAAAAACCACAACAAAATCTATTTCCTGCAATTTTTTGCCACTGATGAAGCTCTCCCCTAACACGTGTACGTAGGGTGCTGGATGTGCTTGATTTCCGCCAGACTGACTGGCCGCCAGTTCGTCTGTCGGAAAGTATCTTTGTTTGAAAATTTGCTAAACTTGTTATCCCCACTGCAATTTTATGAAAATATATTACTCTGAGAAAATTTTCTGAATTTATTAGTTAAATTTGTTTATTAAGTTTAATATAGATATTTGGATAATTATATATAAAAATAGTAAACAAAAATTAAGAGTTTGTTTTTTTGCTATTTCTAAATAATATGAAATATTTGTATGACGAATGTGCATATATATATATATATATATATATATATATATATATATATATATATATATATATATATATATATATATTATAGTGACTATCTATAAATCGGTTTTATTTCGTAGCCCACTAAGGTCCCGTTTTGTTTGCAAAATCATAAGATTCCGGAAGTAAAGTGATTCACAATGGAAGAAAAAATAGAAAAAATAATAATTTCATCCATCCAAGCAAGAACTCACTTTCCTACCTTGAGGTATTTATTTTGCTTTCCAATTTTTTTGACATTTTCAAACATCGAAAAGAAAAATTAATAGAAAGTGTAATTTCTTAAAGGAAAAAATACCGGAATTGATTTCAGTTTTCTTCCATTCCGTGAACCAAACAAGGCCTAAGAGTTATAAACTCCACCTAACCATGTGGCCCACTAACCAAATATACATGACATTAGAATGCATAACAGTCATTTGTAATCTTCTCTTGAATTTTTTGACTCCATAATTCATAAGTATTAGTACAATTGTAATACTATGCTTAATTTAATTGTACTTAAACATCCTAAACTGTACTTTTTTTTACTTTAATATCCTGCATAATTTAGTATTTTGATTTTTTTTATGATTTTGAATTTTTTTTAGACAAAGTAATTTTTCATTGACAAAGGGATAAATTGCAAAAACTTTTAAACATATAGGTATTACTTACTCAACAAAATGGTTCATAATATTGAAATGACAAATCTAAATAGTTTAAGTAAATGCTAGGAGTCGAGACACATATATTGTGTGTACAATTTTTAGTGAAAGAAGAAAAAATAGAATAGACAAGGGGAGATTACGATTTTAAATTAGTATACAAGTTGAATTAGTGATGAGTAAATAATTTTTTATCTACAACAATGATAATTTTAGTCAAGAGAGTGTTACACTAAAAAATTAGTGACACCCTCAGTATTTGGATTATATATTAAAATGTCAAATTTAAATATTTTGCGATATTAAGTCTGAAATTTGTTCCTTCAGCCGGTTTTAACTAAAATTGTTCATCAATAGGTCGGACTAGTGCCCAGCCCCAACTAAAAAGAAGTTGGTCGATAATTGAAGAGTGTGTATTAATAGTTTGATGGAGAACAAAATATAAAATTATTTTGTTAATAACTAGGTTAAAATTTTGTAGTTTTGGTACAACGAAAAAAAATATATACAATATGATCATATTCGTAATATTAATGGATAGGTAAAATTGTAATAGTTTGGATTATTAACAAGAATTTTTTTAGGCCTTCAAGAAAGAAGAAAAGGTCTTCATGCAATAATACTAATAGAATAATTTTTCTCATACTCCCCCGGTGGAGTGTAAAACTCTTGGCAAAAGCACTGTTTTTGCTTAAAATTGAGATTCACGTATTGGTTGTTTTGACTGTAGATTCAAATTTTATTAGCGAATACTTTTTTTTTAATTTATGAACTATAGATCTTTCTTCGTGAGGGTAAAGTGCATATAAACTTTCCTTAGATGTAAGAAAAATACAATTAAATACTCATTGATTTAAAAAATCCATTATGTTTCAATTACGCTTAAATGATCCCCTAATTAGACTTTTCTGTTAACCGGTGTTAAGTCGGGGCTGTGATGATCATTTTATCCCTGGATATAATCATTTCTTTTCTCAAATCCCTCTCTCCCGTTCCCAAATTCCTCTCTCCCGTTCCCAAATCCAAACCCTAAATCTTATCCCAAAATGATTCTATTTCTTCTCAAAACCTAAATCATTTCTTTCCCAAACCCTAAATCCTCTCTTCCCGACATCTAAATCCTCTTCTCCGTTCCCAAAACCTAACTATGTTCGTCTGAAAACCTAAAATCCTTCCCCGATCATCTAATTTTCCATATTCCATACTGCCATTGCTCGATTGGAGTGGAGATTATGTGTAACAAGGGTTTATTAGTGGAATTCTCGAACTGGTATATTCGAAAATCCTAGTTCTCTGAAATTTCTTAAATTTCTTAGTCTTTTGAGCGTAGTGGTCCCAATTAATGAATTAAATTTGTTGATTTTCTATCTATTTTGAGACGAGTGGTCCCAAATAATGAATTAAAAGTTTTTTGATTCATATATGATGTTTGTACGAGTGGGAACTTGTTAAATTTCTTAGTCTGTATATTACTGTTTGTAGACTATTATAGGAAATTGTCTGTAAGAGTGGTCCATTATAGGAGTATATATTGTCTGTAAGACACTACTAAAATAACTCATTTTAGCGACGTTCGGAAACGTCGCTAAATAAGGAAATTACGTCGCTAAAACCAATTAGCGACGTATTTAGCGACGAAAAGGGGACGTCGCTTAAAGGCAAGTCGCAGATGGCACTTTAGTCGCCGAACGTCGCTATTGGCGACGCGTAATTTATTGTCGCTAGCCGTCGCAAAAATTGCGACATATAGCGACGTCGAATTACGTCGCCAAAATGACGACGTAAAGCGACCACTTGCGACGCTCTGTTATTTATATATGATGACATGGCATGATTTAGCGACGTCCCCGCTAGCGACGTCTAGCGACGTAACGTCGCTAGTTAGCGACGTATAGCGACGTCTGTTTGCCGTCGCAGTACGTCGCAGAACGTCGCTATACGTCGCAGATGTTAAAAAAAAAATTTTTAAAATATAATTGATATTTTTGTTATGCTGTGTTTCTGTGTTTACAGTGTGTGTGAAGTGCAGTGTTCGAACCATCGATAGTTTCGCTTACTGTTCTATGTTTTATCTTGGATAGAAAGGGCAACAGTTCAGGGTGCACTTCTTAGAGCTTCCTCTTCACGTCCTTCACCTTCTCGGCAACCTTTACGACGTCCGAGAAAGTGAAGGACGTGAAAATGAAGCTCTCAGAAGTGCACCATGAACTGTTGCTATTTCTATCCAAGATAAAATATACAACAGTAATCGAAACTGTCGATGGTTTCCGAACACTGTATTTCACATTCACTGTAAACACAGACACACATCATAACAAAAATACACAATATATTTTTTTAAAATTTCGGCAGCACCTCCTTTGTATATCAGATCATCGCTTATAACCCAGCGTAGGTATATTTGTCATCCCCATCGCAGATATCACAAAGTAAATATCACAAAGTAAATATGGCAATAAAAATACCAACAAAGTAAATATCACAAAGTAAATATCCAACAAACATACATGTCCACAATGGAGGGCAAATAAGAATGAAAATCAGTGTACAGAACGGTCAATAGGCCCATAGGGCCAATACATACAAAGATGATAAAAAATATCTACTGGATCACTGAGGACTCCTGCCGCGCATCTGGATAGCATGTACTCATACTGCTCCTGGGTGAGCTGCACCGTAGGGGCAGTAGGAGGCAGTGGAATGTCTGGAGTCGGCGCCGTCGATGGACATCTAAGTTGATAACTAATGTCGATGTGCAAGGGTGGAATGAACTAAAAAGGTAATCCTTCAACCAAACAATACCTAATCTATATGTCAGTCATGGGACTGAACAACTGAATACAAGACAAATAATAGGACTGGAACTAAATAAATGCCTGGACTGATATGAAGAGATAATATGGATTGCAATATATATATATATATATATAATATGAGGAAACAATGCACAAACTGTTCTCAGATTGACACGTATATATATGTGTGTGTGTGTCATGTGTGTGGTGTGCTAACAGTGTGTGTGTACAATAGGGTGTGTGTATATAGGGTAAAGTGTGCCATGTGTGTGTACATAACATGGGCTAGGTGTCTCAATGTGTGTGTGTACATAGGAATCAATAGTGTGAGTGAATTAGTTATTCTCGGTTTTGAGTGTAATGTGAGTGAGCTATAAGAGAAACAGTATACACAAACAGTGTATCAATCTCAGGAAAATCAGTAGATAGCAGTAGTATGTGATTATATTCTCAGGTTACACTTATGTGTGTGTGTAGATAGGTGTAAACAGTGCATAATTTCTCGAGAAAATTCAGTGTAATGTGTGTGTGCCAATATGTGAAAACAGTGTATAAAAATTGTTCTCAGTTTTGACAGTCAATGGCATACGAAAACCCAAGAATCCCCAATCAATGTGAACCCTAACATGCACATTAATTCTCAGAGAAGATATGGGATTAATCATAATGGTTTAATCATTCAAAATCAGTTTAAACAAATGTTAATCTCAGAAAATTAATATATAGTGAACTACGTATCAGAAAATTGGGGATAAACCAAATTCGAAATCCAAATTCAATTAATAGCAAAATCTAATGGTTGGTAATGATATGTGTATGTGTCATAGAGTCACACGTGTCGAGTGTCCACCAAAACAGGACACAATCGTGTCCAAATTATTTTTTAACACACACGAACACAAATGACACATGGCAGTCTCGTGCACGTGTCCACGTGTGTGTGTCCGTGTCTGTGTGTGTGTGTGCGTGTGTGTGTGTGTGTCCGTGTCTGTGTGTGCGTGTGTGTCCGTGTCCGTGTGTGTCCGTGTGTGTGTGTGTGTCCGTGGGAGAGGAGGAGGAGGAAGGAGAGGAGTTAGGTTAGGGTTTACCTGAGGAAGAGGATGAGGAGGTCGGATTGGAGGGGGAGGAGCTCGAGGAGGAGGATCTCGAGGAGGAGGAGCTCGCCGGAGGGGGAGGGAGTCGCCGGGGGGGAGGGGGTCGCCGGGGGGGGCACTGACAGAGGGGGAGGGAGTCGCCGGGGGTGGGGGGGTGGGGGGGGGGGGGAAATGAAATTTCGGGTTTTCGAGTGAGAATGAGGGGGAAAGAAGGCTGCTGCGTGCCCTAAGTAAAATAACTTAGCGACATCACGTTTTGACGTCGCTAAACGTCGCAAACTTGGCGACATGTACATAAAATATGTCGCTGAACGTCGCTATTCGGCGACGTAGTACACTTCTATCGCAGAACATCGCTAGACAGCGACGTTTTGCGACGTGTTTAAAACGACGTCGCTACTGGCGACGTCATTTATTGCCGTCGCTACATTACATCGCTATTTGATGATATTTTAGTAGTGAGAGTGGTCCATTGTTTGTAGACTATTTTGAGACGAGTGGTCCCCAATAATCTGTATATTATTGTTTGTAGTATGTTAGAAAATTGTGTATATTGTTGTTTGTAGTCTATTATAGGGGCATATATTGTTGTTTACAGTCTATGATATTGTTGTTTGGTTGTTTGTAGTCTATTAAAAAATTATGTATATTGTTGTTTACAGTCTATGATATTGTTGTTGGGTTGTTTGTATTGCATTTGATATTGCCTCTACATAGGAAAAATATGTTAATAGTCTATGATATTATTGTTTTTATATTAAATTTGTTGTTTGTACATAGGGAATTGTCTGTTTGTATACGCCTATACATAGGAGATGTGATATGCTTGTACATAGGGAATTGTCTTTTGTTTGTTTTATATATATTGTTACTTTTGTGTGTATGTGCAGAGGAATTATTCTGGTGAATACAAAGTATGTTGTTCATATGTTTGTTGGGGGTAATTTTCATGATGATGACAAATATGTTGGAGGTATTTTTTTAGAACTTAAAGGATGTGTGGACAGAGATGAGATGTGATGGTTTGACCTTGATGGGTTATGTGCAGTTGCTGGGGTACAGGCTCCATGTAAAATTTTCTATTATGACCCTCTAAATGGAAGTAAGACTCAAATATTAGATGACAATGATATATTGAGCTTCTTTGAAAGTTTGCTAGTCCTTGTCTTATCAAGTTTTATGTATTGGGGAAGCTTGTTGAGTCACTCATTGACTATGGTAAATATGTTGACATTACTGAGTCTACAACAACCAAGATGCTCTGTGGTCCTCCTGAAGATGCTGATGAGATTGATGTGCAGTTGGGTGATAAATTTTGGGTTAATATTTACTTGACTGGGCCTGCTCAACCTGATGAAGATGTGGAGTTAGGATCTGGACCTCCTCAACATGTAGAAGATCAAGGACATGTGGAGAATGAAGGACATGTGGAGAAAGAAAGAACTGTAGAGAATGAAAATACTGTGGAGAATAAAAAAATCTGTGGAGAATGAAAGAACTGTGGAGAATGAAGAATCTGTGGAAGATGTAGAAGCAGCTTCAAAATGTTGTACCTATGATACCTCTTGTGGTCCATATCCAAACTGGAAGAAGGCAAAAGAAGATAAAGAAACAAGATGATGAAAGCATGTCTATGAAGGAAGTTGGAAAAGCCATGACTAGAGCCACTATCACTTGTGGCAAGTGAAAGCAGTTAGGACATAACTCAAGAGCACGCCTAGATCCTTTTAAGGAGAAGGTGACAGTGCCAAAAGGCAAACCAGGTAGGCCTAAGCTCTCCAAGTCAACCCTGCATGCGTGTCATGGTAATCCAACACCTCATTTTGAAGGAAATGTCAACCATAACTATGAAAGTGTTGCAAGGGGAGAGAGTGTTACATCTAAAAGGTTAGTTCTGATACATGCTTTTTAATTATTTGTTACTCATTTTAGAATTTGGCATTTTAATTATTTTTTACTCATCCTTTCATAGGCTGCAGACAAATAAAGGGTCTTCATCATTTTGGTGACCCATTTTTTAAAGTTGGCAATGATGAATTAGAGTTATGTGGGTATAAGGATCTGTAGGATGCTACTTGTTGCTATAGTGCTGTAGGGTGCTCTGTTTGTGGGGACAACTGATGTATTTTGGGGAGCAATTGATGAATTTTGGGGAGCAACTGTGACTATTTTGTCATGCTACATGTTGTTGTATAGCTCTGTGGGTTGCTCTGTTTGTGGGGAGCAACTGATGTATTTTGTGATACTACCTAAATCCTTTACTCACTAACTCTTCTGAGCCACTGTCCCTAAGGAATTTATGCATGTCAGTTTGTTGGACTAAACTTATGGATGCCAGGTTCCTAATTCTTCTTTGTTTCATCATCTTGTTTCTTTCTAATTCTTACTTCATTTCATCAATTCTAATTCTTACTTCTTCAGTTTGTATAGGTTGCTGCAAACTGTGGATGATAGATTGATGCTGGCATGTGGAAGCAAATTTTTTGGCTTTTGAAAATTTTTGTTTAGCTTCTAAAGGTGTGAAGAATAGTGCAGTTTACATTTTGGATGTGTAAAGTTCATTTTGTATCTTCAACAAATGGATGTGTTCATATTTTGTGAAGTATACTGCTGATGTGAAGCTTTCGGTTGAACGAATGCTCTGTTGCAGTCAGTTAGGATGGTCTATGGTCTATGGTGAACTCTAATGTGTTCATATTTTGTTACTGTTGTGTTGAACAAATGCAAATTTGATGCACATTTGAGGATGCATATTTTGTTTTGTTACTCTAATATGTTGCTTTTACTGTTACTGTTGCTCATACTGTTGCTGTTGCAAATTTGATGCATATTTCAGGATGCAAATTTGATGCATATTTGATGAACATTTTGGTAAACTGTAATGTTTATACCGAGGATACATATTTGAGGATGCAAATTTGATGCATGGCTTTCATTTCATATTTGAGGATTCATATTGAAACTGGAATTATAAACCTTGGTACAAATTTTCTTTTCATCACATGTATTTCTCATACAAATAACTTAAACATTACTAAATATGTTAAAAATCCGAAAATAAATTGCAAAACATGTATGTTGAAACATGACCTTGGTTCAGTTGCTGTCACCGCCACTGTCGATTCTCTATGAAGAGATTGTAAACCTTGGCATCAGTGCTCCCTTAATTCTCTCATTAAATTCCACATTACGATTTGATAGTGTTTTGAAAGTTTCTCATCCTCCCATAGTAGAAAACCACAAGAATTTGTTAAAAATTTTGCACCCGTAGAATCTTCTTCGGGGATTTTTTGGTGTCAATGAAGTCTTCAATGGACTAATTAATCAACAATGACAATAAATTGTTCTTACACAATTTCTATTTGGACGTCTTGAGAATAAAGATTGCCAGCTATTGGCCATAATTTGCAGTTAGATATGAGATCTGTAAAGAATAAGTAAAAAAAGCTTCAATACATTAATTGAGAGCAAATAAGTATTAAAAAAAAGGAAGATAAAAAAATATAATGTTATTTTTCCAACAAACCAGTCGAAAATTTAGAAAATAGAAAGCTTGGGTGGTGTCCTTGGAAACCATCATTTATATAGAGAATGAAAGGGAGGAGCCACATTGTTAACATTAGCTTCTAAGGGGGTATTTTGGGTAGTCCGTAATTTACTTTACCCAAAAAATTGCTTGTAACGGCTACTTCTAGCGTTTCTTTGACGGGAAGAGGCTTTATAAGCAAGACAGGTTTTGCGGGAGATATGAACTGTTTAAGTTTTCTAATAGGTCTAATTTTGCTAACAAGTCAAATCTAGAAAGGGTTTATATGCACTTTACCCTTCTTCGTGAACACACTTGTACCGCAAATTTACGAATAAGTGTAAATTTGCAAATATATATACACTGCACTGACATGAAACTATATTCTCTTTATATAAATAATTTGGCTAATACAATAAGTTTACAAAACATAAATACAAGAATTCCCCATAGCATACAAGAATTTATTTTTGGGCCTCATAATATTGAGGAGCCAATTCAGGTAGCCACAACGGATCTACTCTTGTTAGGTTGCGAACATAATTTTGATTAGTTCGAACCAACTCATTGAAGATGATACAGTCGGGCTTTGTTCGAAACAAGACCGAAGAAGGATGGATCTGCACATTCTGACTGCTTGCAATAGCCCTGTCAAAAGAAGACCATGAGTGATTAAGACGGCAGTCAATGCAATCTTACTAATAAGAAGATATTTTAAAAGATGATGAATAAATAAAACCTAGCTGATGACAAATAATCACTCGAGGACAAAGTGAAAGAAAATCATCTTAGGTGGTTTGGAGACGTGCAACATAGACCAAGATACTCATGTAAGGAGGAGCGGTAATATAGCACTTAATGGAGCCGCAATGACTAGAGGTAGACCTAGACAAACATGTTTTGAAGCTTTAAAGAAGGATATGACTTTTGTTAATGTTACACAGGAATATGGCCCTACAAGCGAACAGCCGACACCAAAAATTTGGAATAAAGGCTTTGTTGTTGTTGTTGATTGACCATGTGGATAAGAGCTGATAAGAAAATTTCTCCAATTTGACGAAGTGGCAGAATCCAAACCTATATGATCCATCAGGTTCCTTCAATGCTGCATTGAGGAAGAAAGAGGCGGTAAGGCATCTTCGGAACTGAACCATCTCATCACCACAACTCGA
Organism: Iris pallida; assembly: GCA_029216955.1. Classification (NCBI taxonomy): domain Eukaryota; kingdom Viridiplantae; phylum Streptophyta; class Magnoliopsida; order Asparagales; family Iridaceae; genus Iris; species Iris pallida. The sequence continues at coordinate 4,055,523 of JANAVB010012195.1, forward strand.
TATTACTAGACCCATCTGCTGCACATGCCCTTTGATTTGACTGGAACATAGGAATTCACAAATTATGAGAAACGCAAGTAGCAACCTAACTGCAACATATAACATGCATATGATATGGAAAATATTAAAGAAACCATGATAAAACTAAACATAAATTGCCTAGCAGAACAATCAGAATAGTAACAGATAAATGAGGCATACAAATACTTCTATTTCTTTCATGTTGCCTGCTATTTGGAAGATTCAATGTATACCTAAAATAATTTTGGTAGAGAAGTTCAAGGTAAGAAGCAGACCTGTGAACATCTCGCGCATGCTTCAGAGAACGATTGTTGATGAAGTTCTCCCTACACCATCTATTTAGAGACTTTTCCACAGTTTTTTCCTTGCGATTTGCGGCTTTGCTCTTCTTCAGGCATTCTGTAGCAGCTCGATATACATTCAGCAACGTGATATGGTCTCCTTCAGAACTCAAGAAACTTTTCCTTGCAGCTCTTGCCTAAAAAATTGCAATAACGGTAAATTTTGTAATGTAACCAAAATACTACTTTTTTTGGTTTAACCATTTTCTGGTGTAACCCTTGATAACAAAGTATAGTATAAAATAAAAGTTAAATTGCAACTTGATACCCTCAACTATTCAACTTGATACCCTCAACATTGATAGGTACTAACTTAATACCCTTTTCCAACTAATATTTTCCACTTGATACCCTCCATCACACCAACATTAATTTTTTAGTTACAGAAAATTAAAAAATATATATTTCCTAAACTACCCTCTTCACCCCCCACCCCCCCCCCACCCCAGCTGCCCCCCCCACCCCACCCCACCCCACCGCTGCCAACCCCCCCCCCCCCCCCCCCCCCCCCGCCCTGAGCGCCCTCCCTCCCGCCGTGCCCGCCACCCCGAGCACCCCCACCCCACCCCCGCTGCGCCTCCCCTCCGCACGCCCACACACACCCTCCCCGAGCACACACACCAACCCTCCCCGCCACGCTGCACCCCCCCCCCCCTTCCGCGAGCCGTCGTGCGCCGCCCACCTTCCCGCGCGGCCCCCGCCGTCCCCGGCTGCTGCTGCTGTGTGCCCCCCCTCCGGTTGCCGGCGCCGGAGAGAGAGGGAGGCTGCCGGAGAGAGAGGGGGTGGGGAATGGAAGGGTATTTTTGTCATTTTTTTCTTCCGTAACGGTTTGGGCAAAAATGGGAGGAGGATATTAAGTTGATGCCTATCAAAGTTGAGGATATCAAGTTTAAAAAGTCAAATAGTTGAGGGTATCAAGTTGTAATTTAGCCTAAAATAAATTTAGATCATAGATGGAAGTGCAAATGAAGTGTAAGAAATGGTACAAAGTACTAACAGGATGTATCATGCAAACAAGCAAGCATTATAATGTGCAAGGATTTTTTGTATGTATACCTCGTCAATCTTTTCACGGGGAAAGTAAAAAATGGATTCCACTGAAAGCATTGCTACTATTATTAGCATTTCTTCCAAGCATTTGAAATCACTAGCCATAATGAGAGCTTTAGAATATAAGGGGTCTAAGGGTAGCCGAGCCATTTGAAGCCCCACTGGATCTGACAGTTTGTAATCATCGGTTAAAGCCCCTAGTAAGGATAGCTGCTCCAAAGATTTCACAATAGCCATCCTGAAAGCAGTCATCAGAAAAACATGAAACAATTTAAACCTCCAAAAGTTCTTTATAATGGAAGTATACAAGTTGTAGGTAAATAAAATATGTGAAAAGTTCCATTGACAACCTTCACAGGTAGTTGTAAGTATCAATTGGTAAATTTATATACATGGATCAACTCCAACTAGAAACGAACAAATGACTAAGTATGTCCAACTGTGAAAGAACTTATTTACTGTTTACAATAGCATGCTTCAAAACTTCATCCCTTAATTAATTTAAAGAATTAAAATTCAATTAGTCACCAATTTCCTCATTGTTTACTATAGCATACTTCTAAAAATTACAGCATACTAAATTTAAAACTTGACAACAATCTTGAGACAATCACTTAATTGCAGCACACATCATGATCATCCTTGCATTGAGATACTCCAGAACTAGGCAATCAATATAAAAATTAAAAAAAACACTGTCATGTGGAATTTCTCAAACGATTCTCCAAATAGATTGAATCTATTAACCAATCTAATGACCAAAAAAAGAAGAAAATCTCAATATACTTTATCAGCTTTGCTAACATTATAAGATGATAATGGCAGGACATTCCATCAAGATCATACTGGCTATGGAGCATCAAAGCTCCAAAGAAGAACAGCCTAAGTTCCCATAATAGCCATGCACCTAACATCAAACTTGGGTGGTGTTTCCTAACAACGTAGAAAAATTGGGGCTAATTATCAAATATACTACAAAATTCAAAGAAAAGGACTTGAAAAACAGATTACACGAGAAAAGAGGAACGATTATCACCTTGAAGGTTTCTCCATGAAATCAAAACCAATGATATCATCAATACCAAGGGCTTTGAGTTGTAGCACAACATTTGAGAGGTTGCACCTTTTAATCTCTGGCACGGTAGAGTCTATAAGTTTACCAAATTCACTTTCTGGGTACAAGCGAAAGCACTTCCCAGGTCCCTCACGTCCAGCACGACCACTGCAGTAACATGCATAAATTAGTATTTACACCATAGTAACTGATAATTCACACCATAACTACAGATCATAAATCCAAATGGCAGCTGAAATTTTTGTGGATCACAGATACATAATGTTTATGCAACCATTTCGAATCAGGTGTTAGCATTCAACAGACATATGAATAAAAGTACCCAAATTTCTCTCATTAGGGATTGTTACTAGTTACAACTTACAAGCAGACACTGACAAAAATGTTGCACAAGCTGTCATCATTATTAATATATTATCATCACCTTTTACTATAAAAAAAGAAAAAGAAAAACAAATGGTCAAGGAGCATTACTCTGAATTAAGAAGACCTCACATAAAGATTGGCCCTCTATCATCAGCTGAAATCTTGATGTCAACCCTCATATTGTGCCTAATTCCTAGCCAATGGAACGAGTTCAACAGGTGTTTACTTCGAGACCAAGAAGCAGTGCGTGCAGATAGCAAAACCAATCTTATTAATTATAAGATTCAGAAACAACCAAGAAGTGACCCTCAAGGTTTATCTTACACTAAGGTCTAGATAAAGGCAAAGATTGCAGTAGTAGTAAAAGACATCTGGATACTGGAAAAATTATAATTGATCCTTAAGTTTTAATTAGAATATGTAGTTTTTTTCAACCTTAAGAAAATGAGGATTTTGGCCAACACAACAGGACAGAGAAGAATAGTTAGGGCTAGACAGAACAGTTAAATCTAGCAATGAACTTAGAAAAACAATCAACTCTGTACGACCAAGATATTATGCTGGAATGACCTTGCTAAAGATCTTTGTCTTCTCATATATAAGCAATAACTAATTTCTTGGACATCAAAATGTCTACAACTAAACAACTATAGCCTATATCATACGTATATAGCGGTAAGTTCAGATCAAAGATGGGCAAACATCATGGAAATATATTGTCCAAAAACGACGGTTGTTGCAGATACCTACCAACCAGTCAAATTTAAGACGAGAAGCATAAAGATAATTGATTCACCAACATTCCACTTTCCTACCTCCTCTGAAGAGCCTGTGCTTTTGAGATTGGGATAATGATCAACGATTCCATCCCTGTGATATGGTTGTAGGAACGAGCTTTCACCAATCCAGGATCTATAACATACTTGATACCAGGAATTGTCAATGATGTTTCAGCAATGTTTGTAGCTAGTATAACCTACACAATCCACGCATAAAATCATCTAAATCAGTTTCAAGAGAAATGCAGTGCAATCATCAACTTGAACATAGTTTTGAGCTGGAAAAGAACCAAATGAAATGAAATAATTAGGGGTGAGCATTATTCGGTTTTGGACCGAAAACCGAACCGAACCGAACCGAATAAGAGATTCGGTTCGATTTTAAAAAAAATTCGGTTCGGTTTCGGTTTTGAAAATACTAAATTTTCTTATTCGGTTTCGGTTTCGGTTTTGGATTTCGGTTACGGTCCAAAACCGAAAACCGAATAAGAAAAATTAGTTACTATATATATATATATATATATATATATATATATATATACACACACATGTATTAATATATATAGGTATATACCGAATATACATATGTATATACTATAGGTATATACTAAATAAATTTAGGTATATTTAGTTACTATATATATTAACAAAAAACGTGTGAATAAACCGAAAAATTGAATAAACCGAAAACCGAACCGATTTAATTCGGTTCGGTTTGATTCGGTTATGGATCAATTCGGTTCGGTTTCGGTTTTGCTTATTCGGTTTTCGGTCCAATTCGGTTTTCGGTTATTCGGTTCGGTTTGAACCGAATAAACCGAATGCTCACCCCTAGAAATAATAGTAGCATCATTATCTATTCAGACAAGTTGATGTTAAGGTTTCTTGCTTTTTCCAAACAAGCACAACTTGAGCTCTATGGGCTTCACAATATGTGTGGAAATTAATGGGTATCAAAGTCAGTGGGCTGTCCTAAAAGAGAGTGAATGTTTTTTGACTTTTCCAAGGTCAATGATGCACCGAGGGATAGTGTAGAGGCTCTCAAAGTCTCATGTCATGATTCATCTTCTTAGGAAGCCTCTGCAATTTAGCTAAATTTGTGCCGCCTGTTAGAGTAGAGATAATCAACACGATGGACTATCTTTCATTTGGTACATATTTATAGTGAGGGATCGCCCTCACACTTTAGTTCCTAGACAGGTGGGGCTTAACATAGGAGTCTACAAGGATACTAAGAATAAGAATACACCTAGAAGAGTAGTAAATCTACCTAATTTACTAAAAGTAGGAGTACACAAGGATACTAAGAATAAGAATAAACCTAGAAGAGTAGTAACTAGTAAATATACCTAATTTATGACCATCAATTCTTGAAAAGGAGGAATTATATTGTGTAACGCTGGATCCTTCTCTCTTTCCAACTAGGATAAGTGATTAGCTAGATCTATGGCTTTAAAACAAAGGATGCAGTCGCTAAATTCTCATCACACATGCTCCCCGGTATACCAAAATGAGCCTATATCTTAAACACAAACAGCAAACAATTTTAAAAATTCTCAGCTGCTCCACAGGAATCTCAACTTACAAAGAACTTCGGACTTGCTGACCAATGATAACTTGAAAACAATGTTCATAGGTGATTCTCTTTAAAAAATGTGCCAATAATAGGATATAGTATACCAGTCAGATTTTCTTCTACAGTTAATATCGTAGGAAGGTTGGGTAACTTACTGAACATTTAACATACTATTGACTATACGGACAACCATATGATGTGTATTTATAACTGAAAGAGGAAGATTGGCATTCCATTTAACCACTTCTTCAGAAGATGGTAAATTTATTCCACATATGGGCTTAAAGATTTTGCGCATGTCCAATACACAATGTACCAATATTACACCAGTTGGTTCTCTTCAAAGAAAAGGTGCCATCTTGAGATGATTATCATCGTATGGGTATGAATACATTCATCCAGTCAAACAACACCAGCACATATGCCCTCCAATATATTGAAATGAACTGGCATATTATGTCGCATATGGTGTGCATTTGCAATTTAGACCAATACATTCACCAGTTAGGACTTAGGAGTGATAGGCTATTAGTTTAACTGCTATAGCCAGGGGGGAGACCTAAGAGAACTTGTATTCCGGACCTGAGGTAGTGGGAAAAGATGTGGCTTTGGCTAATGTGAGATGTGGCCCTTAAAAAAGCTGAATGGAAGATAATGACTGGTGTAGCCTGCCTCAACATTTTGGCATAAAGGATTAGTTGTTTTTTGGGAATTCAGCGGTATGTTGAAAGGCATTAGATATAGTTGAAAGGGATAAAAATTGTAGGCTAATTTGCACTTAAATTCATCAACTTTCACGTTTTTGCAACTTGTTACCATCAAATATCAGTAGCATTTTGCTACTGTGAACTATCGAAAGTTAGCAATTAACTACCCTCCGTTAAAATTCTGTTAGATTTGATTGTCACGTGCTTTGCCATGACTAAATTGGACAAACTTACCCTTGACACCATAAGCCCTCCCCCTCTCTCCCATCCCACTATCTATCCCTAAACCTAACTCCGACGACCTCGCCCCCCGCCCTGCACAACAGTTCTGTTTTGTTCCTTTTTATATAGGTTAGCACTTCTGTTTTGTTCAAGATGAGCTACATTGGTTGAGACTCGGTACTTAAATTGATTATTACTGAGAACGTTCCGAGAGGGTTTCTATGCATTGGGGCATGGATATTGCACAAATTGATCGAACTTAGAGACCCAAAATCTCAAATTGAAAGAAAGAAAGTTAGAGATTTATTGAGAAAATTTCACCCAATTCGATCAATTCATCTATTACTCTCTATGAGTCTCTGAAGTCTCTAATCTTACTCAGAAAATTATTCTAACTTCGTTGTCCCATGGATAATCATCTTCTCCATTCCACGAAAGAGAAATGATGAAGTCCTTCCTGATCTCTTCCTAACCTGTGGTTAATACTAGAGTCCCTTCATGATAATGGATCACATTAACAGTAAACAAAGAAGTCTCCCTTCATGATAATGGATCACATTAACAGTAAACAAAGAAGTCTCCCTTCATGATAATGGATCACATTAACAGTAAAGAAAGAAGTCTCCTTGCCAGCATAATGAGTGTATGTTGAATTGCCGCTAAGATCTCACAGTATTTATTTGCTTTATGTAATAGATGAATTACCACAGGTATGTCTCCATGCTTTTTATTATCGATTAAACTTTATATTAGATAGTTAGTATGGTATTAATAGTATTTGTAAATGTTTAAAGAGGAAACCCTTAACATTCAGGATGAGTTTCTATTCTTTGCCCTTCAGTTTCATTCTTCTTCTATAGGTGGTTGTATTTGAATGTATCATATATTGGAAGGCCACAGAAGAGTAGGGGTGGCTGCTCGAGTCAATGAGCTAATAGTTTGGTCATTGCCATAGGCTGCAGTGATGTGTCTGGAAGGGTGGAGCTAGGGAGTTGGGGTTCGGTTTTGAGATGGCTTGAATATCGAGGAAGAAGGAGAAGGGAAAAACTGTCTTCTCATTTTTTTTCCATTAACGATATCAAGGTAGCAAGCTGTAGAAAATAGTTTATGGTAGCAAGTTGCAAACTCTTAAATCTCTTCTGTCTACAAATACATACACACATACTCTTACAGTTTAACAAGATACATATATACAATGAGTCAATGGCTGATTCACAACAATATAACTTATCTTAAATCATCAGTCATTAATTACAATGGTAAGAAACGTGATTCATTCATGTCTCCAAAATGGGACGTTTAGAAGGAAAAAAGGTGAGGATATGATAATTGGACACAAGACTGGATGAAAACACACACACAAGTAAATATAGGTCTTTCTTCAAAGAACACGTCTTAAAGGTACTAGTGTTCCACAGTTGTAGGGAAAAAGAAAATTCAATGTAGCATCTACATTTATGTTTCTTACCTGAACTTTATGCAAAGTGTGTCTCGACTTCAAAAGATATGATTGATATGATTGTAACCAATAATAATCAATTAGTTATGGCAGAAGGCGCAATTCTATGCATACAAAAAAAATGTTTGGGAGGCTTTGAGCAAAAAAGCAAGTGGCTTAGGTAAGAATGCTTTTGATTTTCCAGATAATTCTTTTGGAGAATCACAGTTTCATTTATTATGAACTATTACTTGAGATTTTAGCAAATGACAACTTTTGAGGATCTATGAACAAAGGCCAATTTGTTCAAAACTTCAAGTTATACAGACAAAATCCATGCAGGTAATATCATTGCCTTAGGATTCCTTGTGAATAAGGAAAAACATCCACAATTTTCAAAACTTAAAGTGGCCCGGCGTACAATCCACAATGGGTTATGTAGCAAGAGAATGTGGAACAACAAAGTATAACACAACAATAAAATCACCCAATTTTTTCCTTCAGCTACATGAATCCACTTCCTCCATTCTCCTCCGCGTGCACCATCTCCTCAGGATTAGCAAACCTCATGAACTTTGTCAGCTTCAATCCTTATCAGTTTTTGCCAATCCTGTTACAGTTTGGCCTAGACAAACATGGTATGAAGTGTTAAAGAAGGATATGGATTTTGTTAGTGTTTGAGGGGACATGGCCCTTAAAAGAGCCGAATGGAAGAAGAGGATTCAAACAGCCAACCCCAAAAATTTGGGATTAAAGGCTTTGATGGCCTACCCTTCCCCCAAGTAGAACCTTCAAATACAATCTCATCACTGCTAACAGGAATAACCACCAATATTTGGATTAGCAAGCATTGTGACTTTTTGATAGATTTAATCTTTATCCTTTTTGAGCTTACTCCTCCCTCTTATTAGTGCCTTCAAAGTTCAAATACATCGTAGCGACACCTAACCAGCATATCCACCAATCTCTGTTTCCATGTATCTTATCCTCATTAAGAGTTACCTTTGCTCTTCTTTGAATAAACACCTTCAGTCCTTTCGTGAATCTAGTTTTTTCCATATCACCAGACATCTATCTCAACATTCTCAATTTAGCATTACACATTTATGGGCATCTTATCCTACACACTAGACACCCCAACATTTAGAGCTATAAAGCATGACTGGCCTTATGGCTTTACTTTTGAAACTTTTCCTTCAAGAGCATCTATTAATCACAACAAACTCTGGAAGCACTATTCACTTGGACCACTTCAACCATTTTTCTTTGACTCTATGCAGAGTTATTAGGATCTTATTCAGCGGTGGTTGATAGGTCAAGTAGTCGACCATTCATTCTGACTAGTACTGTTATTTAAACAAAATTTTCAGGTGACACTGTAAGTCTGGTTAATTGAATGCATAAGAACACAAGAGGATAGCATGCATCAGAAGACAGTTCTTAACCATTGGGAAGAAACAAAAAAATGACTCCCGTGCTCCATTTTCCTAGACATACAGTAGACAGAAATCTATCCCATTTATTAACAATTATAAACTTATTACAGCTAATATGAGAACTCTGGCAGGTAAGAAATAAAACAAGATATCATAACATTAAGTTTACCTTACGATGACCAGGTGGGGCTGGCTTGAACACATTCATTTGCTGCTCTGAGGGAAGCGACGAGTAAATAGGAACAGTAAGAACCTTTTGACAACCCTCAGGTAATTGGCGAGCATGCTCATGTACTAATCTCTCTACAGATTCAATCTCCTCTTGGCCTGTTAAGAAAGCAAGTATGTCTCCAGGACCCTCCTCTAGATGGATCTAACAGAGAAAGGACATAAATTATTCTCCTCAACTCCATATGAAAGAATACAAATTAACACTTGAAATTAGCAAGTAATCTCCAGAAAATCTAATAAAAAAAAAATTCTACAAGAATAACTTGATTTGGATACTTCAAGAAATAGTTTTACTGATTGGTGACCATATACGCTGAGAGTAAAAGATAAAGGAGGGCATGCATTGATTCTTAACTGACTAATAGATAAAGCAAAGATTATATCCAATTATACATATCGTTAATGAGCTTATCAATATAAAAGAAAACAATAGAATGGAAGCATGAGTTATCCTTTTAATCTTGGTCACAAGTTGGCAGAGAATGCAGCTGATGAATGAAAAAGAGAGGGGAAAGACAATGTCAGAGCATAAATGGTTAATTATACCTGGAAAATAGTAATCAGGGTGGCTTCCAGATAATCTGGCTCTGGATGATATGTGTAAAGTATATCTACAGGATATTGCCGCCCTTCAATATGAACAGCCTTTGCACCACCGAAGTACTCTGAGAAACCCCTCGCATCCAAGCTAGCAGACATTATAACTAACTTTAAAGGAGTATGTTTTGCATGCTGGCATGCCTTCAAACCACCAATGCTTTGAGTTTTAGCTTCTTTATCAGATACCAAACTGTCACCATTTAGCCTATCAAAATTTTGTTGTTTAACCATAGATTGAGACCTTGCATGTTGCACATTTTTCAACAAGCCTAGTAAGACATCAGTATGAACTGTTCTTTCATGGGCTTCATCCACAATAACGATGCTATATCTAGACAGAAATGGATCCAATAGTGCCTCCCTGCAGATACATAAGTAGTGAATTAGTCCCCACAACTAAAATTCAGAAAACTATAGATCTGAATCATCAGTAAAACATTTATACATACTGTTAAAACTTGATCTCTATTTCTGACTACGTTCATAAATATTTATATCTCATACTGTAAAAGGATGGATAGCAAATATTGCTTGAATCTACTTGCTTGTTTAAAAGATGGGTGTTAAAATATACTCACAATAGAACCCTTTTTTTAGATTGATACTAGCAAGAAAACTAGGAAGTCATTTTATGAATCATTACTCAGTAAAACAGGCAAAGAAATTAAGACACAATGAGCGCTGACTCAATCTAAACATGCGCCATTATCCAACTGGATGCATCCATGATCAGTTGGGTGTATCCTACGAAGCACGGGTACTGCATTTAGGAAGGTGTACTTGTACCAGGTCGTACTGGGTACTGGTACTCCTGAGAATTACTGATAAGTACTTAAATTTTTATTTATTTTATTTCAATTTAAATTTTGGTTACTTCTTGGATACTTCCTTGTACTTCGTGGGTACTTGCTAATGCATCTCATATATATATATATATATATATATATATATACATATATATATATATATATATATATATATATATATATATATATTGGAATAAGGGTAAATTTTATTCCACGCAGAACTCAGTAAAAGTATTACAGTACACAATCTCACATCTCTCCCACCCCGGTTAAGGGGCCATTACAGATACATCGAATTCTAAATTATATAGAAGTCCAACGGGAGGGGCAATCATCCCCTCAAATATACGTCTGTTACGCTCCCTCCAGACGTGCCAGACTGATGCTGCAAGACGAACAATATATATATATATATATATATATATATATATATATATTATTATTATTATTATTATTTTGGAATAAGGGTAAATTTTATTCCACGCAAATCACAGTAAAGGTATTATAATACACTATTCTCACATCTCCATCCCCAGTTAAGGGGCCATTACAGATACATCGAATTCTATATTATGTAGAATTCTGCCTGGTGGAGTAACCAGTCCCTCAAAGATACGCCTATTGCGCTCCCTCCAGACATGCCAAACTGATGCAGCAAGTCTAACTCTCGCCATCTTGGCCCAACCAGGATCCATACCTCGGCGGTCTCTGATCCAGCTGAAGATCCCCCGGATATCTCTGGCACTGCCAACTCCTCCCATCGATCGCATGCACTGTTCCTCCCATATGTGCCAAGTCCATGGGCACTCAAAGAATAGGTGGCCCATAAACTCCGCGTCACCGGTACAGAGAACACAATTCGGGTCTGGAATCTGCATCCCAAACCTAATAAGTCTGTCCCGAGTCATCAACCTACCCAGAAGGAGTCTGTATGAACAAAGCTGCATTTTGCGAGCAATCTCCTTCGCCCAAATAAAGTCATACTCCGCAATCCTGTCGTGTGGGGTCCGAACCAAATTATAGCAACTTTTAAAACTGAATATCCTAGACCCACCAACCGAACCAGGATCAACCCAACACCAGGGGTCCTCAGTCAGGCTAGTATCGATACTGATCCGACGAATCTCCTCCCCAAACTGAGCTGTGTATGAATACTCCTCCGGCCTCCAGCTCCCATCCCTGATAATCCGACTACATTTCACTCCCCTGCTCGCCTCTCTGTCCATCTGAGCCCCCAAGATCTCCAGAAGAGAGCCATTACCCATCCACGGGTCCAGCCAGAGATCAGTATTCGTCCCATCTCTCATAATCCTGCAGATAGCGGACTGAAGGACCGGTCTGCACCTAAGAATAGCCTTAAATGAGACCGAGAAATTGTTATCAATCCTACAAGTCCAGAAATTCATTCGCCGCACATATCTGCTAGCCAGCCACTCTGCCCAAAGGGAACCTCCCTTGATGAACCGCCACGTCATCCGCACCCCCGATGCCTCCCTAACCGTCCGAAGAGGTCGCAACCCCACTCCTCCTTCCTCCCGGGACCGGCAGAGTTGTTCCCAAGCAATCGCATGCATACCTCCCCTCCAGATAAAATTAGCATAAATTGACTCTACCTTCCAAATGGTAGCTACTGGAATCTGAATCGACTGCAGCCAGAACATAGCAATGCCAGAGATAACAGACCGCACCAGCTCAATACACCCACCAAAGGACAGACCAGCTGCCTGCCAACCTTCTACTCTCCTTTGGGCAAACTCCACCAGGCTGAGACAATCCTGATCCCTGGCATAATTAACCGTCAACGGTACCCCCAGATACTTCACTGGTAACTCTCCTTTCTCCACTCCCAGGGCAAGGGCCCGTTCCTCCTTGAGTGTGCACAGAGAGCTGAAATAGACCCTACTCTTCTCCCTATTCAGCTGCAGACCGGACAACCGTCCAAACTCCTCCATAATATCTGAAAGCGCCCTCAACCCCCTCATAGATGGATGCAAGAATACCAAGAGGTCGTCAGCATATATTAAGTGAGATACTACCGGCTTAACCTGCCTGAAAAGGGGAACAATCTCCCGACTATGCACCGCCAGGTCCATCATACAAGTGAAGCACTCCATCACCAGAGTGAACAGGTACGGAGAGAGAGGATCCCCCTGCCGCAATTCCCTGTTGCTCGAGAAGCATCCATAAGGAGTACCCTGAATGAGGACCGAAAATGTGGGGGAGCATATGCACTCCCTCACCCTAGCCACCCATCTCTCATCAAAGCCCATAGCAAGCATAAGGTGGCAGAGGAAGTCCATGTTGACCGCATGATAGGCTTTCCGCAAATCCAGTTTAACACATGCCTTCATCACCCCTGGTTTGTTGAAATCCCTCACCATCTCATGAGCAAGAAGACTGTGACGACGAACAATATATATATATATATATATATATATATATATATATATATATATATATATATATGGAAAAAGGAGGGGTAGTTAGCCAGACTGATTTTATTCCAATATCAAATCATACAATCTTACAATCATCAATTAACTCCCATCCATTCTATATTATGTAGAATTCCTATAGGAGGGGTAGTTAGTCCCTCGAAAATCCGTCGATTCCGTTCCCTCCAAATATGTCGGACGGAGGCTGCAAGCCGTAGCTTGGCTGTCTTGAACCATACCTGCCCTCTCCCTCTGCGGTCTCGGATCCCGGTGATGATGGCTCCAATCTCTCTGCCTGTGTCGCATCCTCCCAGTGCTCTGCGGCACTGCTCAGCCCAGATATGCCAGGACACCTCACACTCAAAGAACAAGTGACTCATTGATTCATTGTCCACTTCACACAGTATACACTTCGGGTTCGGGACTTGGATCCCAAAGATGATGGGTCTGTCCCTTGTCAACAGTCGGCCAAACAGCAACCGGTAGACACACAATTGCATCTTGCGGGCCAGCCCCTTGCACCAGATGAAGTCATAATTCGCGCTAATAGGATAAGTCCGTCGCACGAGATTGTAGCAGCTATTGAAACTGAACTCCCCAGTGCCTCCAGAAGCTGCCGGCGGATCCCAGGTCCAACTATCTGCAGGCTAGCTCGGATCTATAGTAACTGCGCAAAGAACCTCTCCAAGCTCCAAGGTATATCGGTAGACCTCTGGTCTCCACACTCTATTCCTAATAATATGCTGGTAAGACAACCCCCTACCAGCCTCCCTGTATGTCCGGTCGTCCAGTATCCCTATCAGAGATTGGCGCTCCAACCATGGATCCCGCCTGAGGTCCGTTCTAGCTCCATCACTCATAATCCTCCGGATGGACGATTTGAGTATAACTCTGTGACGCAGAATATGCTTGAAAGTGACAGAGTAGTTGTTATTGAGGGCTCACCCTAGCCACCCATCTCTCATCAAAGCCCATAGCAAGCATAAGGTGGCAGAGGAAGTCCCTGTTGACCGTGTCATAGGCTTTCCGCAAATCCAGTTTAACACATGCCTTCATCCCCCTTGGTTTGTTGAAATCCCTCACCATCTCATGAGCAAGAAGACTGTGACGACGAACAATATATATATATATATATATATATATATATATATATATATATATGGAAAAAGGAGGGGTAGTTAGCCTGACTGATTTTATTCCAATATCAAATCATACAATCTTACAATCATCAATCAACTCCCACCCATTCTATATTATGTAGAATTCCTACAGGAGGGGTAGTTAGTCCCTCGAAAATCCGTCGATTCCGTTCCCTCCAGATATGTCGGACGGAGGCTGCAAGCCGTAGCTTGGCTGTCTTGAACCATACCTGCCCTCTCCCTCTGCGGTCTCGAATCCCGGTGATGATGGTTCCAATCTCTCTGCCTGTGTCGCATCCTCCCAGTGCTCTGCGGCACTGCTCAGCCCAGATATGCCAGGACACCTCACACTCAAAGAACAAGTGACTCATTGATTCATTGTCCACTTCACACAGTATACACTTCGGGTTCGGGACTTGGATCCCAAAGGTGATGGATCTGTCCCTTGTCAACAGTCGGCCAAACAGCAACCGGTAGACACACAATTGCATCTTGCGGGCCAGCCCCTTGCACCAGATGAAGTCATAATTCGCGCTAATAGGATAAGTCCGTCACACGAGATTGTAGCAGCTATTGAAACTGAACTCCCCAGTGCCTCCAGAAGCTGCCGGCGGATCCCAGGTCCAACTATCTGCAGGCTAGCTCGGATCTATAGTAACTGCACAAATAACCTCTCCAAGCTCCAAGGTATATCGGTAGACCTCTGGTCTCCACACTCTATTCCTAATAATATGCTGGTAAGACAACCCCCTACCAGCCTCCCTGTATGTCCGGTCGTCCAGTATCCCTATCAGAGATTGGCGCTCCAACCATGGATTCCGCCTGAGGTCCGTTCCAGCTCCATCACTCATAATCCTCCAGATGGATGATTTGAGTATAACTCTGTGACGCAGAATATGCTTGAAAGTGACAGAGTGGTTGTTATTGAGGGAGCAGGTCCAAAAGTTGCCCCTCTTCACATACCAACTGGACATCCAATCAGCCCATAACGACCCATCTTTGATGAACCTCTATGCTAGCTTCAGGCCAAATGCCTCCCTGACATACAGCATGGGTTTAAGTCCCACCACTCCCTCCTCCCGAGGCGGGTAAAGCTGCTCCTAAGAGATCGCATGGATGTCCCCTCTCCAGATGAAGTTGGTGCAAATGCTCTCCACTTTCCGGATGGTGGCAACGGAGACTAGAATAGACTGGAGTCAGAATAGTGTCAGTGCCGAGATAACCGATCTAATTAGCTCAATACGCCCACCAAACGACAGGCCAGCAGCCTGCCACCCTTCTACCCTCCTCTGAGCATACTCCACCAGGCTGTTATAATCCAGATCCCGCGCATAATTGACTGTCAGAGGCAACCCCAGATATTTCACCGGAAGGTTGCCCCTCTCGACGCCCAGGACTTCTGCACGTTCCTCCTTCAGCGTACATGAGGAGCTGAAGTAGACACGGCCCTTCTCACAATTGAGTTGAATCCCGGAGAGTTTTTCCAACTCTCCCATGATCCCAGAGATCGTGGTCATTCCTTCCATAGAGGGTTGGAGGAAAACCAGGAGGTCATCAGCATAAATGAGGTTAGTAACAGGGGGCTCGATCCTCTTGTGCAACGGTACCAGCCACCCAATGTGAACCGCCATATCCATCAAGCAGGTGAAGTACTCCATGACAAGTGTGAATAGGTAAGGAGACAGGGGGTCGCCTTGCCGAAGACCTTTGTTGCTATGGAAGAATCCATACGGTGTACCGTAGATGAGGACAGAGAAGGTAGGGGTCGAGATGCACTCCCTGATCCTCGCTACCCACCGCTCGTCGAATCTCATGGCTAACATCAGGTGGCACAGGAAGTCCCTATTGACCATGTCATAGAAATTGTCCTACCACCGTACAGGTATGTATAGGGGTATGGTATCAGGTATAATACATACATGTACAGCAGTACGACAATTTTGAAGAAGGATACTATATACTATGAACCTCAAAAAATTTGAATTGAATCAGATAGGATGGTAATTAAAGATAAATCATGTATAAAGTTGGCTACTACAGCTGACTGGGATCTTTGTAGTAGAATCGATAACCCGTTGACTCAGTATCTCTTGTAAGAAACTTAACCAGATTTATGGCTAGCCTCGAAAATAGTATAATGACAAAACCAACCAAAATAAACCTCATCAATGTGCACATAACATTCCCATGAGAAGTTGTACAAAGAACTCTCCAACTTTTATTAGGTACTGAGGTGAGAAGGTTCTTGTTGATATGTAGAGTATGAACATACATGATCTGGCAATCACTATCTTTGTTAGAAGTATATTGCTTAAGAGACATTTTCGAGATTGCGGCAATTTATAGTTCTTCTATATAATGATATAATGATGAGAATAAATAACATGTGTTGAATACATAATCATAAACCCTCACATATTAAAATAAATCATTGTATGAGGTCCAATAAAATGATTACCTTACTAGCAGACCATCTGTCATGTACTTGATCCTTGTTGAGCTAGATGTTGCATCTTCAAATCTAATTGAATATCCAACCTTCTGGCCTAGATCCACATTACATTCTTCAGCCACCCGTTTCGCAACAGTCACAGCTGCAACCCGTCGAGGTTGGGTGATGCCAATGACCTTCCCATGAGTACAATATCCAGCATTAAACAGAAACTGTGGCAATTCTGCATAGATTATTGTTGAAGGAAGTAAGCAATATTCACATACCAAAAGAAACCAAAGAGCTATAACAAAAACTAAGATTTCAAAAGTCAAGCTTATCATTTTCACCTAACATATCTTCAAAGAGATTCTCAACAAAATTACGTCGATTTGACATTTCAAGCATCGACAACAGTAAACACGTCAAGTTAACATGAGTCTAAGCATGAAATATAAGCATCACGGAGGTTGCGACAATTTGTTGCATGCATGCATGCATACTACTACTGCAAATTAACAAATCAATTTCATTTTTAACGGTTGCAATGAAAATAATTTCACACTTGCAATGTAAAGTAAGTTTTTAGATGGATGGGCATCATGGGCAGTGTGCTACAATTATCATACATTCATGATTCAACCAAGGTAACCATTACAACATTTTGGAGTAGTGTAGTTATTAGAGTATGACTGCTAGGATGCAAGATAATTGTGGAACCTTGACATGTTCTGTGATCTTTATGTTTTGAATTTCACAAAATACTATGGTCAAATTTGGATAACTCCATATATGCACACCCAGTAACCCAAAGAAACTACGGCAATTGGAAAGAAAGTAGCTCACGTGTAGTTTTGCCGCTTCCCGTCTCACCGACAATTATCAGAGTGTCATTCTTCTTCACTTCAGCAACAAGTATCTTTTCGACTAAAACAACATATCATCAAACAAACACTTCATAAGCACCCATACAAATCATCAAACAAACAGTTCATAAGCACCCATCTTGCAAGAAGTCAAACTGAAATAATAAAAGTGTACTCTTTGAAGCACATAAAAATCACCTGCTGCTATAGGTAGGGATTTCCTCTGTTGTGCAATCAACTGCTTCCTAAAGCAGAAAAAACCAAATAATTAACACAAATAACACTATTTTGAATAATAAAACTTAGGGATTTCTTACCTAGCTTGTGATTGCTGGGCTTTGTGATCTCCCGAAGTAAAGTTGGCGCCTTTTTGATGAGTTTCGGCTGACGTCGCATTGGGAAACAATGGCATCTACACAGCGCATTATCATATGTCAAATTTTCAGTTAAAAATAAGAAGAAAAATATAAATTAATGGGAGAAAAAAGTGTACAACAAAGAAATTTACAACTTTTCAAATAGAGAAAGCATGGGCGGCTCAGTATTTTTCCAGTGCAACCACGGCAAGGGATAGTTACAGACTCGCGCGCGGTGGGGAGTCTGAATCTTTTCCGTACGGCCGGAATTGTCATTAGATCTTCTGAGTTGTCATAAGCTCCTCCTACTATTTCGAGTTTTTATAGAAAGGGGAGAGGGTTTAGAAGTAGACTATATTATTTCGATTAGGAATTAGGGTTTCTATTGGAGAGGCGGGTTTAGAACGAGACTGCGGATCGAGTTTATGTAACATTCAAATCCGAACCGTATAATCTTTTTGGTTAATCGGCTTGGTATGAAACTCTCAAACGGGTTTGAATGCATTTTAATGTAGTTTGTAATGTAATTGAGTTTGTAATGGAATGAAATTATAATTACATTACGGTTGGAGTATGTAATCAAATTATGTAATATAATATTAATTAAATTCAAATGTTTAGTTTAACATGTAATGCAATGGAATAATAATTGTTATTTGTATCATTTTGACAAATATATCCTTGATATTTATTTATTTTTTGTCAAACTTTAACATTTACAATTAAGAGAAGAAAATAATATGGATATGATTTATTTTAAAATTAAAAAATTTAAACAATTATGCATATGTTTGCTTTTGTCATATAATATATTATTTTTGGCCAAACGTAACATCTTATTTTTGCCAAATTTTGTATTTTTGGACGTAAAATATAATTCTGATCCATCTACAACAAATCGATGCATAGTTCATTGTAAGTCAGTTGGCTATGTAGAGTTACAAATGTGTTGCAGGCTTGCAACACTTGTGAGTATGGTAGTGAGTATTTTGTTACACATACTACTTTAGTTGTAAATGAAGGTGGGAAACAAATTGTAAGGCTATCAACTTGACCTCGGAAGCTTTTATCAAGTATGGGAAACAAACTGTAAATGTCGTCGACCAAACTACGCAATTCAGTTCTCATTCATTGATAGATCCACCAAAAACTTCTCGTCTTTGTTAAATAGTGTAACTATTTCCATCAATGACAATCTTAGACTCTCAACCAAATTCTCTTCTTCTTCTTTTTTAACTTTTTGGAACTGATAGTAGATTTTTGTCATGCATATCAACATCGTCAAGATAATTCATAATTTATCACCTTTCCACAAGGACCACAACTCTTGACTCTATTCCTTATTTTGCCCGTAGAGGGTGACCGCGTTTTGGCCCGCACACCAAGTGTCAGCTTGGGCCATTGGCCTCCGTGCCAGCTTGGGCCTACCACCAAAAATTCGGGCCAATGGGGTGCTGAGACGTGGCTTGCGGGCCAAAGGGCGGTCACAAACCGCGGCCAAATAGCAGTATCCTTTCTTTTATTCTGCTTTATTTTTTTAAGCTCGTCTTGATAAGTCAAAAAGCTCACGAGTATTGTTCATACATTTTTTTTTCCCAATATAACTTTGCTTTCTAAGTTTCCAGAAGTTGAAAGAACTAGTGATTTACAAGGAAGTTGATCACTATTCATGGATAAATTGCTTCATAGGTGTTCCAATAAGAATCGATGATGTTAGAAGTAAAAATCTGATAGTTATAACACTCATTATCAATGCTACACCCAAAACTCTGCAATGTGGCTCCATGGCCAGGAAGAAAATTAAAAGAGAAGACAGTGCACAGGAGCAATAATAGTCTCACCTTGGGTTTGCCAAAGGTAGGGTTTCCGGAGCTACGGCGGCGACGGGGAGCAGCGGAGGTGGAGGAGGGGGAGTGGTCAGGCTCCGCCGCGGGCTCGGGAGGACGGAGAGGAGAGGGGGCCGGCAGAGAGCAAAGGAAGGAGGAGGAGGAGGGGGAGAGTGTCGGACTCCGCCGGGGGATCGGGAGGACGGAGACGAGCTGGATTAGAAAAAAAAAAATTAGGTCTGATCGGAAGGGGAGTTGGTTTCTTTATAAGGGTAAATTTGTAATTTAAAAGTTTGAGAATATAATGTTGTTGGATTATTACATTAATGAGCGATTATACTATATCAAAAACATTGTTCACCTAAACATCCGAATGAGAGTATATGTGAAAGATAATGGGAAGTGGATTTGGATTTGTATTTTGGAATTCATATTTGAGTTTTGATCCAAATCCTAATTTTATGGTTTCAGGATTGTGGACCAAAAGATGTATGTTAAACTTGAAATTTGTAATTAAAAAATTAAAATAATCCAAATTTTTTTGATTGGACAGTAGATTATATTTACAAGAAAAGTATTATGATTAACTAATAATATAAATAATTAATATTAACAACATTTTATGATTAACTAATTAGATATTATAGTTTAATAAAAATATTAGTTATCTAATATTATGGTTTATTCTTAATCATAATTATATAACTAAGAATCATAAAATATTAATTAATTAATTAATAAAATAGTATGGTTAACTAGTAATCATAACTACTGGTACTTATGGTCAATGTGAACACAATTATTTTATTAGTTAATCATAATTTAAAAATAATTTATTTATTTAAATATAATATTTTATTTTTATTTTAATTATATAATAGTATAACAGTAATTAATTAACTATTTATATTAATTAAATATCTTAACAACTTATTTATACTAATATTAATTAAGAATAAAAAATTATATATAAAATATTAACTAAATATTAGTTAATTAAGTTATTAGTTAATTAAGCGATTAGCTAATTAATTAGCATTAATAAAGTTTAATAGAATAGTAAAATTATTTTAAAAAAATTAAATCTAGCTTTTCCCCTCCGCCATTTGGATTGGAGGAGGATTTGTGATACCCTCCGAATCCCGAATTCTTCTTTAAGTGTACTCAGTTAGAGGGGAATTAAGATTGGAAGCTATATATATATATATATATATATATATATATATATATATATATATATATATATATATATATCTTGGAGGAGGACTTGTAAACCAAGTCGAAAATAAATGTGACTCCGTGGGATGAATTAAGATTGGGTCTTGTGTCAGGAAAGTTTTGCGAAGCAAATGAAGCACAAGATGGTATGTCTGAGTGAGACATGAAGGTCATGGGTGTAGGGTGTCTCGACTAGATCATGCACGAGAAGTTAGTTTTGAGAAAACGACTAGTCTTGTGCTCTTAAATTAAAAGTCACGGCAACGTGCATACGATGATCAAGGATAAAAGTGAAAAATTATTAATAATTATTCAACAATCAAAGGGCCTAAATTGACCCAAAGTTGCCCGATGTAAACAGAGTACAAGAAAACAAGTTTGGGTGGGACATGATATATCAAAATGAAGATAATTTTGTCTACTACAAACTCATGAAGGAAGTTTCCCGAGATCGACATCTTTGACGCTCCAGAAATCAAAGTCACGAAAAAGAGCATTAATAATAATTAAATAAAAATGAATTATCGAAAATAATTCATTTAGAAAATTTGAAAAACCCCTAAAATTCAGGGGGCTCACAAGGTACATGCTTCTTCAGAGTCTTGAAATGATGATGGAATGGCTTGGCTTCACTTGATAGATGATGGCTTTTTTTCTTGACGACAGCTGTCCAAAGATACCCAATTTGTGAAAACTGAATACCTTTCGGGAGCTTCGCCCCCGCCGTCCGCTGACCGGGCAGCGGAACCCTCGAGTGCGTAGCTCCGGAGATGTTGTCGGGCGGTTCAAAGAAATCTTGTAGAATATCGTTGTCTTTGGCCCACCATAATTTCTTCATTGCATATGTCCACGTTGATCTTGCTTATTATTTTCCTACAAATACATGTCAGATGTACAAAGTAATATACATTGTAGCAAGTATGATAAAATTAATGCACACTAGGACTATGCTAAGTTTAAGTATAATACTATAGTGATAGCACGAGTATTAGTGATAATATAATGCTAAACTTAATTGATTAACCATAATAAAAAACATAATACAGTCATTGGGCCAACAATAAGAGCTTAGGTTGTGCATGGACTTGAGTATGAGGTCTCAAAATCGATCATGAAATCTTAAAAGATTGCAAACAAATATATTTATTCAAATAAGATTAACATCAACCTGATTAGTGCAGTGAATTTGTATGCTCATTATTAAAGTGCAAACGAATTTGTCTATATAAACCTACATGCATGATGATCTATATCTTGTCAATACGTATCCGACATGATACTACACGGAAGTATATTTTGACATGTTTTACTATATTTTGAAATGCCATTGTCTTCTTCAATATGTGTTCAACATGATACGATACAAACACAACATCATTGGAGAAAAACCATCACCACCCTTGAGATACTTTGTGCTCTCTCCTCTTCAGAGAATGATATGGAAACTTATATTGTTATTATTGGTAAAAAAAATAATTTACAAACCTCATTACTTTGCATTTAATTCTTGACCATTTTTCAACATTGATATAGCCTATTTATTATTCCCTAATGGCTTCATATTATTAACCCTAAATTTTTATTAATTGAGTGTCTTAACTCTGTATCAAAGGCCTTACACCTATATATTTTACTCTTCTTGTATAGTGTTGTAGGATGAAAAGAAGAAGAAGAAGAAGAAGAAGAAGAAGAAGAAGAAGGATATCTCTATTCCTTCTCCTCCAAAAATCACAATCATATTCTTCTTATTTTTTATTTTCATTCCAATCTCTTCTACTCTGAACAAGAATTAAGTTCAGGTCATTCTTTCGGAGTTGTGTGCAACAATAGAAAGCCGGTAGCAAAAAATTTTTACCTCTAGAAGGATTCGAGAGGAAGTTTGAACATAGACCTCAAATAATCTCTTAGGGCAATGCTTCGTGTATGACTTCCCCGTATACCGGTAACTATAACCTCTAATTATTTTATTTTGTTCTAGCTTGCTGCAGAAAAAATAAAAGAATATTTTCTAACAATCTAAGAGATTATTCTTGTGATTAGTTTGCACGTCTTGTTTTATATTTAGAAGATTTTATACAAGCAGTTTTAGAAAATTTGATTCATGTGATTATTCTTCTTCTTTCCAAACAATATGACACAAAGAAAGGAGATAAAATCTATCAAGGTGTGGCCTTCATCAATGTCAGTATTACACACAATTGTCTATTGACTGTTTGTTTTTTCATAATCAGGTTTTCTTGTGCTTCTATTTATTGTTCTTTGGTTTAGATATTGTTATTTTGACAACTTGAGTTGTTTACTTTATGGAGATAGTTCTAGTATCTATTTTATGTACAAGTTCTCGTTGTCCATATTTCGGTGCGAATGAAAGATAAGAAAGTATGTTTATAGAATGAAAAATCTTGATGATTATGCTCTTTTCTTTCCTAGGAAATGGCTAAGCCACTAATTCTGTTTTTATTTAGAGATCTAAAGAAGGAGCCCTTCACACGTATGACATGACACATTTTGAAGCTAGTTGATCACCATGTTATATGGACCATGCTATTTGTAAAGTTGGGTAGTTCTTGATCTTCATTCCTCACGTTTTAACAGAAACATAAGGAAACACAGATGAACGTATGCACGCACACACGCATAACCACATTTAATTAATGTATACACTAGGTAAATTTATGCATAGATATATATTAATTTTTTTTAGCAAATGTTTGCACATTCTAGAGACTAAAGTAATGGCAATCTAATTGATATATTATAGTGTTTGCTAACAGTAGCAAACTCCCACAAAATAACAACAAAGAAATATGTGCTACATATTATAGCAAGGAACCATTCCTTCATGTCCAACATATTTAAGTATGTGCAGTAGTCCAATACGTATTTCTCCAATAGACATCTATGCATGTTCTTCATGACCTGAACATTAGTGATATACAGTAAGTTGAAGTAGTGAGCATACTGCTCTCATGCTCTAATAAGAGGTTGTCAGAATTATCTTTCATATCTTTTAAAACTTTACAACTTGTTTTGGACTCGTTGTTCTTCTCATAAGTACTATGTTTTCTAGTTGCAACAATAGTAGAGAATTTCAAAACAGAGATATATATAATAACCTCAAAGGAAAGAAGGTTGTGACAAAAGTCTCATTATGAAACATTTATCATTTGGTTATTTTCAGTTTAGAAATATTTGTAACAATCAAATTTTGTTCAATTCTGTTTAGAAACAAGTATAATAGGTTCCTTTGAAATAATGTTCAATTAAATATTTGTGATATATTCAGAATATTGTTATAATGCATACATGTTTAATATTCTGTTTTGTATAGAGTCATTGCAAAAGTCATTCTGCAATATTTTTGTAACGGTTCTAGCTAAGATTTCGAAGTCTAGAAGTACAAAAGTGCACTGATCAATTTGGAAAGATAATTTTCATATTTACAACCTACATATTCTAGTCATTTTCTGATTACTAAATTTAATTGGACAAATATATTGTTAAAGTCTATGAGCCAATTATCTTGGTTTATATATATATATATATATATATATATATATATATATATATATATATATATATATATATATATATATATATATGCTTTTGTATATTGGTGTATTAAAGTGATATTCTTCGTAGGTTTGTTTGCATGTTTGAATCATAGTTAATCATATTATCACAATATTATAATTTATAGCCAGAAATAAATCACAATATTGTCCCGCCACAATATTTAAATTATTTTAGGCAAACATTGGTTTGCATTAATCCGTAACACATATTTTCTTTTGATACATTTAGTCAAAAAAAATAGTTTAGTGATATTGCAAGTTCCTATACATCTAATTTTTTTTAAAGTAGAGATTAGTTTGGATACAAGCCGAAAGGGTTTTTCTGTCAACCATATATAAATAGTCTTAAGCTACATGGTATTTAAGTGTCTTCGGACCATTGTTAGCTGAAAATCGGCTACTACAGCTAACCCAAGTTGACCAAAACTTGATAAACTAACATTGTTATGTCAATTAGCAAAAATCATTTAAACTAGGCTAAATTATAACTTGATACCTTCAACTATTCGAGTTTTTTAACTTGATACCCTCAAATTTACTAGGTACTAACTTAATATCCTCTTCCAACTAATATTTTCAGTTTGGTACCCTCCGTCAAAACAACGTTAAGATTTTCAAAAAAAATTCTTCATAAAATATCCCTTTCCTTCTCTCCTCCCCATTCAAACCCCCCACCCACCCACCCCCCCTGCACCGCCGCTGCCCCCTCCCCCCGGCCCCCCCATGCCTCCCCACTCCCCCGCGCCGTCGCATCCCCCCTCCGGCTGCGCGTTCCGTCACGCCCCGGCGTCTCCGTCTGGTTGCGCTGCTGCTGCTGCTACTACTCCTGCTGCGACGCACCCCCCCTACGGGCTGCCGACGCCGGAGAGAGGGGGAGGGGGTATGGAAGAGAGATGACCCCCCCCCCCCCCGCGACCTCCAGCGTCGGCCAACGCCTCGCCCCCGCACCGGCCATCGCCTAACCCCCGCGCCGGTCATCGCCTCGCCCCCGCATTCCCCTCCGACTACGGGTCCCGCCGCCCCACGCGACCTGCTGCGACGCCCCCCCGGACTGCCGACGACGGAAAGAGGGGCCGCAGAAGAGAGAGAGAGAGAGGAGAGAGAATAAAGAGGGGTAATTTTGTCATTTCTCGTCTCCGTTTAACCCCGTTAGGTCAAAAATGTGAGGAGGGTATCAACTTGATGCCTATAAATGTTGGGGGTATCAAGTTGAAAAACCCGAACAGTTGAGGATATCAAATTGTAATTTAGCCTTTAAACTATTATTCTAGTACTTTAGACTGTCATTTTTGTAAATATGGCTTGTAAAGATAAATCTTTAGAGCTAAGACAGAAAGTCACTGTATCTTACTTTAAGAGATGACATAGCCATGAGTTTTAGCTCATTATCCTATGATCTATATCAACAATTCATGGAACCACACATTTGTTAAATAATTATGATGTCACCAAATCAGATTTAGGAAGTAACCAAATCAGTCAAACCAGTTATTTTGTTCTGTATTAGAAAGAATATTTTAAAGGGTATTCAAGATTATAAATTATTTATATTAGACACCTTGACGTCATAGAAAGTTATTCAGAAACAAACTGAATAACTGACTCACATGATATCAATTCACTTCTGGATATACTTTACTCTAGGAGAAGCTGCTACCTCCTGAGGTTTATATAAAAAACTATCATAGATATGAGTACCCTAAACTATGAAATGATATATACAAAAACAATTTTTTTTATTGAAACTGAATAGATCAAACATCTTATTATGCATACGGGTCATTTTTATAAATTATGCTAAAGAATTGCTAAAAGCATAATTTTGTTTATTCTAAGATGAATAGGTACATGCAGCTGCGCTTCAAGTCATTAAAGTGTATAAAAGGTGAAAATATAATTCTTGACTATATAAAGTCAGAAAAGAACCTTGCAGAACTCTTGTAAAAGATTCTGTCTAGAAAATTAGTCCTAGTATCATCGAGGAGATGTGATTAAGCCTATAAGTATGTCACCAGCAGTGACAACCCGATCGAATCTGACTGGAGATTCCAAGAAGTCGGTTCAATAGGTAGAAACAAGCTGGACTCAGATGACTAATATGCATGGAACATTGACCCTGAGAATAATTTTTTTATTAACTAATGCCCAAGCGATTGTAAGAAGTTATACAATGATACCCCCATCCCTATGGTGACAATGTTTTGGTGTGATTTGGTTATGATTAGTTTTAAACTCTTAATAGACCCAAGCATGGTTATGCAAGGTTGACATCAATTACCAACCCTTTGAGGACTTACCTATATTAGAGGTCGTAAATATTGCGACTATGGGACATGACGATCACATAAAACTCTCATGAATAAGAAAAAAAAGTGCACATGACCAATCAAAAGTGCCACTCCGATAGATCCAAGAACCTCTAGCATACTATGTGTGTTATTTTCTGAATCTACTTCAAGAAGTCCGATTCAATGCATAGTCCATCAAGCACTTATTTACAATAGTCACTAAGTAAGATTCAAGGATGTAGTCCATCTCATCTATGCATAGTATATAATTGTCCAAAAAAAATTATCTTTGTTCATTTTGAATTTTGTTATCTTTTGTTTCGAAACTTAATTTTTTTGGGGAGGATTGTTGTTATTATTGGTGAAAAAAACCAACTTACAAACCTCATTACTTTGCACTTAATTTTTAACATTTTTCAATATTGGTATGGCATATTTATCATTCCCTAATTGCTATATTATTGTCACGTCCAGTACCGGAGTACTGAGGGTAACTAGACCAGCTACACCATATGAGCTATGCAAACGTCATACGGCGATCACGGCTGTCAAGAGACAAGGGGGTGCATGCTACAATCAAGTCTCCTATGGTCTCACAGAGCATCTATGTCTCAATCAATCAAAACAAAAAGCAGTAAATAATGATCATATAAGACAAAGCAGTAAGGCGTCCCCGACACTTCATCAAAATAAATCATAAGCCTAGCTATACAAAAATGATAAGCTAGTACCGAGAGTCATAGGTACATAACCGTAGTCAAATAAAGTCTGATTTAATTATAATTATGTAAAAGGAAACTAATATCCAGAACAGTCAGCTAAACAGGTGCCGGTGGCTAAATGCCAAGTACAAAATAGAAGATATCAGAGCAGTGAAGAAGAAACCCACTGTCACGCCCTAGAACCAGAATACTGGCAACCAGAATACTGGCAAGTGGGGACGGACATGGCCAGCTATGCAATACCAAAGTACACCAGTACTCTGAAATCACGTATAAGCTGTCAAGATATGGGGGTTACTTCTACAAGCCAACAGTCGATCCTAGGTTAAAATAATCCTAGGAATCTCAATCACAGGCAATTATACAAGGTACAAAAAGTACGATCACCAGACATACAATAGTAAAGCGTCCCAAACCATATATACATGGATGATCATGAAGCTAATAATACAAAATGGAGAAACTAGCAAGAGTATTAGTCATACATGATAGCTCTAGCTGCAGTCTAGAATATGCACATCATGTTTATGCCCGTAGGCTAAATGTCAAGGACCAAAACATGAGCTAAACACGTGCTCGGAGGCTAAATGCCACAAAAGAATAATGTACATAACCAGTGGGAAAATAAAATGAGAAACCCACTTGGGTACTCTGGCGGTACGGATGGTCACCGTCGAGTAGATGGTGCGGAAGATCCTCTGGACTTCTCTATCAGATCTGGCCAAACAAAACCAGTGGGGTCAGACCCCCAATAGCAAGTACCACAAAGGAAGCCAAACTATGAACTAAAACCAGCAATCACTAACATCAACAATTAGAGATACAAATGAGTAAGGGCAGATCGAGACTCGTGCACTACCAATGCACTTATTTCGAACATAGGAAGACAATAAGTAAACATCTTGGAGCATAAAGTAATTATCATGCAACATAATGTAAAGTGTAGACATGTTAAGTAAACAGAAGATTGAGAATATGTAAAAACAATTAAACGTGAACTTGTGAGATAGCCTGGTCATAAGAGCATGGTGACCCGGTATATGGAGTCATGTATAGCTTGTGAGATAATTGAACATGTGAGCATGTAATAATTATATAGAAAGACAATGATAAGTGGACTTAGGAGCTAATTCGGAAGTCAAGTTACAACCCTTAAACCAAACAAGGACCGGAGTTGTAACCCTTCTCCTGAACAGAACTTAGCCTCCAATCATTGTATAGCATAAAGATCATGTATAGAATGTGAGTACTGAATAGGACGACAAATGATAAGATGACTTAGGAACTATTCTGGAAGCCAAGTTACAACCCTTAAACCAAACAAGGACCGGGGTTGTAACCCTTCTCCTGAACAGAACTTAGCCTCCGATCATTTATCGACAAGGTAAAGCATAAACCATAGTGTACTGAGATAAACATACGGACACTACCTATACAAAAATAGACTGGACTGGACTGACTCCATCCATCAATCACGGCCAAGCAATGAGTACGGCTTGATACTTTAACTAACTAGGGTTATCACAAGCCTAGTTACTAACAAGATGCAAAGAGATTTCCAAGTCTAGTTACCCGCCTGCTGCTATCGGAGTGACCCTAACAAAAGAAAACATGTATAGCAGACACACTGCAGTAAGATACATGTGTCCTAAGGAGGTGCCCCACTCGACGGTGAGCTGGAAATGTGCTCATCATGACAGATAGCTCCAAATCCCATGTATATATATATATATATATATATATATATATATATATATATATATATATATATATATATATATATATATATATATATAAGGCCAGGATCAAACGGGCTACAGGTATCTGAAAAAGTCTCTTCATGAACTACTTGATCAATCTAGTCATAATCCTAGCCAGATCCAATATGAATCCATGACCGTGGTCATCAGGAATCCATGCCTTAGACATGATGCAATACAGAACATGTAGCTTGTACAAATACACTCAAGAGAAACACCCACGGTGTCCAAATCATTCATTACTTGTAAGCTAATAAAGCCGTCGCAACAGCATTCATGGTTCATGTTATGTCATATTATTTGTTATATTACTAGCCTGGAGTTGTCACGACCCGTACCCGCTTTTTCGGATACGAGACGTGTCCAAGCCAGCCTACGCCGCAGAGTCGACGGTAGAACGCTGTCAAGCTCGCAAGAAATAAAAGCTCAAAATAAACTTTATTACTCATTCACATTTCTAAATTTATTATAATATTTACAATATTTATAATTGAAAGAAAATACAATGTCTCACAAAAAGTAAAGTCAGCTAGTTCCACTATCTAGGTTGACCTCAGTATACCCATGCCTTTTCAGTGTTAAGTGTGATCGCGGCTAACCTAAAAAATATTAGTTTCCAGTCAGGAATAGAACGAGTACAATCTCACAACAGAATCAATAAATAACGAAATCCATAAATCTGTAATAATACTGAGATACATGATAAGTGGATAAACATGGAATCATGGTAGAAATCATGCGAGTAAAAGCAAGAAGACATGGTACACGAGACAAGCAATGACAAGAAACTGTAATGCAGCAAGACTATATCTAACAAGTGATTTGAAATACACTTTCGACATGTAAACGGCTAAGGGGTAAATCCGGCACCCTGCACGTGTCGTGTGCAGCTGCTATCAGGCAAGAATAGAAATTTTGGAGATATTTATGGGTATGTTTACATGTCTACTAATGTACTTCTCCGCCCGACCAGTACTCATGGATCCCAAACAGGTCACGAACACGATAATAAATTGGTCACGAACAACATGCAAGAATCCATAACTACTATCTCGTGTGACAAGCATGTCAAGAATCAACATGATATCAATATAAAACATTATTAAATACAAAAAATATAAAGATGATCAAATACGAAAACTATCAGAGATGTACTTGTCTGAGGTTCTGTGCTGGTACAACCGATAACACTATACCACTCAATGAGCCACAATCAGTCAACACATGCAGAAGTCTCCGGATGCTGAAATAAATATTACCAACGTTATCAGAATAGTCAAATTAGCTAGAATTGCCTATCCTTAAGTCCAATTCTAGATACAGGGGCAAAACGGTAATTTTGGGTCAAAACGGTATCCGCCGTTGGACCCTCTTTGCACCGAAAAGCGTGCCAGAATCAACGGTATCTAAAGTCATCAAACTATATTTCTATAGGTCCGATTTTTCGATACGAACCCAACCGTATATCCAAAGTTGGATTCCGGCGAGCCGTGCACAAAATTGCCTGTTGAGTAGGATCGTGGGGCCCGCAAAATGGTGATCCGATCAACTATCTCAGAATGGGACAAAACTTGGCATACAGGACCAAAAAATGGTACGGTCCTGTTGGCGAAAGTTTTGTCTCGATCTGACGAACGTGCACGAAGTAATTGGAAAATTTGTACAGAGGCCGATACGGTAAATTTCGACGGATACGTATCAAATTCGTCGTGCACACGCAACCAATTTGAATTCCGTCAACGCCTACACGTCCATGAAGCCGATACACGCCTTTCAATGCTTTTGGTTCGCGACCACGTTGTCCGGATTGGCGGGACGCACGTCGTATCGAAGGAATTTTTAGTTTTTAAAATAGATTTTTGGTAAACTTTGGGATCTGATTTCTCAGCGCGTAGTCGATGAAATTGACTTCTGCGAATTAGATTATGGAGCCCTATATGTTGTCTATAACTGTGTTCATGTAGATTTCCGAATAGATTAATGGATTGGCAGGAATTTTCCTTCCAACTTGGGTGTTTGGACTGATATATGTCCTGTTTTTGGACAGGTTTTTATCGAAGTTTGCCTCGATTTTGCGAATCAAAGGCTCGACCATATTGTAACCTATTTGTTGGGGCCTCTAGAGGGTCATATAGGATTTCCATACTAATTTACGAAATTGAAAACGACGAAGTGTACGCGAAGAAACATAACAATGAAGTCGGTACCTCGTCGATATGTTGCTGTCGTTGCTGTTACTGTGCAGGCCGCGCGTTTGGCCAACGGTCGGTCACCCCGGCGGCGGTGCGGTGGCTACGCACGCACGGCGGAGGTCCTCAGGGCACACAGGAGTTAGGGTTAGGATTTCGTTTGTTCTGTCGATCTCTCGAATGCATTCCTACGCGCGTGTGTATTTGTACAGGGCTCGAAAAGAATTGCTCGGCCTGGGCTGAGCCTTTGGGCTGGCCTGGCTAAGCTAGCTGTGGGCCAGGCTGGGATGTGGGCTCGGTTTGTTCTGTTGGCTGAGGGAAACACTGTATGGGCTTGATGCTTTTAATCTCTCTCTCTCTCTCTCTCTATATATATATATATATATATATATATATATATATATTGTATCATTCCATCAATACCATTCTAAGCAGATATATTTACTTGTACAAATACCAACTATGAAATATTCTAAATAAAATCTATATTTACAATATAGAATTTCTACTTTTATATACTAAAATTCATACAAATGAAATATAATTATTTTGCTATATATATATATATATATATATATATATATATATATATATATATATATATATATATATATATATATATATATATATATATATATATATATATATATATATATATATATATATACACACACACACATGTATATATAATCCAGATAAATCCCAAAATCCAACATATTTGTTAAAGAAATTATTTACTAAATTACCAATAAAATATTATTTAATATCAAGGACTCATAATATATATAACCACATTTGGTGAAAATTGTCTACTAGGTTACTCAATTAAAATACTGCTACCCAATGCATGTCTACAAGGACGTCTTGGGATGCACTATATGACTACCTAGGCTTGGGCTCAGTTCGGGCTAGTTTGGTACAACCTGGTCTTCTATACGTCAATAAATTAATTAATAAATAATTAAAACAACTATAGAGGTTATGTCATAATTTGGCCTGGTTTTCCTAGTTAGAACATCACTATGGCTCGATCTTCCCTTCCAGGGCTAACACACTGGTTAAAGCACGCCACTGCACTGTCCGTGCCACGATTTCTAGTTACCTGGTACTCAAATTCCTAACAATGACTAAAATCATCTACCGTAATAATAAACTAAATAATTATTTATAAAAACTAAAAATCACCATTTAAATAAAATAAATAATAATAAAAATTCAAAATTTCTGGGAAGGGGAGCTACAAATCTACCCACCTTAAAAATAATTTCGTCCTCGAAATTCTAATTCATAACTATTCCTTAGAATTCAAAAGAAAGTCTACCTTAACCCTAATCTTCTTAAATTTTAATTTCTCCAAATAGTTTATGTCCTCCCCCTAGCCATTTTGCAACTACATAACCTCTAGGACTTCTACCCACCTTTGGTCACACTACTTCTCAAACTAAAATCTTATAATCTTCTAACTAGATGCCAACAATCCTACCAACAGATATCTAGGGCATATGGCATCTATAATCCTCTCCTATCTATCAAGCAACCCAAAATTTAACAAGCAACAAACTTACACAAGTAGGTAAGAAATATTGATAAACTCTAATAAGCGTGACATTCGTCGCTCTGAAATAGGAAGGACAGGAAGATAAAAAAATAATCGAGCAATTATGAAGTTTCAAGAGCGGTAGAGAGTATCCAATGATACAGATAGAAAGAGTGTTTATGAACCATTGACTCATTTGCTAGATTGGGCTGCTCTAGTCTAGTCACTTGCTAAATCGAAGAACTCTTCGTTTCCCAGAGGGGCTTGCAATTCGTGCAATACATAAATTCTGTTCTCAAAATTTTATCTGAACAAGATTTTATAATGGAACAGAATTTGAGAAATCAAGATTGTGATCTTTTCCGTAGTTATTTAAACACACGAGAAAGGGATATAAATACGATACTATATCGTATCGCGACTTCCAGGTAGATGGAATAAGGGTTACGGATGACTACACATTCTAAGAGTTGGAGACTACATGATAGGTATAGGGACCTATTTCAATTGGTTCGGTTTATAGTCCAACTATGGTGGTATGTGTGTACGGATTTTACTGGGTCTTAATGGGTTCCCTAATTAGACATTACTCGATGGTTGGATGAACCTTGGATTTCAATCTATATGGACTGAACAAGACCCCAATGATAAAACTATTTATACTAGATTAGGGTAACCTAGAATAGGTTTCAACCCAAGTGGTTGAGCTAGTTGTCACTAAAGTCCAAAATGCGCCTTCAGTGACTTTTGTGTTTAAGTAGCATATGAGGCCTCAATTGGGTGGCACACTAGTGGCATGTGCGTAGTGGGCTTCGAGTAGATCGCAACCATATACTGGGTCGATGGAATTGAGTCGAAGTTGAGGCTCTAATGGAAGTCGGAAAGTATACCGGTATTGTGGTAAGGGTTGTAGCTAGTCCTTTTGACCTGAAAGTCGTACCATAAAAATAGAGTACAAGGGGACGTGTTTGTGTGGTACATGATATACCTAGATGAAGGTGAACTCGTCTAGATCTTGCATATGAAATTTATTGGAAGGTAACAACTGGTCTCGTGCTCCGAATATTAATGGCACGGCCGGGGACACAAAATGATCTAAATGGAAAGTGGGAGTCCATGGGGCACTAACTATCATTCTAATGGAAAATTATTCTAATAAATCGGTAATCCTCGTATATCTTAAAATTTAAGAAGGCTTATAGTCTACCCACCTTAGAAGCTAGGATATGGTTTTAGGAATAATGAGGTTAAAAAAATTCCAAAGTCCGGATATTGTGCCTCGACTCTTGTTAATAAGGAATAAGGTACTGTGTAACGGAATACGGTAGATATAAGTGTTTGCCATTAAAAATTTTTGATTACAATTTCAACTACAAATAGAACAGTATTCCAAAGATTGGGATGCTCGAGCCCTGTCTCCGTTATGCTGGAAGAGCCGCAGATCAGAATTGTGGTGCTCCCATCTTCCTTGGGCTTTGGAGAGCTCTTCCTCCTGCTAGAATGGGGTGTTGCCCATTCTGGTTGTGTTGAAAGCTGCTCCTTTAGCCGCAGATCGAAATTGCGGTGCTCTCCTCTTCCTTGGGCTTTGGAGAGCTCTTCCTCCAGCTAGAGTGGGGTTGATCGCCCACCCTCGTTCTGCTCAATAAATGCTTCATTAGTTGAAGCACTTGATCGGGTCGAAGTAGAGCGCATATGCTGAGACTTCATGATACGCATAACTGAGACGCTGAAATAGATACGCCTGACTGAGACGCTGAAGCGATGCGCCTGACTGATGATGCGCCGGGCAGGAGGCGCATGGCAGTTTGCTGCACCTGGCTGTAGTCTTAGGATCTTTCTTTTTTGTAGAAATTCTCCTTTGTAAAGCCTTTTTTAGACATGTAATAGACTTTTATATGAAATAAAATCCTTTTCATATCTATACTTTTGCTGTCTTGCTGTGCCAAGTACTTCGTTTGAGTTCCCTGGCACATGAAATGTTAGGTGCATAAGAATTCTGGCCTATGGATGCGCCTGAAATTTTATGCTTCTACAAGACCCCCTTCAAAGTTTTTAAAACTTTTCGTCAAGTTTTGGAATACTTTGAATAAGAAGCATGGTATGGACTTCAATGGGGCGCATAACTGTTCGGGGCACATGTTTTGCTCCGCGCATCTGTGAAAGCGCATGCTCATCTTTAGTTTTAAATGCAAATGATAACGCTTCGAAATAAACAAAAAGATTTAATGATGATCTTTTTGGATTTATTTACAGTTATCACTTTGTAGAACCCCAGGCGACGGCTGACGTCACCCTTCATCGGTTCACGCGTACGACCAAGCCTGTAAATAGGCGTCTGATAGAGAGAGAGAGAGAGAGTTCTTCCTCTCTTTGCTTTCTTTTTCTTTAGAGTTTTCTTCCAAAACCCTAGTCTTCTTTTTACGAAAAGGCTCCCAAGACTTCTCGCGGTGGTGCTGGCCGAGGACGAGGCAAAGGAAAGGAGCCTGCAAAGGCCGATGTTGATGTTGTCCCCAGGACGTCCATCGACGTTCGGCCGACGGTAATTGGTGGGTTTGTCATCCTTATCGTACCTTTAGTATTTTGAGGAACAAAAAGTCTTTTTAGAACTCACATACGCTGACGCGCATGGACCTCGAGTCCTGATGATGTGTCGAAGCTTCTTTGTTGACGCGTATGGACTTCGAGTCCTGATGATGCGCCGAAGCCTCTTTGCTGACGCACATGGACCTCGAGTCCTGATGATGCACCGAAGCCTCTTTGCTGACGTGCATGGACCTCAAGTCCTGATGATGTGCCGAAGCCTCTTTGTTGACGCGCGTGGACCTCGAGTCCTGATGATGCGCCGAAGCTCCTTCTCAGATGCGCCTGAATTTGGGTTCAGTGTGTGCGTTTTTGATGAGAACTTGACTCAGATGTATATTTCTTTATTATTTTAACATATCTGAGTTTTTATCATCTTTCCCTGACTGCCAGTTTCGATGATCGTCCCGCTTTTAAACGAAGTACTTTTGGACGTTGCTCTCTATCAGATGGGAGTTGATTATAACGAGGAGGTAGTAAATCCTGCCCAGGCTGCCATCATGCTGGATCAGTCTCCCGAGAGAATGACTCAAATCAAGGAACAACATTATGCGTTCCTCCAACGGATGATGGAGCATGGCAGTTTGCAATTTGTCGTTCCTGGCAATGAGGCTTTCCTGAAGCCTGAGTTCCTGTTCGTGGATTGCCTCACTTCTACTGAAGCGAAGGTGCTGAGGATCAAGGAAGATTGGTTCCTCTCAGCCAAAGGGGTGCACAGGTTTATGAAGCGGCTCGAGCGTCACTGGCCTTTGACGGCCTTCTGCCGTCTTGCTTCCAAGAGGAGGATGTCATGGGAGCTAACCCCATCTCAGGGGGGAGCGGTGGCGGGCACCATCAGAATCGATGCTACCTCAAACCAGAGGGATACTTTGACCGCCACGCGGGCTGGGTCTTCTTTCACCTGGCGAACTCTACGTCCCGGGAGTATTTACAGTGACGTCTCTGCCGACACTTTTGCCTTTGGTGCTTCGACTTTCGTGAACCGCATGCTGTCATCGAAGCGGTCATACCCGAAGGGTGATTTTGGGGTAGAGGGTTGGTGTCATTATGTATCCAAATGGGACAAGCTGACACTCTGGGTTCTGACGAAGTTTTGAACCAAACTCAGAAAGATTGGGCTGACTGCCGCCATCCGTGCCACCCAGGCGGACGTCGACATCAACATGCATATGTTCCTTACACTTCTGGAGATGTTTAAGACCCAGACCGGGACCTTTTTCACCCCGGTGGGGGAACTAGGACTTGCACTTCATGAAATGTATGAGGTGTCGAGGCTTCCTTGGGGATCAGAACCCGATGAGGAGTACTTCCCGACCAACGAGGAGTTCCAAGTCCTGGGGGACAAGGAAGAAGAAATGATGGCTGTCTTTAAAGAAGTGGCGAGTCACCATTATTATATACAGAAGAAGGGGAAGGATGGGGCACAGCCCCACGTAACTGCTTGGAGGGATTACGTCTTTGAGCAAGACAAGGAGGATCCCTCTCAGTTTATGACTCCGTCGGCTCTTTCCAGTACTAAGGTGCTCTCTGAAATGAGCAGACTGAATGAGAAGAGCCCCCAGAAAAATGCGGACCAGGAATCGAACGAGCGTTCCTATAGCTATTTCTGGCACCTCACTCATCGGATGTCATCGAAAGCAGTGTTGGCTGCTTATCTGATGATCTGGCTCCGGGATTACGTCTTTTCAGGCGGGTCAGGATATGTGGAGAGGGTGACCCGGAACCTGATCTTGCCAGCTGTGAAGTTGGTTTTTGGCCATCCCTTGGCTCTACTTCCTGCGATGGTATGCAACCTGCTGCGAGGTCTACGAGAATTTACAGGTGACGTTGTTCATGAACGAGGTAAGAATGGCAACTTCCCTCGTGCCGAGCTGCCGTTTCACTATCTGATAGGGTGGTTGATTTTGCACCATCCCAATGTGATGAGCCCGGGCCAGGAAGAAGACCACGTAGCTGGAGACGCATTCCTTCGCCGCTTCTACCAGAGAAAGTGGCTGCATACGGGCGTTCCTGTTTGTAGGAGGGTTTTGTCCTACCTTCAGTGATGGGAGATCACGAATGTTGGTCCCATTTTTACCGGTTTCGAAGCAAATAAGGATTTGGCAGATTCGGGTGAAGATGCGACAACTCTGTCTCCGTGGGGATTCCGTTGGTTGCAAAGCATCCGGCCATCCCATTTGGTGTACAGGAACAAGAACCATTGTTACTTGGAACCGTACTTGTCAGTCGTTTCGTACGTCAATTCGGCTATGCCCAGTTGATGTTGGAAAATCCCAGTACCAGCCTGGGGTATATTGGGAGTTTGCTGGACGGGGCACGAGCTTGGCATTACTACAATGCCCGATGTACCGGAGCTCACTTTACCATGCCAGTTCTGAATCCGCAGCCGCCGATTCTTTTTTCGGCCGCCAAATTTTATTGTGCGATGAACACTATATCCCCCAGATATGATAGGGAGACCAGTTTCATTGTTGGCACCCAATTGGAGGCGATCGGGAATATGTTGGCGAAGGCTCGATCATACCACCCGCTAGAGGTGGGTTATTGGGACACCCCTACCGTATCCTCGGAGGGTACTCCGGCAAAGCCGTCGGCTGATCGCCCGAAGAGACGTGCCGACACAGAGACGGGTTCTTCTGCGTCGAAGAGGCAGAGGAAAGCAATGTCATCGGAGGTGTCAACAGAATCGGCTCCTGTGGAGGTAAGGACGTCTCAGATAGTCTGGTTAGTTCTACCATTTTGTGACATATGCTTTCTTTTTGTAGGAGCTGCTGAAAAGGAAACCCCGAACTCCGAGATCGGGTGCTAGCAAACCAAAGTGGGTGGCGGGCCCATTTGATGAGCGCATTCCGCCGATTGTATTGTCTTCCATGGAGGAGAACCCAGATGATGTGACTTTTATGGAGATACAAGCTACCGTGAGGGCTTCTGGTATCGAGGTCCCAGCAGAAGCTGTTCTTCCAGATGAGGAAGAGGAATGGAGTTCGTCTTCTTCGGATGACGTCTTCCAGAGGTCCCTGAGCCTGTAGGAGCAACAGGCATGGTGGTAACAGAAGAGAGGACTGATTTCCCTCCTCGTCATGATGAAGGGAGTTCGGCTACGCCATTGCCGAGCCCTACCCCAGACCCAGCAGCGGACGTCGAGCTGGCTGCCGATCGGGAGGTACCGACATATTCTATTCCCGCAGAGGAATTCGATGAGGGAGGCGAGGTTCGTCAGCCGAGCCTGACTCCAGGGGAGCCAAGTCAGGAAGCAGGTGCTGATCTTGCTGTTTTGCAGGAGGAGGAAGGTCATGTGCGGCCTGCGGATAGTGTTTTGGAGACGGAGGACACAGCCCCAGATGTCGGTGGTCCCTCCGAAATCGAAAAAGGTAAGGGTTTGCTGGTTGAACCCTCTGTTGCTCCTTCCACTTGGGGGACGATATCGACGCCCCATTCGGCTCCTTCCGTCCAGTTGGCACCTCGGGCCAGTGACGAAGTGCAAGCTCTTGACGAGAGAGGGTCCGCTGAGGTTGAAGTTGCAGCCTCGCAGATTGAGGTCGATGGGTCTTCTGCAGGTCCGCTGTCCAGAGTAGCTCCTCCAACTCCTGCTATGACGCCTCAGGTGTTGGCAGACGTAGACGAGTATGTACAATTTATTGTTGAAGCAGTGTACAAGATGCTGCAGAAAGGCGTATTAACGGTGCTAAATGCGAACGGAAGTTTCGCGACGGCAAAAGCCATGGCGCTCCCTTCCATTGGTTTGATACGTTCGCACTAGGGCCACGATCATATGGCCGAGATTCTGGAGGCATCGGTGGCCGAGCTCGACCAGCTTCTTTCTGAACTTCAGAGCATCCGACGAAATAACTTTTCTGCTCTGATAGAAACAGAAAAGGAGAAATTGATAGCTGAAGTCGAGTCATAGTATCAGGCCACGGTGGCTGTCTGGGACCGTGAGGTGGCCAAAACTGAAGCTGCGGTGGAGAGGCTATCTCAATCCACGCAGGAAAATATGGAGTTGCGGCCTCGTTGGAAGCTAGCATAGCAGAGGTCACTGCCAAGATCTGCCATCTTGAAGACCAGCGAGCCCAACTCTTGTTAGATGTCGAGCGAGTCCAGGCTGAACATGTAGCATCTAGGGAGAAGGAAGCAGCTTTTACCCGCCAGGTTCTTTTCCTGACCCACCAGCGACAACAGCTAGACGAGAAGTATGAGACTGATACTGCCCCCGAAGCTGTAGAGGTGATGCGCCAAGAAGCTGAATGCCGGGTCTTGGCGACCGCAGAGAGTCGGGCGAAAGATTTGAGACATCAAATTGAAGAGCTTTCTGCCAATCCCAGTGATGCTTAGGGATTGTAGTTTCCCTCTTCTTTTTATTATTTTTGTAGTTTGCAACTTATGCTGGGGATGTAATCCTTTACTTTTAAATAAAAATAAAGAATTTTGTGGTGTGTTCATTTTTTGCTGTCATGAACTGATGATTTGTGTGGACCTATTATCTTTTGTGCACCTTGGTTTTTAGGCACAGATAATAAGTTTGAAAGAACCGACATGTTTGCTCAGAGGTAATAAGGACGTGGCAAATATGGGGTTCGAATGATGAAGTCTTCCTACTCAGAGGTGTTATGGACGTGGTAGGAGTGACTCTGGGGGGATACACGGAACTACTCAGAGGTAATATGGACATGGAAGTTCTGCGATTGATGTACGGCAACGCAGGGGTTATTCGTACGGGATGTTTACTCAGAGATAATATGGACGTGGTAAACATGATAAGCAGTACAATCCTACGTGGTATAAGATTACGCTTTGTCGGGCGTAGAGGAGCAACTCAGAGGTAATGTGGACGTGGTTGTTCTTCTACTGGGGATAGAATGTCGCGGAACAACTGGGTTCCGAAAGCATAGGATTTTGTGAAGGGGAGATGTATGTGAGCTCTGATGATCAGGTCCACTGACTCCCTTGTGGAAGTACATGTCTGAAAGATGTCATGAGTAGTACTTCTTTAGGAACTTGCCATTGATGGGCATTATGAACAAGTCCCCGTTCGGTCGAGCGAGGCGGTAAGCACCGTTTGAGTATACCGTCTCTATGATGAAAGGTCCCTCCCACTTGGGCTCGAACTTTCCTGGTATTTTGTGAGTCAACACCATCGGCCTCCTGACTGTCAGGACCAGGTCGCCTATTTGAAAAGTCCTCTGCTTGACCTTTTTGTTGAAAGCCTGTGATATACGGGCTTGATAAAGTTCAATGCGTTGCTGAGCTAGGAGACATTTTTCGTCAAGTGCCTCCAATTCTCGCAGACGACAACGCTGTTGTCTTCTTCTGTTAATTGGTTTATGAGCGCCACACGGAGTGAGGGTATCTGAATCTCGAGAGGCAGTACCACTTCGCTCCCGTAGACTAAGGAGAATGGGGTCTTGCCCGTCGAGGTCCGTATCGTTGTACGGTAGGCCCAAAGACATTCGCCGAGCTTTTCGTCCCAGTCGCGTTTGTTGGATGACACGACCTTTCTGAGTAGCTTTATGATAGTATTATTAAATGCCTCGGCCAATCCGTTTGCTGCCGGATTGTAGGCGGTTGATGCCACGTTCTGAATTCGATTCTTGTCACAGAATCTGCTGAAAACATGGCTGATGAACTGTGGACCGTTATCATGAATAATCCTTCAAGGTACCCCGAAACGGTAGATGACATGGTGCTTGATGAAGCTAATCACCCTAGAACTCTTCACTTCCGTCAGCGGAACTGCTTCTGCCCATTTGGAGAAGTAGTCGGTGATGGCTAGGATGAAGCGGTGTCCCCTCGATGATGGAGGGGTGATCGATCCTACAATATCCATGCCCCAAGCTTCGAAGGGCCAGGAGGCGACCGTAGGATGTAGTGGTTCTAACGGTGTATGGATAAAGTCGGCGTGAAGCTGGCACGCATGGCACTTTTTAGCATAGTCGACGGCGTCGGCTGCCATGGTTGGCCAGTAGTAACCTATGCGTCGCAGTCGATCCTGCAACTTAGGGCCCGGTTGATGAGCCTCGCAAGTCCCATCATAAGCTTCCCGAAGGGCTTCGGCTGCTTCTTCGTTGGATAGACATCGAAGGAGAAGTCCGTCGTAGGAACGTCGGTACAGCATTTTAGTGGCTGTGTCATAGTAAAACCGAAGGGAACACCTTCTGACTGAGACGGCTTCCTTCGGGTCTTCTGGGAGGATTCCATAGACAGCAAAGTCGATGAATGGGAACCTCCAGTCTCGGACATTAACACCGACACTTGCTGTCATGGCATGGGACATTTGTGAGCATAGGTTGTTTTTGGGACAGACCAAGTCTCTACCCACCACCGTGACGTAGTATTGAGTCCCGAGGGGTACTGCTAATGAAGCTGCGAGGCCAGCCAGAGCGTCAGCCTCCGGGTTTTGTAGCCGAGGTACGTGTTCTATGAAGAACTTAGTGAAGGTTAAAATAATATTCAATGCAGCTTCATGGTAAGGAACCAGATCTTCATGGCGAACTTTGTACTGCCCTCGAATTTGATTAACGACGAGTTTTGAGTCACCGTAAGCTTCCAGATGATCCACCCCAGCTGTTGCGCCAGCTGGAGTCCTATGATGAGAGCGTTGTACTCGGCAACATTATTGGAGCACAACTTCGAAAGGAAGTAAGCACGCTGGAAGACCAGCTGGTCGGGGGAGACTAAGACTACCCCCACTCCTGCAATGATTTGGCCTTTGGGGCCTGTTCTTGAAGCGCCATCGAAAAACACCTGCCAGACGGAGTTTTCTTCGGTGACATTTGATTCTTGGACCTCATCCGGGATATCTTCATAGAGCCTGGAGGACTCTGGGATGGGGTGCGCGGCTAAAAAGTCGGCTAGGGCTTGACCCTTCACGGTTTTTTACGGAACAAACACCATATTGTACGACGTCAACAGGATTGCCCATGTAGCTAGTCGGGAGTTCAATGATCCCGGCTTCGTCATGAGAACCCTGAGTGGATTGACTCGGGAGATGACATGAATTGTCTGGCCCGAAACATAATGGCGAGTCTTCTGGATAGCGAACACCAACACTCCTTTTCAACGGGGTTGTACCGGTGTTCGGCCCCGATCAGTGTCCTACTGAGGTAGTAGATAGCTTGCTCGTAGCCTGCATCGTTGTTCTGAGCCAAAAAAGCGCCAAGGGAATGATCCATGGCACGGACGTAGAGGAGAAATGGTTTGCCTGCGACAGGTGCCACCAGGACTGACGGGCTCGTCAGGTAAGCTTTGATATCGTCGAAAGCTTTCTGGCATTCTTCTGTCCAGACGTAGGAGACTCTCTTCTTCATGAGCTGGGTGAAGGGTTGGCATTTTTCGGAAAGATTTGCTATAAACCTTCGGATGTATGCCAGACGCCCCTGCAGGCCTCGAAGTTCTCGGAGGTTCTTCGGAGGGTCCATGTCAAGGATGGCTTTGGTTTTCTCGGGATCGACATGAATGCCTCTCGCCGTGATAATGAAGCCCAAGAACTTTCTGCTGGAAACCCCAAGGAAGGATTTAGCGGGGTTCACCTTGAGTTGATGCGCTCGCATGAGATCGAAGACTGGCTTTAGGTCTTGTAGGTGATCACCTTTGAGACAGCTCTTGACTGCGATGTCATCAACATAGCATTCAACTGTCTTGCGAAGATGTTGACGGAAGATGGTACTCATAGCTCGTTGGTATGTAGCACCAGCGTTCTTCAAGCCAAAGGGCATCACTGTGTAGCAGAAAATCCCCTTCGGAGTCCTGAATGACGTGTGTTTTGCGTCATCGGGAAACATTTTGATCTGATTGTAGCCTGAGTACCCATCCATGAAAGACATGAGTTCGAAGCCACATGTATTGTCGATCATCACATCAGTGATTGGAAGCGAGAATTCGTCTTTCGGGCAAGCAGTATTGAGATCCCTGAAGTCGATACAGACTCATATCTTTCCATTCTTCTTGGTGACAGGGACGACATTGGCCACCGAGTCTGGATGTTGCTCTTCACGGATGAAGCCTCTGCTCAGGAGTTTGTCCACCTCCTGATCGATAGCGTTCATGATGTCAGGACAAAAACGTCGTTGTTGTTGCTTTACAGGCTTAGCATCAGGTAAGATGTTAAGTCGGTGCATTGCAATCTGGGGATCAAATCCCGGTATATCTTCATAGCTCTAGGCGAAAACGTCGATATATTCTTTGGCCAATCGGACCAAAGACTCCTGGTCCTCTCCTTTTAGACTTTTGCTGATGAAGATGGGCATGGAAGGAGATCCATCCCCAAGGTTAACTTGTTCGACCTCGTCTTCGGTAGGGGGTTCGCGTCATTCAAAATGAGACTCCCACTGTGCTCCTAGGCATTGAGCCCATGGTTCTTCCTCAAATAATTCTGGCGTTTGGTCATCGCCTTCATCCTCTTGGGTTTGTGCAGATGTTATGTTGACTGATAGCACCCTCTTGAGGACTGAGTCGATACTGGTATCGGAATCCCAAGTTGATGCTTCAGATGAATGAGAGTGTTCTATTTCTTCTGCCTCTAAACTCTCTGGAGTTGTCGATGGCGTGACATAGCCTACCCCTCGTCGAGTACGATGATAGTAGTCCTGCGGCTTTCCTTTAGGTGTTGGAAGCCGAAGGGGAAGACGCCGACCTTGTCACGACCCGCACCCACTGTGAGGGTACAAGAACGTAACAATGCCCAGCCTATGCCGCATTGTCGGTGGTAGAACGTTGTCCTAGGTCACAACATCTAACAATATAAGCTAAGCAGTTTATACTCCCCGAGTGGGGGTGACATAGCAGTAAAAGAACTCAATCACAACTAAGGAAGAAGAAAGCACGATATGATATAGAACTCAAGGAAATACAGAAGATAGAATAGTCTAAGATAATATCCCAGCAAATATCTAGAGTATATATCTCAGCTACTGAATATGAAAGAATATATACAACTCAACATCTCTGAACAGAAGTAAAGTCTAGCTAAACAGTCTCAAGGCAACATAAAAATAAGATAAGGCCTAACTAAACTAGTCTAGGCAGTGGGGGTGATGTCCTCAGCTAGAGCTGTCCCGTAGATGGTATCCTCCCAGGCCTCCTCCTCGTCCTCTGTAATATTTTCAACAGGTCCAGTCAGGACATGAGCGAATACAGTACATCTCAACAGTTCATAGCAGGTTAGAAAATAT
Source organism: Iris pallida (assembly GCA_029216955.1). Taxonomy (NCBI): domain Eukaryota; kingdom Viridiplantae; phylum Streptophyta; class Magnoliopsida; order Asparagales; family Iridaceae; genus Iris; species Iris pallida. The sequence goes on from JANAVB010012195.1 coordinate 4,100,260, forward strand.
AATCATACAGTAAAGTAAGATATAGATACTGAAGAAATGCAGTATGTAAACAGAGAGAGAGAACTATAATAGAAATATCTACTATAAGTAAAGAGCTACCAGTGACTAGTGATTTAGAGCATAAAGTCGACATGTGAACGGCTTGATTTGTACATGGCTATACTAAAGAGGCGTATATGGCTATTCTACTTTGGAATTGTTCACATGGCTATTTATACTCTCCCGTACCCCCAATTAATACACAAGGATCCAACCAGGTTATGTTATGATTCTATGTAACAGCCCCTTCGGATGATAAGCCCCCAAAGGGTGATATGCCCCCAAAGGGTGATAAGCCTCCAAAGGGTGATATGCCCCCAAAGGGTGATAAGCCCCCAAAGGGTGATAAGTCCCCGAAGGGTGGTACATAGTAGTCCCATAAATGGGGATTCTGATAGACCCAATAAATGGGATATAGATTCAGAGAAGACTCTGTGATCATAAGGGTATATGTCACAAGTGATCAAAGAACCAAAGAAGCATATGATACGCCATGTAAGTGAAACGCACAGAACATAGAGTACCCGATGCTCCCTGAAGGGATAACATCTCAAGAAGGGATCCATATAGTACTAATCCGTGTGACCAACGTGACAGTATCAAGTAAAGTAATTTAATGCAGGAAATAATTCTAAGCAGGATATGAAATGATCAGAGAATGTACTCGCCTGTATCTGAGTGTCCGGATGAAATGTACTGTCCGAGGAGAGGTGTCTGGCTCCTAATCAGAACAACACAGGTCACAACAAGTCTAAAATGATATAATGAAGTCCTACTATGCATTCTATATGATTCTAGGTCAATCTAGGCCAAAGTCAACCCTTGGTCAACCCTAGAGTCAAACCTAGGTCAAACAAGTCTATACTAGTCTAACTAGTCTATTCTAAGTCTAACAAGACTACACAAGTCTAATCTAGGCTCACTAGCTAAGCAAACACAACCATAGGTCATAGGCTAAGAGACTAGGCCATAGGCTAAGGCAATACCATGCCTAAGACCAATCATAAATCATAACACAAGATATTATCTATATCTAAGCAATACACACATCACTATATTAATATAATCTATATAGGGATACACTCATAGATCCATTTAAATAATATAACTTAGAATATACCCTATAGGCTAATATGTATATCACACAACTATATTTGTATAATATGAGATAGGACACACATTATATATAATATACCTATACCTATATATCCCAATACATATATATATACATATGTATAGAGAGGGGGACACATATACATGTGTCCAAGTGTATGTGTGTGTGTGAAACATGAGAGTGTGTGAGTGTAAGTGAAGTGAGGCATGAAGTGTATAACATGTGTGTGTGTGTGTGGCTAGAGTGTGTGAGTGAGCATGTGTGATAGAGTGACAGGCCAAAACAGTGAGTGAGAGAGTGTGTAAGCATGTGTGTGACATGAGACATGTGAGTGTGTATTAGATATATGAAACAGTGTTATAGGAACAATGCAAACAGTGAACTATGGCAATCCTGAAAACAGGAACCACATTGCAATTCCAGATTACACAGAACCCAAACTCAGTTTTCCAACCAAACATTCATTCACAGTTCAAACAAAACCCCCAAAAATCAGTTTTAACAGCCCATACAAATTCAGTTTATATACATTGGAAAAAAAACATTTAAATCAGTTCAAATAGGAACCAAAATAAATCAGTTCAGTCCCAACTTTCATTCTCAGAATTTGAATTCAAAAAGAACCCAAAAAAAATAGTTTATCAATCCAAACAGTCCCCTACTTAGCATTCAGTTTTAAGTATTAAACAATAGTTCAACAAACTCAATATCACACATAAAACCAATTAAACAGTCCCCATCAGTCCTCTAATTGAATTCTCAGTTTTACTGTACCATACAATGTGCATTTGTGTGTAGGCAGGACCATGTGTGACAGTGAAACTGTGGAGTAGGGGGTGTGTGTGCCAATGCTGAAAACAGGTAGTAGTGCAAGGGATCAGTGTATTGAATAAACAGTGAAGTTCATGAGGGAAAAAGTGTGGTAAATGAGGAGGAAAAAAAATAGGAAAATAGTTTACAGTGTGCACATACAGTTCAGCATTTAGAACAATGGGGAAACTAGAATGTAGGCAGGTTTAGGGATCATTCTCAGGTTCTGAAAGTTAAGGAACATTTTGAAAAGGATGGAACCAGTTCATGATGTTCAGGAACTCATGCAGTAATGTAGTTTAATAATACTAGAACTCAACCAAAAACCAACCCCATTCACAATGATTCATCCAAACTCAGGTGTCAAGAAACATAGCTCAGTTCAGTAAAACAGTGGTGAAAACTGGAATATAATCAGTGTACATATATGTGTGTGAAATAGGAGTAGCAATGGTGAGCTATCTACCCATCCACATGCCCAAAATCTCATTCTCAAACTCTAAAGCCAATTCATTCAATCTCAGGTTAATATTGAACATTCAAATTTCAGTTTAATATGAAGAGAATATCAGGTTATTAGAAAACTGGAAAACAGGAACACATTCCTCTAATCAACACCACTCGACTCAATGTCAAATTCCCAGATTTCATGGCATTTCGAAAAGGAAAGGGATTTCAGTGAATCAAGTTATATTCTCAGGTTATTACAGCATTCAAAAGACAAAAGGAAATCAAACCTCAGTTCAAAACAACCAAACCCCAATTCATATCAGTTAAGTCACAGGTTTTGAAATAACATTGATTCAATACAGTATACAGTAAGGAGAATTTAATCCCTGTTAATAGGAATTCCAGTTTAAAGGGAATATCATTTGCAAAAAGGAAAGGAAAACAGTTAACCTGTCATTGCCCAATTCAAAACCAATTCACATGTCCAAAACTTCATTAACACATCAAAACCCAATTTCGAAAGTACAAACTGTGTTGACATAACTAGCAATCATGTGGGTTTATTTAGACAGTGAGAAAACATCACAAAATACGGGAAAATTAAGGTTTAGGAATGGAAAAACTAATGTATCAGAATGTATCAGTTTTAAGCTGTTCGAACCCCATTCGAAATCAAATATTCCCATTAAAACCTAATTTCATGTGTAACCTAATGTAACAGAGATTAAACAATATATTTAGGATCTAATTAGTGAGTTAAAACATAATTTAAAATATTAAAAATCGAATTAACAGAGCATCACAACACTGCACACTGAACCGCACAGTGTACAACACGTGCACATGCAAATACATGTCCGACACGACACGAGGACTCGTGTCAGTCATGGACACAATACGTGTGTCAAGTTATACGTGTCGGGGTGGCGTGTGCAAGGAGAAAACAGCCCCGAGTAGCAGGGCATGTTTCCTGCCCGCGCGCGCACGCACGACCGCGTGTCCACGGGTCCAGTACGACTCCGACACGACACGAAATGTGTCCAAACAATCAGAAACCCATAAGCGACCTAAAAACTTAATTTCCTATTCAAACACTTCCTGAAAAATCACTCGAAATCTCCTTTGGGGCATTTCATCAAACACTTTAACACTAACACTGATACGTGTCCATTTAGGACACGAAATGGACACGAAACCTAGGTCTAGGCATACCTACAGGACCAGGACACTTAGGGCTAGGTCTACATGCAAAAAACTAGAATTTTAATGGTGTTTACATTGATTTACCTATTGGTGTCAAAATACAAGAAAAGCCTCAAATGGGGGGGGGTTCCTCTTGCTAGCAAACTTCTCCAAATTGTCCCAAGCCTGAGAATACTCTCCATGAACAGCAAGGGGGAGACAATTAGAATCTAATGCAAGTGGTTTGAGCCAAAAAGGAGTTAAAATGGGAAAGTTATGGATTGGGGAAGATGGCTATACCTCTTTCTTCAAAGCTTGAGAGAAAAATAATAAAAGAGGCAAGAACAAATGGAAGAGGCATTAAATAGGGTGGAAAACCCTAGGTTGGCTGCCATGGGCTGATTAGGATTAGGGTTTGGCTACATGGTGTGGGCCTATGGGCTTTAAGGCTAGTTATTGATTTAAGGTTTAATCACAAGTCATGGCTTATGACTTAAATCTAACTTAAGTCAAATAACCATACCATGGGTCAACTCTAGTCTAACTAGGGTTACATGACCTAACCAAGTCCAAACACAACTAGGGTTAGCTTCTAGGTTAGCCTACCAAGGTCATTGCTAGTCAAAGTCAACCTAGTCAACCCTCATTCAAACAATTCCAAAATAATTTCTAAAAATTCCCATAAATTCAAATAAATTATAATAAATCCAAATAACCCTAAAAATGTCAAAAATACCCTAATCACATGGCTAGGCTCTAGGGTAGGCAGTCTCTACTGTTCACTAGCAAAACACCAAAAACCACAAGTCATGAATTTAAATAGTTTAAAAATAATTAAAAAATTATAATATGAAATAAATACCATTAAATAATAATTATAATTACAAAATTTCAAAATTACCCTCTTCTGGAAAACTGGGTGTTACAGGCCTTTACCGTAGTTCAGGCCTTTGTTGCTTTTCAGGTCGTAATCCATCTTTTGAATGAGGTACTTAATTCGCCTTGTCCGCGTACCGATAGACTTGTATTCTGCCGGTATCTGGTTCTGGCTCGAGTGGCGGAAGGTCTTGATGACGCTCAACTTTGCCGAAGATGATGGGTTCTTCATCCCGATTCTGCGGTGGGACTATAAAACAGACTCCTTGGGACGGGACTACTCGATTTACATAATTGACGGTCATCATTTGTGTTTGTAACGACCATAGAGCATTATCTAGTGCATACATGGCATTCCAATGTGGAAGACTAGAATAATTGAAAGACACTCTATTATTGATAAAATACGAGATTTTGTCCTACGGGATTACATTACCAAGAGAAGGAGAATCTATATCAGCAGAGATGTACTCTTCTAACTCTTCATCTGTGAGCACTGGAGCCGGTTCGGGAGAGTCCATCACAGATCTGACCTTGGGGTCCAAGTGGGCTGTGTGGGCCTTCTCTTGCAGCTTGGATGATTGCGGAGGCTTGTATTTGAGACGCACCTTCAGGGGTGCCTCGACTGTGCCTTCAATGACAGGTTTCTTCCCCTGTAGTTTTGCCACCAAGGGAGCCGACGTTTGAAGAGGTCTTCCCTTGAGCCGTATCTTCAAGGGAGCTTCAGTAGGTACTCTACCTAGAGAAGTTGGTGCTTTTCCACGTAGCTTGATGGTCATGGGAGGCAGCATCTGAGGCAGTTTTCCTTTGAGTCGAATCTTTAAAGGAGCGTCGGGAATCATCTCCGGCTCCATGTCCGGCTCAGTCGCTGTTTCTGCTTCATCATCAGCGTCGTTGGCTTTCCCTTCATCGAACGACTTATATAAGCTAGCGTCGGTGAAGTAAGCTTCGACCCCCTTGAAAGGGTCAATGTTCGCGAACTATGTCCAGATGATGTCGTTGGTGGACACATACTTCATACATTGGTGGAGTGTAGATGGCACCACCATATATTCATGTAGCCACGGGTGTCACCCCCAGTTTCCAGAAACAGGGGTATTTTTGTTATTTTTCATTTTAAAATTATTTTGGAATTATTTATTTATTTATTGTATTATTTTGGGGTTATTTGAGTCGGGTTCGAATTTTAACTCATTCCGACTTGTTTTGACTTGTTTCGGGGACCTGGGATGGTGTTGACCTTAGCGGGCCCACACACTAGTTAGCCATGGCCCACATGTCAGTATTTTGGTTAGAGACTAGACTAATTATTTTTTTGGTTAAGACTAATTTGGTTTAGTGGTTTTAGGTTTGACTAAACTACCCACAAACCCTAAGCCAACTTGTATTGAACAAATAAAACAATAGAGGGGCAAACTTGTAAATAGTGAAAAGGGGTATTGGACCATGTAGTGGCCGGCCACATGTAGGGGTGGGGAGGAGAGAGAAAACCCCATCACTTGTTCTCATCCACTTCTTCTTCTTCTTCTCCAAAGGTTCTTCCTATTTTCTTGAGAGCTCCACCATTGTTCCATCTCCAAAATAGGTAAAACCCTTCTCTAAATTGTTTTCCATTTCATGTAGAATGGTTAGGAACCCATAGAAATGTTGCCCATGGTTGTGTCTCCATTAGAGACTATTTTGTGTCCATTTGGACATTTTTAGAGGTGTCCAATAGGTAGGATCGTGTCCTAGTGGGAAAACCCCCTATTTGGACACATGAATATTGTTCTTGCATTGATTTTGGGTGTGTTCTATATTATTTCAGATTTATCATGTGTGTGGGAATGATTTCTCCTATGTATCATTTCCAATAATCTATTTGTATATATATAAGGTTATATATATCATTCTCTCTCTCTCTCTATATATATATATATGTATATATATATATATATATATATATATATATATATATATATATATATATATATATATATATATATATATATATGGCTTATATATGTTTTAGTGTATATATTGTGGTGTGGTGTTTGTGTTGGTTGGGAAAGGGGACTTGACAGGTTTGGCCTAGAGAGGGAGCATGGGTGAGTGTGTGTATATATGGTTTCATACCTATTAATCTATATATATATATATATATATATATATATATATATATATATATATATATATATATATATATATATAGTGGTATATATATATATGTGGTTTATATATGGGATAGATATATATGGTTGTGTGTGTGGCTTTGTGTTGGTGTAGGGAGAAGCCAGGTTCGGCTAGAGGGGAGCATTGAGTGTTTGTGTGTGTATGTTAGTAGTGGTGGTGTTTGTGGATTTGTTTTAGAAGGGAAAACATGTGAAGAGGAGTGTGAAATAGAGGAGTGGTAGAGAGTGTTATATAGAGGGTGGTAGAGAGTGAATTAGAGTGGGAATTAGAGGGGGAAACCCTTGATTTCTGTCCTAATTTCAGACCATGTATGGCTGTCCATTTAACCCAAAACAGTCCCCTCAAATCCTTCATGAACCACCCTACAAACAACTACATTTCAGTCCATGTTTTCCACATTGTTGGCTGTCATATTGACCCTCAAAACAGCCCTGTTTTAGCCCAAGTGGCTGCCACCCATTGCCTACATTTCAAGCCTCAATGGCTGTCCATCTTGCCATCAAACCCCCCTCAATTTCAGTCCAGTTTTGCCACAATTTCAGCCCTATATGGCTGTCATTTAAACCCTTCCAACAGTCCACATATAAGCCTTATATGCTGTCCCCTTTGTCACTGATTTCAGCCCTGTTTTTGCCCCTTGTTGGCTGTCCTATAATGCCCCACTTTTCTTTTTCAAACACAGCCCTTTGTACATATCATGGCTGTCCAATTCAGTCCTTACATTGCCACAAAATCAGTCCACTTCCCCCTGAAATCTGTCCATGTATTAGCCTTGTGTGTGTGTGTATTTGTGAGAGCTTGTGAGTGTGTGTGTGAGGGTTATGAGTGAAACTAGTATCCTATAGTATAGCCTATATCTAAACTAGTAGGAAACCTATAGGAGAGACTATTAGAGTGTGGTGTATCATGGGAGTGAGTGGTGTAGATGAGTGTGGTAGGGTAGAGGGTAAAATTCATGAGATAGGATAGGTAATAGGATAAATCAATACCCCGTATCCCAACATAGCCTAGATACCTAGGATACCTATTTTTATTGGTAGGTAAACCTTAGATAGGTTGATATCTAGCTACCCTAAGGAGTCTAGGTTAGTACCATGGGTATTTGTGGGGTTTCCTTGGGATTGGGCAAGGTATCGGGATTTACCTTAGAAGGGTAAATACTAGTTTTGACTAGGAATAGGATATTTGTGTTAGAAGCCTAAGATAGAGTTAGAACTTGATTCCCGTGGTTGGTAATGATCGAATATGGTGCTCATAGACTAGTTTTGACGTCGGTTGACCTTTTTGACCAAAAGTCAACAAAAGTCAACCGAGAGTCAAACTTAGCCTTTAAGCGACCCGATTTGACCGAAACCAACCCAGAGTTGACCAGTTGACTGAAAGTCAACAGTTGGTCAACATTAGACTAGTTTGACCTAGGGTTGACCTAGAGTTGACCAGAGTTAACCAGAGTTAACTTTTTGACCAAAAGTCAACTGTAAGTCAACCGTTGACCCCGATTGACCTAGTTTGACTTGGAATGACTCCCAGTGACCTAGTATGACCTAGTATGAACCAGTATGACCTAGTATGATCCAGTTTGACCTAGATTGACCTAGTTTTGACTTAAACTTGCATTCATGGCTTGAATTAGTTTCTTTTTTCAGTATTAAGCCCTGTTTGACTCATAGTATCTTATTTTAGGTCTGTGATCACTCTGAGCGTCTGTTCACTCTATCAGCTCAGGACCACAGGCGAGTACATTCACTGATAGTTTTCATTGTTTTAATATCAGATAAATATCCGATTCAGTCGTAGTGTCTTACTTGATTTCCAGACACGATATTTCACGGACTAGTATATGTCGGATCCTGTCATGAGATGTTGTTCCCGGATTACTTGGTATATTGGTACATGACTCGATTTATTACTTGTACTTGTATAGACATGGACTTGGGAGTGGGCTGGCCCCCTGCTTTCGAACCCCCGTGTCACGACGTGTTATGTCCGAATCTTTTATACTATTCGGAGATGGGAAGTTATTAGTGGTTGTGTGATCAAAATACCCACTTGTTGTTTCACACTTGTACTCGACACTTGTTCATAGCTACTTATTCACAACTTTCTATGGTGACCGGCCTTATCTTCACACTTGTTGTTTCACACTTGTTATTTGTTTGTAGCCGGTCAGATGGAAAGCTTGAACATGTTTCCCAAGCCGATCACATGACGCACTAATAATTCAAGGCACCTTTTATATTTATTATCTGTGGTGACTAAGTTCTGTTCGGGAGAAGGGTTACAGCCCCAGTCCTTGTTTGGTTTAGGAGTTGTAACTCGGCTTTCCGAACAGTTCCCAAGTCGTCCTATATACATTCATATCGTCGTCCTTTTCGGTACTCACACCATGATATATATCTCTAGTTGATTTTGTCTTGTATTTCATTACACTGTCTCTTATAGAATTTATCAATTCATATGGAACTGCTGTTGGTGTTTGTACTTGCTCATTTTTCTGACAGGATACGTTGACAAATTTTACAGATGACTCTGAGACTGATTGCCCGACCTACTATGGGGTTGAGACTGACGGAGTAGAGTTAGACCGTAGTTTATTGGTAGAGCCACTAGACTTTGCTCACCCTGAGTAGCTTAGTTTAGTTAGGTTTGCCTGGCCTGCGAGCCAGCTAGTACATTTCAGTTTGTAGTATCTTTATACTTATATTCTCTGAGACTATGGATGTTTGTGTATAGCTCTGACTTGTGGTTTTGGACTCATTTCCTGTTTATCTATCATATTTCCTTTTTCGTACTATCTACCTTAGTTTGATATATGTGATTGAGACTGTATTGATATGTCACCTCCATTCGGAGAGTATATACTGTACAGGTACATTTAACTGTTTTAGACGTAGTAATTACAGACCCTATATACAGCGTTCTACCGTCGATACTGCGGCGTAGGCTGGACGTAACCACGTGCTCGTGCCCCTCTCTAGGGTGCGGGTCGTGACATGTTTTTGTGGTGGCCCATGCAGGTCTGTGTCGCAATTAGTACGATCTCGTAATGGTGCTCGACTTAGAGTGCTAATTACGAGCCTGCAGATAGGATGTAGGATCTAGGGTATGGTAGGAGTTACTCAATCACATTTTTAGGAAAACTCTGATCTTTTGATTACCATGACAACTCTTCTTGCATTTGAATTCAATTGTCCTCCTTTGATAATATCTTATCTTGTGCCATATTGATCTCTTGGGTTCAATTCATCTTCAGGATGACGGTGACTCGTTCTCAGGCAGCAGGGCCGAGTACAGTTCCAGAGAGGTCAGATCCGGAAGGCCTTCCACCTCCGACTACGGGAGCAGAAGTCGAGAGGGCAGCAGCCTCAGTTCCTGTCACTACCACTTTTCTAGCTTGAGGGTATTTTGGTCATTTTAAAATTTTAGAATTTAATTTGAATTATTATTATTATTTATAATTATTGTGATTTTTAAGTAATTTTTAGAATTATTGATTTTGGTGTTTTAGTGACTTTGACTTATGTTGACCTTGGAGACTAACCTAGTGGCTAACCTAGGTCATGACTAAGTGTTTAGGATTTGAAAACCTAGGTTGACTTAAGTTAGTAAGGTTTGACTCATTGGGATTCGTTTGGTGAAATTAGGAGCTAGATTGGTTAAGGAATGGTTTGTGAAACCACAAGTCATTTTATGACTAATAGGCTTAATGACCCATAGGCCCACACCCATTGAACCAAGCCCTAACCCTAGAAATTTTGACCAGCCATAGTGTATTTCCCCCCCCTATTTATATCCTCTTGAAATTAGGGTTGCCTCTTTAGAAAACTTTGCCATTTGGAAGAGGTGAGTCCCCATCTTTGTAAATCCTTAGAAAATCCATTTCTTCTCCAAATTCCTTCAAACAAATTGCAATAGGACCTAATATTAGTATCCTTGCTGTTATTGATGAGTATTTGCAGGAAGAACACAATTTGAGGAAGTTTGGTGGTTTGTGGAGCTCTTCCCATTTGGGGATTTTGACCCATTGTTCACCTATAGGTATAATTTCTTCTATTGCTTTTAAATTCTGTTAAAAATCATTTCTAGGATGTCCTAACCCTAACCTAACAGTAGGATAGGCTAACCCTAGAATTTGGACCCATTTCGTGTCCGTATCGGACACGTATCAATGTGTCTAGGTTAGTGTTCGACGAAATGCCCTGCCTCAAAGGGCATTTCGTTCGATTTTTGTGATTGTGTTTGAATGGAAAAATCCATTTTAGTCTCGCTTATGCATTTCTATTGCACTGAGCACGTATTAGCATCGCGTCGTGTCCCCACAGACACGCAGACAAGCTATTTTCTCTCGCGCGTGCGCACAGTCTCCCTCCCCTGCTGCTCGGGGCTGACTGTGAGCTGGACACGCCACTTCGACACTTGTTATTCAACACAGACCTAGGGGCGACCACTGACATCACGTGTGTCAAGTGGCACGACCCCTCGTGTCGTGTCGGACACGTGATGGCCTGTGCAAGTGTATTACACTGTTTGTGGGTATGTTCTGAGTTTGTGTTCTGTGTTGTAATTAATTTTTAATGCTGTAATTTATGTTTTAAGTTGCTAAATAGATCCTAGGTATGTTATATAATCTCAGTTATTTAGGTTACATGATTAACTTAGGTTTTTGGATGTGGAATATTGGGTTGAAATTGGTTTGAACTGCAAATATTTCTGATACTGTCTTGACACTAGTGTTCCAGTCTAGTTCCTAACAATTAATCCCTGTTTTAGTAATTATTTCACTTCTAAATATCCCCCACATATCATTGTTCATGCCTAGTTCATAATCCATTCAAATGTAGGCTTTTGGAATGTGTAAATAGGATTTTAGTAGTTGAGTTGGTTCAACTGTTATGAACTGATATTACACTCCTTTGCTACATGAGATTTTCACTCATTAACTGAGATTATGTAGGAAGTAACCTGAGGCTTGTTCCTTGAAGTTGATAGGTTTCACTGTTTTGGCCTTCCACCATTTTTCCAGTTTTCTCTTGACCTGAGAAATAGGATATTAGTTTGAATTAATTTTCCTGTTTATGTTCACTGAGTTTTCTGTTTAAAATCTGGACATTGATTTTCCTCTTGCATTACATGTGTTAACCTGATACTTGTTCCTCCTTAACTGAATGATATACTGTTTAATTGCTTCCCACTGTTCCAGTTTTCTTAAACCTGAGAAGAGAATGTTGGCACTTGTGTGCATTGTTTTGGGGTTTAGTTCTTAAATAGGATTTGAAATGTGTGGTTTGAATGTTAGTTTAAATTCTTAATTCCTGAACTAGTTCCCTTCCTTTCAAATCAAGTTGTTGTTAACTGTTAATTCAAAAAAAAAAACTGAGAATAGGTTGTTGACTAATGGGTGGTTTCAAATATGTGTATACCTGAATTGATTCCTTTCATTTATTGCAAGATTGTTATTCTATACCTAAGATTGTTTAACTAATGATTGTGTGGGTTCAACATGAGAAAAACTGAGTTAGAATTCTCCTTTAAACCTGGGAATTAGTTTGTATTTTCAGTCTTGACAACCTGAGATTTGTTTAACTAATGTTTGTGTGGTTTCAAACATGAGTAAATTGAGATTTAGTTCCCAGTTTCAACTCAACCTGAGATTAGTTGTGTTCAGTCTTTGTAAACCTGAGAATCAAATTGCATTAATCTGAGTTCACTGTCATGAAGTTGTAAACCTGAGATTGGAGGTATTGTTTGGATTTAAAAACTGAATTCCTGTGTAAGGTATACACTGTTCTTAAATCCTGTTTACACACACATGCCTAGTATATTACACACACATCCTTTTGCACATGTATACACTGTTTTCCATTACAACTGAACTGCCAAATAACTTAGATTCATAATGTGTGAAATCTGAGTTTAGGAAGGGGCTGAACTGAGTGTAATCTCAGTTTTCCTCATGTTTCAATAATTCACTGATTTTTTCCCTTTTTCTTTTTACACTGTTTGCTATTCATTAACACTCACATGTAATCCCTCACACCCTCACTCTCTAGTCCTACACACACATACACTTGAGCATGTGAGTTCCCTTCTCTTAATACATATGTATGTATATATGTTGAAGGGTATGTATAGGCATCCTATATTTTGTTGTACCTTATATATTAGTTATATATATGAATGTGTGCATATATATATATGATATAGTGTATTATAGATTATGATATAGAAGTATTGGGTAATGTGGTATAGTGGCTATAGGATATGCATTTCTAAGTTAGATTATAATCTATATACCAATGTGTGTATTGTTAGCTATAGTGATAATCTTGGATAGATGTGTATTGGTAGGCTTGACATGGTATTGCCTAGAATAGCCTAGTAAACCTAGAATAACTTGCTAGACCTAGATTAGACTAGTTTGACCTAGATTAGACTTGGTTGACCTAGTTTGACTTCTAGGGTTGACCAGAGTTGACCAAGAGTTGACTTTGGTCTAGATTGACCTAGATTCATGTAGAACGCATTGTAGTGCATTATATTTCTATTCTGGACTTGTTGTGACTCGTACTGTTCTAAATAGGAGCCAGACACCACTCCTCGGACAGTACTTTTATCTCGGACTTTCAGATAGCAGGCGAGTACATTCTCTGATCTTTTCATACCTGTCTGGACTATATTCATGTTCTAGATTACTCTACATGATGCTGACACGTATCTTCACGGATTAGTACTATATGGATCCTTTCCTGAGATGTTATCCCTCTACGGGTGCATCGGGTATTTCATGTTCATGTACTTTATCATGTGCATCAGGTACTCCTTGTACTCGTACTAGTTCATGTTTTTACATGTTCTCATGTGCTTTCATGTGCTTATCATGTGCCTCATGTACTACTCATTACATGAGTTCACGTATCTTAGTTGTATTCATGTGCTTATGACATAACTTGAACGGATCCTTGTGTATTGATTGGGGCGGGGTGAGTAGAATTGGTTATGTGGACACAATCCCCAGTAGGTATTCATGTGCTCCTTATTTGTATTCATGTGCCCTCAAGCCGTTTACATAACCATATTGTACTCTAAATCACGTAGTCACTTACAGTCTCTACTATCATGTATTTACTTTCAGTTACAAAATATCTCCTGTTTACTTGTACTTCCATTCAGTACTTCCTGTATTTTACTCTATTGCCTAATTTATTTTCCTAACCTGCTATGAACTGTTGAGAGATATATGCTCGTTCCCGTCCTGATTGGACCTGTTGAAATATTACAGAGGACGAGGCTGAGGCGTTCTGCCCTACTTACTACGGAGCCACACTAGATGAGTGCCTGGACTTGGACCAATAGCAGGATCCATTAGCAGTAGACGACACTCCATTAGTTTAGGATTGTCTTACTATTTTTTATTACTGTATTAAACTTTGAGATATTCTGAGATGTATTATTTTAGACACTTAGAATTCTGGATTGTATCTCTGTGATTCTCTGTTCTGGATATTTTATCTTTCATTATCAATCTATCTTACCTGTTCTACCTTAGCTGTGGTTGAGTTATATTGTGTTATGTCACCCCCATTCGGGGAGTATAACTGCTATTACCTTCAACTGTTAGATGTTGTGACCTAGGACAGCGTTCTACCGCCGACACTGCAGCGTAGGCTGGACGTACCCACGTCTCGTGCCCTTATTCTAGGGTGCGGGTCGTGACATGTTTTTAGTGGTGGCCCATGCAGGTGTAGGTTGGAAATGTAGTGGTATTCGAACTAGAATATCGCTGCAGCCTGCTGTAGAAATTAGCATATTTTTTTGAAGGTACTCAATCACACTAGGAAAATTCCTTATCAGATTCCGTATATCTATTTTACTGCTTATTGTCTTCCTTAGAAATTTAAATTATCCTCCTTTGATTTTTTTGACTCATTCTCAGTAATTGCTTCTTGTTTGATCTGTGTCTCCAGGATAGTTGAGACGCGATCGCATCGCCCCGTGACGGGAGAGGCTGGAGAGGGGTCTGCCACCTCTCGTGTCCAGCAGCCAGCTCCCAGTGCCATAGGGCCAGTGCAGCCCTCAGGAGTCGGTGTTTCTGCCGCTTTTGGAGGAGCACCTCCAGCAGTCAGGAGGCCAGTTGTGATTCCAGAGATCCTTCCCACGCAGCAGCCTTCGCCTGCGGGGATGGTAGATGCTGTCCATCTCTTTTCCTTCGTGGAGAGGATTCTGGAGTCACACCAGCAGTAGCAGACGAGGCAGACTACCAATTTCCGGCAGGGGATCGATGAGGCGCACCAGCTGGTTCACACCACGGTCGAGATGATCACAGCTCAGGGGACCCAGCAGCAGCCCCGTCGGAGGGAGAAGGACCTTCAGGACTTCCAGAAGATGCATCCTCGGGAGTTCTTCGGCACAGAGGGCATCCACGTTGCATACAACTGGATAGAGCATATTGAGGAGATCTTCCGACTGGCGGAGATACCAGATCGAGGCAGCGGGCAGCTAGATGCAGGATTTGGCCCGAGCATGGTATCAGGCAGATCCCAGAGTAGGGGTTGAGGGCCAGACTTGGGCCCAGTTCAAGGAGCTGTTTAAGGAGCAGTTCTTTCCTAATGTGGCCTTGGGAGGTATCGAGGCACAGTTCGAGGCTCTGGCTCAGGGGAACCAGACAGTAGCTGAGTATGCCGGGGAGTTCTGCAGATTGGCCCGGTTCATTGATGATTTGTCTGAGAAGACGAAGGCGAGAAAGTTTCACCGGGGTTTGATTAGAGAGGTTCGGTCGTTGACTAAGAGCGACCGGAACGCCACTTATGTTGAGATATTTTCTGGGGCCATGGCGGCGGAGGACGACCTAGGGCTGAAGCAGAAGAGGGGTCGTGACTTCCAGGGTGGCAGCAGCAGTCAGGGACAGGCCAAGAGGCCTCATTTTCAGCAGCAGCAGCAGCAGCAGAGGCTAGCTCAGCAGCAGTATCAGCAGCAGGGTCGTGCACCCTTTCAGCAGCACCAGCAGCAGAGAGGGCAGCAGGTACCTCGTCAGGTAGTCATTTATACCTTCTGCAAGAAGCCGGGGCACATGATCCATGAGTGCAGGAAGAAGCTAGGCAAGTGCCTACTTTGTGGTGCGGGAGATCACCAGTTGAGGGACTGCCCAGGGGCTTTTGGATGAGGACAGCAGGGAGGTGGAGCCAAGGCTCCAGTAGGCCAGCAGAGGGGACCAACCCTGCAGACCCAGCAGCAGAGGTTCCAGCAGCACCAGTAGCAGGCACGAGGTGGACAGCAGGGGCAAGCTTTCGCCATGGCAGCTGAGGATGCCGAGGCCATCGGAGAGCTGATAGCAGGTTCGGTTCTTCTCGACTCCCTTCCAGCATTTGCACTCTTTGATTTTGGGGCTTCCCACAACTTTGTGTCTGTATCGTATGCTATTAGACACAGTTTGATTTTGGAACCATTGCCTAGGACCTATAAGATCACGACCGGGGGTGGGGTCATCCTCGTGAGTGATGTTTGCAGAGGGCGGAGTGTCATTTTGGGAGGCTGAGAGTTGGGGGTGAGTCTACTAGTCATGCCATTACCGAACTACGATATTGTATTAGGTATGGACTGGCTGAGTAGACACCACGCCCGCATTGATTGCCGTGGGGGTAGAGTTTTGTTCGGGGCGCCAGGAGAGCCAGAGTTCGAGTACACCCGGCGGCAGGCAGAGCATGACGGCGGAGTCTTCTGTGGAGCTTCAGTTGAGGAGCATGTGGCTCCGCATCCCTTGATCACAGAGTTTATGGACGTATTTCCAAAGGAGTTGCCAGGGCTTCCACCGGACAGAGATGTAGAGTTCTCGATAGACTTGGTTCCCGGCGCGGAACCGATCTCCCAGCATGTCTATCGAGTGAACAACAGCGAGTTGGTGGAGCTGAAGAAGCAAGTGGATGAGCTGCAGGACAAGGGCTTCATTCGCTCGAGTTCTTCACCTTGGGGTGCACCGGTACTTTTTGTACCCAAGAATGATGGGTCGGTACGGATGTGTATCGACTACAGGGCACTTAACAACCTGACAATCAAGAACAGATACCCACTGCCGTGGATCGATGATCTGTTTGATCAGTTGAGCGGAGCTCGGGTGTTCTCCAAGATTGATTTGAGGTCGGGTTATCATCAGGTGAAGGTGAGGAAGGAGGATATTCCCAAGACCGCTTTCAGGATGCGGTACGGGCAGTTTGAGTTTTTGGTTATGCCGTTTGGGCTAACCAATGCACCAGCAGTGTTTATGAATCTAATGAACAAGGTGTTCCACCAGTACTTGGACAAGTTCGTGGTGGTGTTCATTGATGATATCTTGATATATTCCAAGACAGAGGAGGAGCACGAGGAGAATTTGCGGATAGTGCTAGAGACTCTCAGGCGGAAGCAGCTTTATGGAAAACTCTCCAAGTGTGAGTTTTCTTGGACCGGGTGGACTTCTTGGGGCATGTAGTGACTGCAGATGGTATCTCAGTTGACCCCAAGAAGATTGTAGCAGTTGAGGCTTGGACAGCGCCGACTTCAGTGGCAGAGATCAGGAGTTTCCTGGGGCTGGCAGGATACTATAGGAGATTTGTGCAAGATTTCTCCCGGGTTGCAGAGCCGTTGACACGGTTGACCCAGAAGGATGCTGAGTATGTTTGGTCAGAGGAGTGTCAGGCAGCTTTTGATGAGTTGAAGAAGCGGCTTACGACAGCTCCAATTCTGACATTGCCTTCAGGATCAGGTGGATTCACTATTTATAGTGATGCTTCAGGGAAGGGGCTGGGTTGTGTCTTACAGCAGCATGGGAAGGTGATTGCCTTTGCTTCCAGGCAATTGCGTCCCTATGAGAAGAACTACCCTACCCATGACCTGGAGCTGGCGGCGGTGATTTTTGCTTTGAAGTTATGGAAGCACTATCTGTATGGCGAGAGGGTGGGGATTTTCACAGATCACAAGAGCTTGAAGTATGTGTTTACACAGAAGGAGCTCAACATGAGGCAGCGCAGGTGGCTTGAGTTGATGAAGGACTTTGACATCGTACTTCAGTATCACCCGGAGAAGGCCAACGTGGTTGCCGATGCCTTGAGTAGGTATCCGACAGCCATGTGTTTGACTATGGATCGGCACCTGCTTACAGACTTGGAGAGCCTTGGGATAGAGGTGATTGTGCCCGGAGTGCAGATGCAATTATGGGGCCTTCAGATACAGTCGGACTTGATGGACAGGATCAAGGCGACACAGTTCAATGATGTGGCTCTGCGGTGTATCCGAGAGCAGATCAGTACAGGAGTGGAGGATGTTGAGTTCTCACTTGCAGAGGATGGTGCCCTGAGGCACGGTTCCCGGTTATGTGTGCCCAGCGGGGAGCTCAGAGAGCAGATTATGCAGGAGGCTCACAGATCGCAGTACTCTATACATCCTGGTGCCAACAAGATGTACAGGGATCTGCGAGAGCATGTCTGGTAGTACGGGATGAAGAGGGAGGTGTCCCACTTCGTAGCTAGATGCTTGATCTGTCAGCAGGTCAAGGCAGAGAGGCAGAGGCCCGGAGGATTATTACAGCCGTTACCCATTCCAGAGTGGAAGTGGGAACATATTACCATAGATTTTGTATCGGGGTTGCCGCGTACACCAGGAAGAAAAGACGCGATTTGGGTCATCGTTGACTGGTTGACCAAATCGGCCCACTTCTTGCCATTCAAGGTGGGTACGTCTACAGAGAGGCTTGCGGAGCTGTATATGAGACAGATAGTCAGGATTTATGGAGTTCCCGTCAGCATAGTCTCAGATCGAAATAGTCGCTTTACTTCCCATTTCTGGAGGAGTCTGCAGACTAGCTTGGACACTCAGCTCAAGTTTAGTACCGCATACCACCCCCAGACGGACGAACAGTCAGAGAGGACTATTCAGACCCTTGAGGATATGCTGCGGACGTGCGTCCTAGATTTTGGAGGTTCCTGGGAGGATCACCTGTATTTGGTGGAGTTTGCTTACAACAACAGTTATCAGGCCAGCATTGAGATGTCACCGTTTGAGGCTCTGTACGGGCGTAGGTGTCATACACCCTTATCTTGGGATGATGTTGGAGAGTGAGCTTTACTGGGACCAGAGATGGTTGTTGATGCAGCCGAGAAGGTGAAGCTCATCAGGGACAGACTTCGCGTGGCACAGGACAGACATCGGCACTGGGCCGATAGCCACCGGAGGCCGCTGGAGTTTGAGGTACAGATTTAGAGATAGGATTAGAAGTAGGTTGTATTTTATTTTGTTTTGTTTGATTGATCGTGTTTGATTTTTAGTAACTTGAGACCTTGCTTGTGATTAGGTTGGAGACATGGTTTTTCTGCGGATATCTCCGACTCGTGGTACGATACATTTTGGTAGATGTGGGAAGCTTAGCCCGCGCTTCATCGGCCCTTTCGTTATCAGCGGGAGAGTCGGTGACGTGGCATACAGGCTAGACTTACCACCTGCACTAGTGGGAGTCCACAACGTATTCTACGTATCACAGTTGAGATGGTACGTGGCTGACCCTAGCCATGTGCTCGATCACTCGGAGATAGAGGTTGGACCTACTCTCAGTTATCCAGAGCACCCTGTGGAGATTCTGGATCGCCGAGAGAAGGTATTGAGGAACCAGGTGATACCCTTGGTATGCGTCGCATGGAGGCATCATTCTCCAGGAGAGTCTACCTGGGAGCGGGAGGATGAGATGCGCGAGCGGTACCCCTATCTTTTTGGACCTTGAGGTATACTTTCTATCCTTCTTAGCAGTTAGTTTCGCCTTTAAATTTCGAGGACGAAATTATTTTAAGGGGGGTAGATTTGTCACTACCACTTTTCTAGCTTGAGGGTATTTTGGTCATTTTCAAAATTTTAGAATTTAATTTGAATTATTATTATTATTTATAATTATTGTGATTTTTAAGTAATTTTTAGAATTATTGATTTTGGTGTTTTAGTGACTTTGACTTATGTTGACCTTGGAGACTAACCTAGTGGCTAACCTAGGTCATGACTAAGTGTTTAGGATTTGAAAACCTAGGTTGACTTAAGTTAGTAAGGTTTGACTCATTGGGATTCATTAGGTGAAATTAGGAGCTAGATTGGTTAAGGAATGGCTTGTGAAACCACAAGTCATTTTATGACTAATAGGCTTAATGGCCCATAGGCCCACACCCATTGAACCAAGCCCTAACCCTAGAAATTCTGACCAACCATAGTATGTTTCCCCCCCTATTTACATCCTCTTGAAATTAGGGTTGCCTCTTTAGGAAACTTTGCCATTTGGAAGAGGTGAGTCCCCATCTTTGTAAATCCTTAGAAAATCCATTTCTTCTCCAAATTCCTTCAAACAAATTGCAATAGGACCTAATATTAGTATCCTTGCTGTTATTGATGAGTATTTGCAGGAAGAACACAATTTGAGGAAGTTTGATAGTTTGTGGAGCTCTTCCCATTTGGGGATTTTGATCCATTGTTCACCTATAGGTATAATTCCTTCTATTACTTTTAAATTCTGTTAAAAATCATTTCTAGGATTGCCTAACCCTAACCTAACAGTAGGATAGGCTAACCCTAGAATTTGGACCCATTTTGTGTCCGTATCGGACACGTGTCAATGTGTCTAGGTTAGTGTTCGACGAAATGCCTCAAAGGGCATTTCGTTCGATTTTTGTGATTGTGTTTGAATAGAAAAATCCATTTTAGTCTCGCTTATGCATTTCTATTGCACTGAGCACGTATTAGCATCGCGTCGTGTCCCCACAGACACGCGGACACGCTGTTTTCTCTCGCGCGTGCGCACAGTCTCCCTCCCCTACTGCTCGGGGCTGACTGTGAGCTGGACATGCCACTTCGACACTTGTTATTCGACACAGACCTAGGGCGACCACTGACATCACGTGTGTCAAGTGGCACGACCCCTCGTGTCATGTCGGACACGTGATGGCCTGTGCAAGTGTATTACACTGTGTGTGGGTATGTTCTGAGTTTGTGTTCTGTGTTGTAATTGATTTTTAATACTGTAATTTATGTTTTAAGTTGCTAAATAGATCCTAGGTATGTTATATAATCTCAGTTATTTAGGTTACATGATTAACTTAGGTTTTTGGATGTGGAATATTGGGTTGAAATTGGTTTGAACTGCAAATATTTCTGATACTGTCTTGACACTAGTGTTCCAGTCTAGTTCCTAACAATTAATCCCTGTTTTAGTAATTATTTCACTTCTAAATATCCCCCACATATCATTGTTCATGCCTAGTTCATAATCCATTCAAATGTAGGCTTTTGGAATGTGTAAATAGGATTTTAGTAGTTGAGTTGGTTCAACTGTTATGAACTGATATTACACTCCTTTGCTACATGAGATTTTTACTCATTCACTGAGATTATGTAGGAAGTAACCTGAGGCTTGTTCCTAGAAACTGATAGGTTTCACTGTTTTGGCCTTCTACCATTTTTCCAGTTTTCTCTTGACCTGAGAAATATGATATTAGTTTGAATTAATTTTCCTGTTTATGTTCACTGAGTTCTCTGTTTAAAATCTGGACATTGATTTCCCTCTTGCATTACATGTGTTAACCTGATACTTGTTCCTCCTTAACTGAATGATACACTGTTTAATTGCTTCCCACTGTTTCAGTTTTCTTAAACCTGAGAAGAGAATGTTGGCACTTGTGTGCATTGTTTTGGGGTTTAGTTCTTAAATGGGATTTGAAATGTGTGGTTTGAATGTTAGTTTAAATTCTTAATTCCTGAACTAGTTCCCTTCCTTTCAAATCAAGTTGTTGTTAACTGTTAATTCAAAAAAAAAACTGAGAATAGGTTGTTGACTAATGGGTGGTTTCAAATATGTGTATACCTGAATTGATTCCTTTCAATTATTGCAAGGTTGTTATTCTATACCTGAGATTGTTTAACTAATGATTATGTGGGTTCAACATGAGAAAAACTGAGTTAGAATTCTCCTTTAAACCTGGGAATTAGTTTGTATTTTCAGTCTTGACAACCTGAGATTTGTTTAACTAATGTTTGTGTGGTTTCAAACATGAGTAAACTGAGATTTAGTTCCCAGTTTCAACTCAACCTGAGATTAGTTGTGTTCAGTCTTTGTAAACCTGAGAATCAAATTGCATTAATCTGAGTTCACTGTCATGAAGTTGTAAACCTGAGATTGGAGGTATTGTTTAGATTTAAAAACTGAATTCCTGTGTAAGGTATACACTGTTCTTAAATCCTGTTTACACACACATGCCTAGTATATTACACACACATCCCTTTGCACATGTACACACTGTTTTCCATTACAACTGAACTGCCAAATAACTTAGATTCATAATGTGTGAAATCTAAGTTTAGGAAGGGGCTGAACTGAGTGTAATCTCAGTTTTCCTCATGTTTCAATAATTCACTGATTTTTTCCCTTTTCCTTTTTACACTGTTTGCTATTCATTAACACTCACATGTAATCCCTCACACCCTCACTCTCTAGTCCTACACACACATACACTTGAGCATGTGAGTTCCCTTCTCTTAATACATATGTATGTATATATGTTGAAGGGTATGTATAGGCATCCTATATTTTGTTGTACCTTATATATTAGTTATATATATGAATGTGTGCATATATATATATGATATAGTGTATTATAGATTACGATATAGAAGTATTGGGTAATGTGGTATAGTGGCTATAGGATATGCATTTCTAAGTTAGATTATAATCTATATACCAATGTGTGTATTGTTAGCTATAGTGATAATCTTGGGTAGATGTGTATTGGTAGGCTTGACATGGTATTGCCTAGAATAGCCTAGTAAACCTAGAATAACTTGCTAGACCTAGATTAGACTAGTTTGACCTAGATTAGACTTGGTTGACCTAGTTTGACTTCTAGGGTTGACCAGAGTTGACCAAGAGTTAACTTTGGTCTAGATTGACCTAGATTCATGTAGAACACATTGTAGTGCATTACATTTCTATTCTGGACTTGTTGTGACTCGTACTGTTCTAAATAGGAGCCAGACACCACTCCTCGGACAGTACTTTCATCTCGGACTTTCAGATAGCAGGCGAGTACATTCTCTGATCTTTTCATACCTGTCTGGACAATATTCATGCTCTAGATTACTCTACATGATGCTGACACGTATCTTCACGGATTAGTACTATATGGATCCTTTCCTGAGATGTTATTCCTTTACGGGTGCATCGGGTATTTCATGTTCATGTACTTTATCATGTGCATCAGGTACTCCTTGTACTCGTACTAGTTCATGTTTTTACATGTTCTCATGTGCTTTCATGTGCTTTTATGTGCTTATCATGTGCCTCATGTACTACTCATTACATGAGTTCACGTATCTTAGTTGTATTCATGTGCTTATGACATAACTTGAACGGATCCTTGTGTATTGATTGGGGCGGGGTGAGTAGAATTGGTTATGTGGACACAATCCCCAGTAGGTATTCATGTGCTCCTTATTTGTATTCATGTGCCCCCAAGCCGTTTACATAACCATATTATACTCTAAATCACGTAGTCACTTACAGTCTCTACTATCATGTATTTACTTTCAGTTACAAAATATCTCCTGTTTACTTGTACTTCCATTCAGCACTTCCTGTATTTTACTCTATTGCCTAATTTATTTTCCTAACCTGCTATGAACTGTTGAGAGATATATGCTCGTTCCCGTCCTGATTGGACCTGTTGAAATATTACAGAGGACGAGGCTGAGGCGTTCTGCCCTACTTACTACGGAGCCACACTAGATGAGTGCCTGGACTTGGACCAACAGCAGGATCCATTAGCAGTAGACGACACTCCATTAGTTTAGGATTGTCTTACTATTTTGGATTACTGTATTAGACTTTGAGATATTCTGAGATGTATTATTTTAGACACTTAGAATTCTGGATTGTATCTCTATGATTCTCTGTTCTGGATATTTTATCTTTCATTATCAATCTATCTTACCTGTTCTACCTTAGCTATGGTTGAGTTATATTGTGTTATGTCACCCCCATTCGGGGAGTATAACTGCTATTACCTTCAACTGTTAGATGTTGTGACCTAGGACAGCGTTCTACCGCCGACACTGCAGCGTAGGCTGGACGTACCCACGTCTCGTGCCCTTATTCTAGGGTGCAGGTCGTGACAGTTCCTTCCCTTCAGGCAGGAGTAGCAGCGGCAGTTCCCGGAGGTCTTCCACCTTCAGCAGAGGGAGCTGCAGTTCAGGGAGCTGCCACCTCAGTCCCTGCCCTTCAGGCGGGGAGCAGCAGGAGCGACAGTTCCAGGAGGTCTTCCACCTCCAGCAGCGGGACCGTCTATGGTGATTCCTGACATTCTTCCACCGCCGCCTCCGATACCGACAGATACTCAGGGGATGATGGCCCTTCTGCAGGTGATGCTGCAGACGCAGAGAGCGCAGGCAGAGGCACAGCACCGTCAGGCAGAGGTGCTGCGAAAGACGATGGAGAACTCACATCAGTTAGCTATGGCAGCAGTGGAGAGAGGTGCACCGGCTACAGTTCAGGGAGCACCAGTACAGCAGCAGGGTCAGGGGATGCCCGGTACACACCTCCACTTCAGGAAGATGAACCCGTAGGAGTTCAAGGGTACCGAGGGTATCCTATACGCGGATGACTGGCTAGAGGATGTCCAGCGGAGTCTGGAGTTGGCAGAGGTCCCGAGAGGTCTGTGGGTGACATCTGCAGCGAGCCAGTTCTTTGATATAGCGCTGACTTGGTACCGCACGGATCCACGTACGTCAGTGAGGGGATTGTCTTGGGAGGACTTCAGGAAACTCTTTAAGGAGAAGTTCTACCCGGACGTAGCCGTGCCAGCTTTAGAGGGGCAGTTTGCCAGTTTGGTGCAGGAGAACTCGTCGGTGGACGAGTACGCAGCAGAGTTCTTCCGCTTGAGCAGGTTTGCACCCAGTTTGGTTCATGATGAGGGGTGCAAGGCCCAGAAGTTCAAGAGGGGTCTCATTTATGCAGTGCGCACTCGCACATCTGGGCGGCGAGATGCGACGTTCGAACATATCCTTATGGAGGCCCAGATTGCAGAGGAGGACTTCGGCCTCAAGCCGAAGAGGAGCAATGACGCTCTGGGATCCAGTTCGAGTGCAGGGCCAGCGAAGCGCCCACATTTCCAGCAGAGGCAGTTCCAGCAGCAGCAGCCACAGTTGCAGTTCCAGCAGGCACCGGCGTGTGCCCAGCAGCACCAGAGACAGGGCCAGAGGCAGGCCATCCAGTGTGCCTTCTGCAAGAAGATAGGGCACACCGGGGAGGTCTGTAGATTGAGGCTGGGAGTTTGTCTGTTCTGTGGAGCTCCAGATCACCAGATGAGGGACTGTGCTGCCCGTGCAGCCAGACAGGTAGGCCAGGATAGAGTGCGGCAGGCTAGAGGAGACCAGCAGGGGCGAGCGTTCGCCATGACAGTTGAGCCCACTCAGGCAGTAGTAGAGCAGATAGCAGGTTCCAATCTTTCGATCTCATTTCCGTATTGCTTCCTCATAAACAGTCTTGAACTTTGATTCTATCTGTTTTTTGCTCGTTGGATGAAATTTTGTTCTTGTGATATGATATTTTCTGAGATGAGTCGTATGGGCTAGGTCGCCTCGATTATGAGATTTTAGAATCCTCTAGGGTCATGCTAGCAGGCAGAGTGAGGACATATAGTCAGACTATGGACGTATCTCTCGGGTGTGGAGATTTAAGGTTTTCGCTGCCAAGCTAGCGGTAATGCAAAAATTTTTAAATACCATAATTCTATAGGTATGTACCGTAGTTGAGGACTCTGTGATTATCGTAGCCTTGCTCACTGGCATGACGGAGATTCTGAGTATCATGATTATTGGACAGACGCATACGATTATCAAATTGCATGAAATTTCTGTGTTTGCTTCGTTTTAAGTTTTTGGATGATTCTTTTAAGGTGGATAGACTTATATTTGATAGTAATTTTAAATTTTATAAATTTGGTCATTTAATTCCTGCTTCGATTTTTGAGACTTTAAATTATTTTAAATTTTTAGCCATGACTTGTGAATTTGAGATTTTACTATTGTTTGGTTTTAATTTCGAGGACGAAATTTTTTTTAAGGTGGATAGATTTGTCACCCCTAGTTTCCAGAAACAGGGGTATTTTTGTCATTTTTCATTTTTAAATTATTTTGGAATTATTGATTTATTTATTTTATTATTTTGGGGTTATTTGAGTCGGGTTCGAATTTCAACTCATTCTGACTTGTTTTGACTTGTTTCGGGGACCCGGGGTAGTGTTAACCTTAGCGGGCCCACACACTAGTTAGCCATGGCCCACATGTCAGTATTTTGGTTAGAGACTAGACTAATTATTTTTTTGGTTAAGACTAATTTGGTTTAGTGGTTTTAGGTTTGACTAAACTACCCACAAACCCTAAGCCAACTTGTATTGAACAAATAAAATAATAGAGGGGCAAACTTATAAATAGTGAAAAGGGGGTATTGGACCATGTAGTGGCCGGCCACATGTAGGGGTGGGGAGGAGAGAGAAAACCCCATCACTTGTTCTCATCCACTTCTTCTTCTTCTTCTCCAAAGGTTCTTCCTATTTTCTTGAGAGCTCCACCATTGTTCCATCTCCAAAATAGGTAAAACCCTTCTCTAAATTGTTTTTCATTTCATGTAGAATGGTTAGGAACCCATAGAAATGTTGCCCATGGTTGTGTCTCCATTAGAGACTATTTTGTGTCCATTTGGACATTTTTAGAGGTGTCCAATAGGTAGGATCGTGTCCTAGTGGGAAAACCCCCTATTTGGACACATGAATATTGTTCTTGCATTGATTTTGGGTGTGTTCTATATTATTTCAGATTTATCATGTGTGTAGGAATGATTTCTCCTATGTATCATTTCCAATAATCTATTTGTATATATATAAGGTTATATATATCATTCTCTCTCTCTATATATATATGTATATATATTTATATATATATGGCTTATATATGTTTTAGTGTATATATTGTGGTGTGGTGTTTGTGTTGGTTGGGAAAGGGGACTTGACAGGTTCGGCCTAGAGAGGGAGCATGGGTGAGTGTGTGTATATATGGTTTCATACCTATTAATATATATATATATATATATATATATATATATATATATATATATATATATAGTGGTATATATATATATATATGTGGTTTATATATGGGATAGATATATATGTTTGTGTGAGTGGCTTTGTGTTGGTGTAGGGAGAAGCCAGGTTCGGCTAGAGGGGAGCATTGAGTGTTTGTGTGTGTATGTTAGTAGTGGTGGTGTTTGTGGATTTGTTTGAGAAGGGAAAACATGTGAAGAGGAGTGTGAAATAGAGGAGTGGTAGAGAGTGTTATATAGAGGGTGGTAGAGAGTGAATTAGAGGGGGGAAACCCTTGATTTTTGTCCTAATTTCATACCATGTATGGCTGTCCATTTAACCCAAAATAGTCCCCTCAAATCCTCCATGAACCACCCTACAAACAACTACATTTCAGTCCATGTTTTCCACATTGTTGGCTGTCACATTGACCCTCAAAACAGCCCTGTTTTAGCCTAAGTGGCTGCCACCCATTGCCTACATTTCAAGCCTCAATGGCAGTCCATCTTGCCATCAAACCCCCTTCAATTTCAGTCCAGTTTTGCCACAATTTCAGCCCTATATGGCTTTCATTTAAACCTTTCCAACAGTCCACATATAAGCCTTATATGTTGTCCCCTTTGTCACTGATTTCAGCCCTGTTTTTGCCCCTTGTTGGCTGTCCTATAATGCCCCACTTTTCCCTTCCAAACACAGCCTTTTGTACATATCATGGCTGTCCAATTCAGTCCTTACATTGCCACAAAATCAGTCCACTTCCCCTTGAAATCAGTCCATGTATTATCCTTGTGTGTGTGTGTGTATTTGTGAGAGCTTGTGTGTGTGTGTGTGTGTGAGGGTTATGAGTGAAACTAGTATCCTATTGTATAGCCTACATCTAAACTAGTAGAAAACCTATAGGAGAGACTATTAGAGTGTGGTGTATCATGGGAGTGAGTGGTGTAGATGAGTGTGGTAGGGTAGAGGGTAAAATTCATGAGATATGATAGGTAATAGGGTAAATCAATACCCCGTATCCCAACATAGCCTAGATACCTAGGATACCTATTTTTCTTGGTAGGTAAACCTTAGATAGGTTGATATCTAGCTACCCTAAGGAGTCTAGATTAGTACCATGGGTATTTGCGGGGTTTCCTTGGGATTGGGCAAGGTATCGGGATTTACCTTAGAAGGGTAAATACTGGTTTTGCCTAGGAATAGGATATTTGTGTTAGAAGCCTAAGATAGAGTTAGAACTTGATTCCCGTGGTTGGTAATGATCGAATATGGTGCTCATAGACTAGTTTTGACGTCGATTGACCTTTTTGACCAAAAGTCAACAAAAGTCAACCGAGAGTCAAACTTAGCCTTTAAGCGATCCGATTTGACCGAAACCAACCCAGAGTTGACCAGTTGACTGAAAGTCAATAGTTGGTCAACATTAGACTAGTTTGACCTAGGGTTGACCTAGAGTTGACTAGAGTTGACCAGAGTTGACTTTTTGACCAAAAGTCAACTGTAAGTCAACCGTTGACCCCGATTGACCTAGTTTGACTTGGAATGACTCCCAGTGATCTAGTATGACCTAGTATGAACCAGTATGACCCAGTTTGACCTAGATTGACCTAGTTTTGACTTAGACTTGCATTCATGGCTTGAATTAGTTTCCTTTTTCAGTATTAAGCCCTGTTTGACTCATAGTATCTTATTTTAGGTCTGTGATCACTCTGAGCGTCTGTTCACTCTATCAGCTCAGGACCACAGGCGAGTACATTCACTGATAGTTTTTATTGTCTTGATATCAGATAAATATCCGATTCATTCGTAGTGTCTTACTTGATTTTCAGACACGATATTTTACGGACTAGTATATGTCGGATCCTGTCATGAGATGTTGTTCCCGGATTACTTGGTATATTGGTACATGACTCGATTTGTTACTTGTACTTGTATAGACATGGACTTGGGAGTGGGCTGGCCCCCTGCTTTCGAACCCCGTGTCACGACGTGTTATGTCCGGATCCTTTATACTATTCGGGGATGGGGAGTTATTAGTGGTTGTGTGATCAAAATACCCACTTGTTGTTTCACACTTGTACTCGACACTTGTTCATAGCTACTTGTTCACAACTTTCTATGGTGACTGGCCTTATCTTCATACTTGTTGTTTCACACTTGTTATTTGTTTGTAGTCGGTCAGATGGAAAGCTTGAACATGTTTCCCAAGCCGATCACATGACGCACTAATAATTCAAGGCACCTTTTATATTTATTATCTGTGGTGACTAAGTTCTGTTCATGAGAAGGGTTACAGCCCCAGTCCTTGTTTGGTTTAGGGGTTGTAACTCGGCTTTTCGAACAGTTCCCAAGTCGCCCCATATACATTCATATTGTCGTCCTTTTCAATACTCACACCGTGATATATATATATATATATATATATATATATATATATATATATATATATATATATATCTCCAGTTGATTTTGTCTTGTATTTCATTACACTGTCTCTTATAGAATTTATCAATTCATATAGAACTGCTGTTGGTGTTTGTACTTGCTCATTTTCCTGACAGGATACGGTGACAAATTTTACAGATGACTCTGAGACTGATTGCCCGACCTACTATGGGGTTGAGACTGACGGAGTAGAGTTAGACCGTGGTTTATTGGTAGAGCCGCTAGACTTTGCTCACCCTGAGTAGCTTAGTTTAGTTAGGTTTGCCTGGCCTGCGAGCCAGCTAGTATATTTCAGTTTGTAGTATCTTTATACTTATATTCTCTGAGACTATGGATATTTGTGTATAGCTCTGACTTATGGTTTTGGACTCATTTCATCTTTATCTATCATATTTCCTTTTTCGTACTATCTACCTTAGTTTGATATATGTGATTGAGACTGTATTAATATGTCACCTCCATTCGGAGAGTATATACTGTACAGGTACATTTAACTGTTTTAGACGTAGTAATTATAGACCCTATATACAGCGTTCTACCGCCGATACTGCGGCGTAGGCTGGACGTAACCACGTGCTCGTGCCCCTCTCTAGGGTGCGGGTCGTGACAACGGGCGACCCAACATGAGGTTGTAGTTGACGTCGGCGTCCACGACATAGCAAGTCACCTCGGTTCGGAGGTTGTCGATATGACACTTCAGCCGTATTTTGTCTAGCGGTTCACTTTTGCTAGCATTGAAGCCGCTGATTGTAGGGTTGGAAGGCGCCAGCCGGTACATCGGGATCCCCAGTGTTGACAGCAGAGTCCTAGGGATGATGCTGAGGGAAGATCCTGGATCAATTTGAATCCGCTTCACCTTGACGGGCCTACATACCCTGTGTAGTACAGTGGCCTGTTGTGCTTGAGCAGCATGTCTTGTTGGGTGAAGGTTATGTTGGGGATGACCTCATCTGCACAATGGCAGTGTGCACATGTGGTCGGGAGATCCTCGGACTGCTTGATCTGACTGATGAAGTACTCAGCATCCTTCAAGGCTTCACAGAGAGCTTCGCGGGTATCTTTGGAAAGGCGAAGCAGCTCGTACAGAGATAAGTGGGCAGGAGTACCGGCAAGTTGTGCCAGTATGTCGAAGTTGTGGGGCTTGGCTAGCCCCAAAGCATTCTCCCTTCGCAAAGGCTTATCGAAACGGGCCTCTACATGCTTCTGTTTATTAGCGGCTGGAGGTTTGGATGGACCTCCTTCTTCGGCAGCAGGGGCAGTGCAGGGAGGTACCACCTCAACGGCAGCTTCGTCGGGTTGGGCGTTCAGCTGCGAACGGGTTTGTACAGGAAGAGCCTCTTCTGAGAAGGAAGAGACCATGTGGCAAGACTTGATCTTCTTGCCCTTAGCTTTGGAGGTAGAGCGTACCCCCGATTGAGTAACCTCGGAGACGAGATCGGGGTGAACCCATAAGATCTCTCCCCGAGATGTGGTGAGTGGGATGAGTCCACTCACGTTGTCATGAGTGGGTGGCAGGTTGACCACCTCCATTGTCGCCTTTGGGATGGGGACGACGCCATCTTGTGTTGTAGTTGACGGCAAGGTACCGAATTGGAGCGACACCAGGTTGGCCGAGATTGTTTTCTCCTCATAGTCAACGGAGATAACATTCACATTGATCATGCGCTGGATGTAGTTTTTAAGGACGTAGCCGTTTGAGTTGGGTGTCCGACAAACCGATGGTAGTGACAATACCTCGGATTGTCCACTCTTCTAACCTCGTCGGGACGCTTCGGGTCCGACAATTTGATCTTGTCACCTTGCTTCAGCATCTCAAAGAGTTGCAAGGTGTCTTCATCGTTGAAAGAATAGACCTCCTTTGGCCTCGGCGCAAGCGGAGGCTTCTGAGTAGGTGCTTGTGTACCTTTGGAGGCATTGACAGTCAGCGCCTGTTTCCCCTTCGACTCACGTCCAGGGTTGTTGGTAGCAGGCCATTTTCTCTTGTCTTCAAAAGCAGGGAAACTGACTCCCAAAAGGCGAGCATTGGATGCCTTCTTTTCTGCTGCTTCAGCCTCAATAATTAATGAGCTCCAATCGGGAGGAGGAGTGGAGTTGAGCCAAAGTTTGATCGCGGGAAGCATGTTCATGCTGCATGAGGAGAGGAGTGCATGTTCTGGCATGCCCGAGGGCAGTCTGAAGCAGGCTTGTCGAAAATGTTCGATGAATGCTCGAACCGTCTTCTTCTCCTTTGACGCACCTCTATCAGGGACGCCATTGTCATGTCTTTCCCTCCGTCGTAGAAACGATCGAGGAAGAGACATGTCAAGTCGTCGAAGGAGGATATGGAGTTGTCGGGGAGACTGCAGTACCAGTCGTAAGCCACTCCTTTCAGTGCCCC
The DNA here is from genome assembly GCA_029216955.1 of Iris pallida. NCBI lineage: Eukaryota > Viridiplantae > Streptophyta > Magnoliopsida > Asparagales > Iridaceae > Iris > Iris pallida. The sequence goes on from JANAVB010012195.1 coordinate 4,131,851, forward strand.
GACAAACATGCTGGTGAGTAGCGCGTCTTCCTTCGGAAGATGTCCCATTTGAGACTGGAAGTATGTCAGATAATGGCGTAGAGAGTCCTTCCCGTCGTATGGTGTCAACGTTTGTGGTTTATACTTGAGAGGATAAACCACTTTGTTCCATTCGAGAGGGTATGGTTGCGGGATCCCCATCTTCTGGCGCTCCTCCTGTCTATTCTTCGACTCGAAGCGCTCAAGCAAATCCCTAATCATCTCCACCACGTCTTCGGTGGAGCTGGGAGCCAGAGACGGTGGTACAACCTGGAGTTGGGCATTTGACGGTTCCGACGTCCGAGGTGCTTCGCGGTGATCTGTATCCAAGGATACCCGTTGAAGGGGTACACTTGATTCTCCATTGGCCCCTGGGTCAGGACCGGTAGAAGGTACTCTGGCCAAAGCTGACCGTATCTCGAACACTGCTTGAGTCAGTGTCTGCATGGAGGCAGAGAGGGTTTTGAGTCCTCCCTCTAAGGTATCCATGCGCTGGACGAGATCTGCTGGCGGCGTATCTGACTCCGCATCACCAGCACCCGTCATATACACCGTCTTGACATGACTGGAAGTGGATGGATCGGTTGAGGCTTCGCTTTCAGGCTCGCTCTCTTGTAGAAGAGGAAATTCCCCCGGAGCTTCGTCTTGGCTACCCCCAGCTATGTTCTGTAGGATGCCTTCGTCTTCGGGATGAAGATCCACAGGAGCTTGACTACCTCCAACTATGTTCGGGAGGCTAGACGTATTCGCGAGGCTAGCCTCGTCTTCGGAATGAAGATCCACAGGGGCTTGACTACCCCCAGCTATGTCTTGGACGATATTAAGGGCTTGACTACCCCCAGCTTTCTCTGAGATCTTCTTTCTCCCTCGAGTGCCCTCAAATACTCCTGAGGACGGGATGGTCGTCTTGGTCTTCCTCGGCTGGCTCTTAGATGAGGACGAGGTCGAGGAGTTGCCAGTCACCTTTCGAATTGATAGGAAGTTTTAGTTCTGGTTCCTCTTCAGTTAACACCTTCTTCCTGAGGCGACGTTGGAGAGGTGTTGATGATTGCAGCCGCTGGAACATAGACTGCCTTGGTGGGACTGCTGTCTTGCAACAACAGTTGATGGTGACTACAGCACAGGTGTACCCTATAAGGGGCGCATTGTGCTTGTCAGTTGACTCTCCTGATCGGCGTTTGTGAGTGATCACGTTACGCAAATCGTTGGAGGAGAGTGCCACCTTCACACCCCCATCAGGCGTATGGCAAGGCAAAGCACCGGGGTGGTCAAGTGAATACTGTACCCCCTGATCCGACGCAAAAGATGCGCCCAGATCAATAGTGGGGGAACAACATTTAAAGTGACTTGAACCAGCATCAGACGTACAACCAATGTAGGTGCGGGGGTTCAAGACCACTGAGTTTGTCTTGCACGACTTGGTTGCGAACGCAGCAGATGTGCCCAAGTATGACAAGGACTTTGAAGGTTGTCTCGTTCGTGGTACAGAAGCACCCGAGTCAACCTTGTACAGTTTACCATTGGCAGCGTGCATGATTGTGAGCGCATGCCTCTGGCTCACTGCAGGCATAGCACGTTCGAGGCGCATGGCCCGTGCTGCCTTGGACTTCTTCGTACCAGTCCGCTGGGGCGCATAGTACTCAGAGTCCAAATTCTCCTCGCCACGACAGCGAGTGAGTCTGTCAAAGACAGAGGCCTTCTGTGGCACATCAGAGTTAATGCGCAGGGCGTTAGTTGTGCCCCTTCTCCGTCGACGCATCTTCTTTGTCTGAGAAGAAGAAGGTTGGAGAATGTGGTCGGCCCCACGCTCCCCCGAGAGATACGATACACCGGTGGGCGCATCTTGGCTGCTGAGGACATCAGCGAAAAGGGTAGGCTGCATCGACGTATCTCCTTCAGTGGTGGTGCCAGGAGCGTCGACCTTGCGCACCCAGGCTTGGCAAGTCTTCTTCGGCTTTGACAGCCGCTTCGAAGGACTTGCACTGCCTTCAGAGATGAACTCCTCATACGCCTGTTAATTGAGATGTACGACCAGCGTCTTGTGGGAGGAGCCCACCTTCACGTCATTAGATTACGACATAACTTTCTCGACGGAGAAGAAAGAGGTCCCCAACAGAGTCGCCAGCTTGTTTGTCGTTAAAATCTTTAGATTACAATTTCAACTACAAACAGAACAATATTACAATATAGGACTTAGATGTAGTCCTAGGAGTACACTTTTGTTTATCTGGATCCCTGTGTCGATGGAGCGAGTGGTAATGCGTTGACTCCGTTGACGATCTGACGACGGTTCTCGGTTCTCTGAAGGTCTGAGTTGCTCTGAGTGCTGGAGCTTACGGAAAGGAAGAAGACGTTGAGTGTCTGTATCTGCCTCTCTCACTCTGTGTGTGTAGGTCTCTGTCCGTAGGTGTGTGTGGAAGAAGAAAATGATTTCTCTATTTATAGCTTGTAGGCTGGCTGCTCATGCGCGCATATGTAGGATGCGCCTGTACGTGGGGACGCCACGTGGTTGATGCTGCGGGAGGGGCATGGATGATGCACCATCATTTGTGGGTTGAATCCTTCATGCTACTTTTTTGGGCTGGCACGTAGCAGGGGAGAGGATCTTTTTGTTGCTGAGATCTTGGGTGATTAGCACCCTTTCATAGGCTAAATTGAGTTAAAGGACACATGGCGCATGTCTGTAGCTCAAAGATCTCGGATTTGGTGGAGGGTAATCTGATAGGATGCGCCTGGGATTGGGCGCATGAGAAGACTTTGGCTCGCAACCTTCGGGAGTTATGAAACAATCTTGGCGCATGGCTTTTGAGGTGCATACGAAGCTTCAGTAGCGACTTGACCTCTGTCTTTTGGGATCAGAGGAAGGTCTGAGGCGCATGGCTCTTAAAGCGCATGCAGAGGTTTGGGCGCATAGCTACGGAGGCGCATGCGAATAGTTGGGCGGCCACATGGCTTGTAACCGCCGGGGGAAAGTAATGATGATGCTGATGTCAGCGATGCTTCGTCTTCTAAAAAAGCTGCCAACTGTTCAGTCTTCGGGGGACGTGCTGCCAACTCTGTCACTTTGGTATTAATTGTTTGATGGGGTGACGCGTTGATTGGGCGCACGGGTCCATGTTGATTAGGACGCATGGATCTGTGCTTTGTTGGGCGCATCCATACGGGACGCTTGGTACTAACGGGCTCGTCTGCACGATGCGCGGTATCTGACCGGCGCATGCGTTTGCATGACGCGTCTTTATTGGTCTGACTTTTGAGTTCTTTAAGTGCTTTAAATAGCCGTTTTGACTTGGCCGAATTCGAAGCGTCAGGTTCATCACCATAAATGCAAATTCATTGCACGGGATTCGGAGAGCCCGTCACTTGGCGCATGGGTTTGATTTGCCGGCCTATAAATAGCAACAAGGAGAGAGTTTTCTTCTCGTTCTCTCACGTCTTCTCGAATAAACTTATTTGCTCGAGCACATTCTGTTGAAAAAGATGCTCCCGAGGGTAAAGATGCGATGAATTGTCTTCATTCATGCGCTTGAAGGTGACTGTTACATCCAAAAGTCGGAATCAAGGGCTTCTGAGACAGGCGGAAGTTGCCTATTGCATCCAAAGATCGGGATGCTCGAGCCATGTCTCTGTTATGCTGGAAGAGCCGCAGATCGGAATTGTGGTACACTCATCTTCCTTGGGCTTTGGAGAGCTCTTCCTCCTACTAGAGTGGGGTGTTGCCCATTTTGGTTGTGTTGAAAGCTGCTCCTTTAGCCGCAGATCGGAATTACGGTGCTCTCCTCTTCCTTGGGCTTTGGAGAGCTCTTCCTCCTTCTAGAGTGGGGTTGATCGCCCACCCTCGTTCTGCTCAATAAATGCTTCATTAGTCGAAGCACTTGATCGGGTCGAAGTAGAGCGCATATGCTGAGACTTCATGATGCGCATAACTGAGACGCTAAAATAAATATGCCTGACTGAGACGCTGAAGCGATGGCCTGACTGATGATGCGTCGGACAGGAGGCGCATGGCAGTTTGCTGCGCCTGGCTGTAGTCTTAGGATCTTTCTTTTTTTGTAGAAATTCTCCTTTGTAAAGCCTTTTTTAGACATGTAATAGACTTTTATATGAAATAAAATTCCTTTTCATGTCTATACTTTTGCTGTCTTGCTGTGCCAAGTACTTCATTTGAGTTCTCTGGCGCATGAAATGTTAGGCGCATAGGAATTCTGGCCTATGGATGTGCCTGAAATTCCATGCTTCTACAATAAGTCAAGTCAATGATCGTTCCTTAATAAATGGAAAACGAGTGTGTACAATGACACATGGTTGATAGAAGGAGAACGATCTACTCGTCTATAGTATACAAGAGTTATCGATGGGGTAACCAACTCTAAGGCACATCATATGAAAAGATTTCTAACAACTGAGTCGTGAGTTTCTATTTTTGTCAAACCTGCCGGACTATTGTCACAAGGGTTCTAGTTAAAGCAAGCTTCAAATAAATAATTAGAGGCTCACAATAATTGGTCTCTTGAGAATAGGTAGTCTCCTAGGTTGGCATTTTGACCAAGGGTAAAACCCTAATTATTCTCAAATTCAGATGGCTAGAAGGTCCCAATAGTAGTTTGAAGGTCGAGAGGAGAACAAGTAACTCAAGGCAAGGTTCTAGTCACATGGCTGGCCGATGGTAGCTATACTTGTGTATACAACTATCATAACCATAGGGATACTCTGTATTTATCTACGAATTACGAGCTTTCGTCTTTCCAAATCAGTGAAAGACAAAAACAATAAAGAGTTCAAGAAAGATGTCACTGAATACAATTACGTGATTCAAGACGAATGTATAATTCAAGAGGAATTATCAATGTAGTCGCGGATGAGATCCTAGATATCTCTATATCTCAATCCACGTAGAATAATCAAAGAAAGAGCGAATCGAGTGCACTAAGGTTGATCAGACCGTAATACACAGATTCTGATTAGACAATATGTTAGTAGGCGTCCCTAATAAACATGTCTTAAATCAAGCTCGATAAAAGAGTAAGCTTGCAAAACTAGGCGGTAATAGCAGCGTTGGTCAAGATAGTCAAAATGCAAGCATGCGAGATTTTTGAAAAGAAGGCACAAGTAGTTCGAGTTTTGAGAAAATCAAAACCTTACCTGGTATTCTTGCTTATACAATCTTCCTACTATCCATAAGGCCTTGGTCGACTAATGGGTTATGGAACTCTATATTCTAGGTAAACTTATTAATGTTAGTCAATTACCTTGTTAATGATCACAAGGACCACAGAATGCTAGGTTGGGAGATGTGCTACCCAACTTACAGAACTTCCACTATTATTGGCTTTGGATCTTAGGGGACATACAGGGCATTTTTCTATCCTCTATAGTATCCTAAACTTGTAATCACGTCTGTAGTCATTTTACCGAGAATTATGTCTCGCCCGTATACTCGGGCTGTGGTAAACCCTTGGTTCCATGGTTCAGATATGATATGCTATCAGATACCCTACGTTATATTGACACAGGGTCTAAAGAGGTCAACGAAGGTATAGTCTTAGCAATGTTCCATAACCTACGATTCCTTCGAAATGATTTCAATTCTATTGGTTGTGCCTCGCCAGTGCGCTGCTGGCTGCAGTGAACCCATATTCTCCCTTCTCAAATAATTGGCGACAGTGCGCTGCTGTCTAGCCATCGCAGTCGTTAAATTACTCTAACTATATTTCTAAGAACTTCAAGGAGCTGCTAGAGATTCAAACTAATTGAATATGATAGAGAGCGTAAACATCTATCTATGAGTCTCAATCCTCAAAATAAAAGATTGATCGGGGAGGAAGTAACTGAAGACAAGGGAAGTAAAAACATCCTAATCTTTATTTCATACGTATTTCAAATGGTTGAGGGAAAAACTTTGAATCAAATCTAACATCGAGGTTCGTATATGAATAGCAGAATCAGAAATTATAAACCAGTTCCTTACAGCAAAATAGAATTAAAAATAGGCAATTCTAACTTATGATATAAGGTTTACATCTAAATAGAGCAAAGGAAAATTGAGCAATTTATCAAGACTAGAGCCTTAATTCTAGGAAAACCTAACTTACCAGGTGAATAGTATATCCACATTGGACCATAACGTCAAATCAAAAGCAATAGTGTATCTATAAAGATCTAGCAAGCTATCCGAATTTAACAATTCTGTATCTAAATTGCATGGCCTATCAAAAAATCTTAACTACCCAATTAGTCAAATTAATAAGGGACCCTTATCCTAGTTATTCTCCTAAATCATTTTAATCCTAATTGTGAATGAGCATTCCCTAGGTGCAGGCTCGCAATGGTACGACTAACTTAAGTACCATCACGAGTTCGCATATTTTGCAAAATCTGACCTGCATGGGCCACCACAAAAACTTGTCACGACCCGCACCCGTTTTTTCGGATACGAGACGTGTCCAAGCCAGCCTACGCCGTAGAGTCGACGGTAGAACGCTGTCAAGCCCGCAAGAAATAAAAGCTCAAAATAAACTTTATTGCTCATTCACATTTCTAAATTTATTACAACATTTACAATATTTATAATTGAAAGAAAATACAATATCTCACAAAAAGTAAAGTCAGCTAGTTCCACTATCTAGGTTGACCTCAGCATACCCATGCCTTCCCAGTGTTAAGAGTGATAGCGGCTAACCGAAAAAATGTTGGTTTTCAGTCAGGAATGGAACGAGTACAATCTCACAACAGAATCAATAAATGACGAAATCCATAAATCTGTAATAATACTGAGATACATGATAAGTGGATAAACATGGAATCATGGTAGGAATCATGCAAGTAAAAGCAGGACGACATGGTACACGAGACAAGCAATAACAATAAACTGTAATACAACAAGACTATATCTAACAAGTGATTTGAAATACACTTTCGACATGTAAACGGCTAAGGGGTAAATCCGGCACCCTGCACGTGCCGTGTGCAGCTGCTATCAGGCAAGAATAGACATTTTGGGGATATTTCTGGGTATGTTTACATGTCTACTAATGTACTTCCCTGCCCGAACAGTACTCATGGATCCCAAACAGGTCACGAACACGATAATAAATTGGTCACGAACAACATGCAAGAATCCATAATTACTATATCGTGTGACAAGCATGTCAAGAATCAACATGATATCAATGTAAAACATTATTAAATACAGAAAATATAGAGATGATCAAATACGAAAACTATCAGAGATGTACTCGCCTAAGGTCCTGTGTTAGTGCAACCGATAACACTATACCACTCAATGAGCCACAATCAGTCAACACATGCAGAAGTCTCCGGATACAGAAATAAATATTACCAACATTCTCAGAATAGTCAAATTAGCTAGAATTGTCTGTCTTTAAGTCCAATTCTGGATACAGGGGCAAAACAATAATTTTGGATCAAAATGGTGTCCGCCATTGGACCCACTTTACACCGAAAAGTGTGCCAGAGTCAACGGTCCCTAAAGTCGTCAAACTATATGTCTACAGGTCCAGTTTTTCAATACGAATCCAACCGTATGTCCAAAGTTGGATTCCGGCGGGCCGTGCACAAAATCTCCTGTTGAGTCGGATCGTGGGGCCCGCAAAACGGCGATCCAATCAACTGTCTCAGAAAGGGACCAAACTTGGCATACAGGACCAGAAAAATGATATGGTCATGTTGGCGCAAGTTTCGTCTCGATCTGACGAACGTGCACGAAGTAATTAGAAAATTTGTACAGAGGCCAATACGGTAAATTTCGATGGATACGCATCAAATTCGTCGCGCACACGCAACTAATTTGAATTTCGTCAAAGCCCACACATCCACGAAGCCGATACGCGCCTTTCGATGCTTTCGGTTCGCGACCACGTCGCCCGGATTGACGGAACGCACGTCGTATCGAGGGAATTTCTAGTTTTTAAAACAAATTTTCGGTAAACTTTGGGATCCGATTTCTCGGCGCTAGTCGATGAAATCGACTTCTGTGAATTGGGTTGTGGAGCCCTATATGTTGTCTATAACTGTGTTCAGGTAGATTTCCGAATAGGTTAATGGATTGGCAGAAATTTCCTTCTAATTGGGTGTTTGGACTGATATGTCCTGTTTTTGGACAGGTTTTGTCGAAGTTTGCCTCGATTTTATGAATCAAAGGCTCAACCATATTGCAACCTATTTACTGGGGCCTCTAGAGGGTCATATAGGGTTTCTATACTAATTTACGAAATTGAAACGACGAAGTGTACGCAAAAAAATATAACAATGAAGTCGGTACCTCGTCGATATGTTGCTGTCGTTGCCGTTACTGTACAGGCCGCATGTTTGGCGGCGGTCGGCCACCCTGGCGGCGGTCGGAGGTGCACGCACGACGGAGGTCCTCAGGGCGCGCAAGAGTTAGGGTTAGGATTTCGTTTGTTCTGTCGATATCTCGAATGCATTCCTACGCGCGTGTGTATTTGTACAGGGCTCGGGAAGAATTGCTCGGCCTGGCTGGCCTGGCTAAGCCAGCTGCGGGCCGGGCTGGGATGTGGGCTCGGTTTGTTCTGTTGGCTGAGGGAAACACTGTATGGGCTTGATGCTCTTAATCTCTATCTATAGACATACATGTTTTCATATATATATATTATATATATTTATATATATATATATATATATATATCTATCAAAAAAATATATATTATATATATATCATTATATATATATATATATAGATATATATATATATATATATTATATATATAATATATATATATATATATAGATATATATATTATATATATATATATATAATGATATATATAAATAAGATTTTTTTGATATATATATATATATCAAAAAAAAATATTTATATATATATCATATATATAGATATATATATATATAGATAGATATATATATATATAATATATATATATTATATTATATATATATATATATATATATATATATATATAATATATATATCAAAAAAATATATATTTATATATATATATATATATATATAATATTATATATATATATATATTATATATATATATATAAATATATATTTTTTTGATATATATATATATATATATATATATTATATATATATATATAGATATATATATAAATTTATTTTTTTGATATATATATATATTATATATATATATAGATATATATATATTATATATATAATATATAGATATATATATTATATATAATATATATATATATAATATATATCATTCCATCAATACCATTCTAAGCATATATTTACTTGTACAAATACCAACTATGAAATATTCTAAATAAAATCAATATTTACAATATAGAATTCTACTTTTATATACTAAAATTCATACAAATAAAATATAATTATTTTGTATATATATATAAGCCTAATATTCATACACTATATATTATATATATATATATATATATTATATATATCTATATATATATAATATATATATATATATATACACACCACACACACATGTATAATAATCCAGATAAATCCTAAAATCTAACATATTTGTTAAAAAAATTATTTACTAAATTACCAATAAAATATATTTAATATTAAAGACTCATAATATATATAACCACATTTGGTGAAAATTGTCTACTAGGTTACTCAATTAAAATACTGCTACCCAATGCATGTCTACAAGGACGTCTTGGGATGCACTATATGACTACCTAGGCTTGGGCTCAGTTCGGGCTAGTTTGGTACAACCTGGTCTTCTATACGTCAATAAATTAATTAATAAATAATTAAACAACTATAGAGGTTAGGTCATAACTTGGCCTGGTTTTCCTAGTTAGAACATCACTATGGCCGGTCTTCCCTACCAGGGCTAATACACTGGTTAAAGCACGCCACTGCACTGTCCGATTTCTAGTCACCTGGTACTCAAATTCCTAACAATGACTAAAATCATCTACCGTAATAATAAACTAAATAACTATTTATAAAATCTAAAAATCACCATTTAATAAAATAAATAATAATAAAATATTTCAAAATTTCTGGAAAGGGGAGCTACAGGAGTGCACCACGACGGGTCACTATCATGTTAAGGGTACTTGTTAGGGGTGCGCCGCAACGGGCCACAATCATGTTAAGCAAAGAAGTGACATGTGACTTGAGTGCACCACAACGGATCACTATCGTGTTAAGCAAAGAAGAAAGACATACATTATGAGTGCACCACAACGGATCACTATCATGTTAAGCAAAAAAAGGAAGACATAAATCATGAGTGTCTCACAACGGGTCACTATCATGTTAAGCAAAAGAAGGAAGACATAAATCATGAATGCCCCACAACGGGTCACTATCATGTTAAGCAATCATAGATGTAAGAAAGCTTATAGATAAATCTTGATAAAATGTGCATCATAACATAAGAGAAGGAATAAATGCGGTAACTACTTGGCCTAAAACACCAATCGAATCTGCACTAGTGTTAAGGGTATTAGAGGGGTACAATCATTCTCTAAATGTACAATATTATCAAATCATGTTAAGAAATTCATTTATTAAAGAAATATCAAGCTATTAAGTAGGGTCGTCACAATTTAGGCCAAGATAGAAAACATGCAATGCGATAATAAGCTCCATATCAAGAATAAAAGAAACTTGTATAAAATAGTTGGTAACATATTCTTGAATCCAAGAAAAAGATCTACAACTTTTATGTTGGGAGTTGAGAAAAATTCTGGCTATAAATCAGCCAAATAGGACATAAAAGAGCCAAAACAGCCAAAATAGGCACTATGCGGCATTCTACGGCACTATTCATTCATGCGGTAATGATAGTGCCGCTTTATTGCTGCAGGAATGAATAGTGCCGCTTGGCTTGCATAGTGCCGCAGGAATGCATAGTACGCAGGAATGTATAGTGCCATATGGATGCATAGTGTCGCATGGCTTGCATAGTGCCGCATGAATGAATAGTGCCGCAGAATGCCGCATAGTGGCCTATTTTGGTTGTTTTTGGCTGTTTTATGTCCTATTTGGCAGATTTATGGCCAGAATTCTCCCAACTCCCAACATGAAATTTATAGATCTTTTCATTGGCTTCAAATATGTTACCAAATTTTATGCAAGTTTCTTTCATTCTTAATATGGAGCTTATGATTGCATTTCATGTTTTCTATCTTGGCCTAAATTGCGACGACCCTACTAAATAGCTTGATATTTCTTTAATAAATGAATTTCTTAACATGATTTGATAATATCGTACAGTTGGAGAATAATTGTACCCCCTTATATTCTTAACACTAGCGCAGATTCATTTATTATTTATGTCAAGTAGCATTTTATTTATTTCTTCTCCCATGTCATGATACGTCTTTTATCTAATTTCTTATATGCGATCCTTGTTGCATGTTTTCTTTCTTAGATAGTGGCCCGTTGGGGTGCACACATGGTTTATGTCTTTTCTTTGCTTTGTATGCTCTTACGTTACATGTCACTTCTTTGTACATGATGGTGATCCATCGTGGTGCACTCTTGAACATGTCTTTGCATGATAACATGATAGTGGCCTGTTAAGGCGCACTCTTAACAAGTACCTTGACTTGATAACTCCTAAATAGTGACCCGTCATGGTGCACTCTTGACAAGTAACTTGACATGATAATTCTTGATTGGGTCCGTCGTGACGCACTCTTGACATGATAAGTAATCTTGATAAGTAATCTAACATATAATCTTGATATGCTGTTGTGACAGCTATTTTGACTTGTAAGTAACTCTTGTCTTGACACCGTGGGTGTTTGTGCTTGTGTAAGCTACATGTCCTGCCTTGCATCATGTCTAAGGCATGGATTCTGATGACCACGGTCAGGGATTCATACTGAATCTGGCTAGGATTAATGACTAGATTGATCAAGTAGTTCATGAAGAGACTTTTCCAGTTACATGCTGCCTCTTTGATCCCGGCCTTATATATAATATACATAGGACTTGGAGCTATCTGTCATGATGAGCACATTTCCAGTCTGCCGTCGAGTGGGGCACCTCCTTAGGACACATGTATCTTACTGCAGTGTGTCTGCTATACTTGTTTTTCTTTTACTGGGGTCACTCAGGTAGCAGCAGGCGGGTAACTGGACTTGGAAATCTTATTGTATCGTGTTAGTAACTAGGCTTGTGATAACCCTAGTTAGTTAAAGTATCAAGCCGTACTCATTTTTGGCCGTGATTGTGGATGGAGTCTAATCTTGTGTAGTCTTGTTAGATCTAGTACATGGTTATCTCAGGACATGCTTGCTTATGCTTACTTTTTATAATTGGTTAGAGACTAAGCTCTGTTCAGGTGAGGGGTTACAACCCGGTCCTTGTTTCGTTTACGGGTTGTAACTTAGTTACCAGAATAGTCCTTTAGTTATCTTATCATTTATCACCCTGTTTTCCCTAACTCATGTCTTTTGTTATTTCATTTATGTCCTTATGTGCTAATATGCTGGTTTTAGTTCTTAAATGAAGCCTCCCTTGTGGCACTTGATCTTTCTGGGTCTGACCATGGTTTTGTATGGCCATATTTTGGAGCAGCTCCCGATGATCTCCCGGCCTTCCAGCCAGATGGTGAACACTAGAAGAAACCCTGGCAACGAGTGGGTTTAATTTGCTCTCCCGCTTATTGTAAAATTATTTCTTTTGAGGCGTTTAGCCGCCGAGCAAGTGTTAGTTCGTGTTGAATACTTATATTTCTTGTCTGCCTACGGGCTATAACATGATTAACAAATCCTAGGGTTGATCATGTATGACTGAAACTCTTGCTAGTCCTAGCATTTTATACGACTAGCTTCGTGATCATCTGTATATAAAATGTATGGGATGCCTTACTATTGAATATCTGATGGTCTAACATCTTGTGACTATATTACTTGCTTGAGATTGAGACACTAGGCTTGTCTTGACCATAAGAGACTGATGGCTTGTAGATAAACCCTCATGCATCTAGACAGCCGTGACCGTATATCGAGGTTGATTACACATCAATATACGTAGCTGGATGTGTCTGGCCCTGCTCTCCAGTATTCTAGATCTGGGGCGTGACATGCACTATTCATCCCTGTGGCACTATTTATCATCCCTGCCAGAATCAGGACAGATGAACTAGAAGATGTCCAAATCTTATTTTGGCCATAACTTTCTCAAAACAAGTCGAAATCTAACTTTTCAAAGGTCGATTTAGGTAAAATTGAATTCTCTACAACATAGAACAATCAAAACTTGAAAATAATAAAGTTTAGTAGATCAAAACCTAATAAAACCGAAAAGGCTATAAACTTAGATCTACAAAAATTTATCCACCAAAATAAAAATGCCAAGTTCTAAAGATGCTTAGCATCATGTAAGGAAGAGTTTAGAACAAACAAATATCATTGTCCAACATTTGGCAAGATGTACTTACCTTAGGTTGGAGGAAAAAATGAAGAGGAAGAAGATGAAGAGAATGAAAATAATGGAGGAGAGAGAGGAGTTGGGTTTTATACAAACATTCTCATCTCAAACCCACCTAAACCAAACCAAGCCATATACCAAGTTGAACCGAACCAAATTAAACCAAGTCAAGTTTAACCAACTTTGGAAATTTTTTAAAATATTCGAAAACCAGAATACGAAATACGGCTCAAAATATGTACCCGTACATAAATACTGATATAGTGAGACGAGTCTCACCCCATCATGGTCCCTGGCGTCCATACTCCTGGTGTGCACCATTGTTCGGGTAGAAGGCTGGATCCTCTGGTGCTGCTACGATATCTGGCCAAATAAAACCAGCGGGGTTAGGCCCTGAATAGTAAGTACCACAAGGAAGCACATAATGAATGAGACAAAACCCAATGAGTAAACTAAGACCTGATTCAAGAGTATAGGCTTATACCATATCATCGAAACAATACGACACCCTTACAACCAAACAAGGACAAACGGTGCCAATATCATGCCGAGATAAGATATATCCTATAACCATGGGCAGGTGAGGGCTTCTGACGCAGCTTCGGTCCATAGCCTATCGCAGCACAATAGTCCAACCCAACACCAAACAGGACATGGGTTGGACCATGCACCACGATAAGTCCATGTTCCTCAGTTGCTAACAGAAAAAAAATATACAAACAAGTCGGCTTACAAGCGACCAATCAATCCTACGACTTTCTATGATTTGTCTGGATTATCCAGAATGCAATATATAGGAATCCTCAGATGTATCGCATCCAAGCAGGGCTAGCCAATCCATGATATATATATATATATTATATATATATATTATTATATATAATAATATATATATATTATATATATAGCACTTTGATTCGCACCGGTCCCCCGTAAGGCTACCGTGTTAAAACATATAACATATAGCACGTAGGAGTCGGATAGTCATCCACTATAGGCGGATGAAACCGTATCCGTGGCGGCCAACCCGACACGTCAGGACAGGACCTGGGATGGCTAGTGACGTACGATCTGAGATTCTGTTCCCTCCCAATGCTTCTACCGTTTTAAGTTGCTTAGTTTAACCCTATCTTGATCTTGGAATTACATGTCGTAGCACTTTGATTATGCACCGGTAGTCCCCCGTAAGGCTACCGTGCTAAAACATATAACATATAGCACGTAGGAGTTGGATATAGACATCCACTATAGGCGGATGAAACCGTATCCGTGGCGGCCAACACAACACGTCAGGACAGGACCTGGGGGTGGTGACGTACGATCTCGAGATTCTGTTCCCTCCCAATGCTTCTACCGATTTAAGTTGCTTATTTAAACCCTATCTTGATCTTGGAATTACATGTCGTGGTCACATAATCATCCTCCTATATGTCGTACCATAGTACGTGTACCCTAAGTATGAATCCACATCGGCTCAAGGAGTCCCAAATCTAGATCCATGCTTAGTGTAATGCATCAAACAACAATAAACATACCACGATACTATTACTGACCAATTACCATGACTGTGCTGGAAGGTACACATGTATTGACATATAACACGAATGATCACTTAGCACGCAGAGTCACATCTCAGTGCACTCATTAAATAGCACCGCAGTGCATACTAATATTGTATCTCAATACACACTTAGAACAGGTACCAGCACGTATACAGGTAATCAGGTCAGGAACACGGTCAAGTCAGGAAGTCATGTGGACCCCTCGTGACATAAAAGTCACATATGAATTCGGGTTAAAGTGAGACATGAAGATTCTTGAAGCTAAGACAATGATACAACTTTCATGTTTTGATTTTTTTTTAAGATTTTAGCTACAAAATAGCTCAAACGGACAAAAAAATCATTTGGAGTGATTTGCGCACTGGTGCACGAGCAAAACTGCCCACGGCGCACGTTGTGCGGCAGAAAAACGCGCACGGCGCGCAAGTTGCTCTGCACACACGAGCAAAACTGCCCACGTCGCACGTTGCACGCAAGCACGACGGACGGCAGCGAATACGCTGCGCGCGGCACTGTTCATCGTTTCGACAGCACCAAAAGGTGTGGGGAACCCATGAACACGAAAAATGGTATAACTTCCTCATACGAAGTCGAAATTCGGCGGTTCAAAAGCCAAAATTAGATAAAATTGAATTCCCTACAGCATGGAATAAGTAATTTTCGAAAATGAGCAAGTTTGATAGATCAAAACCACAAAAATCCATAAAATCCTAGTTTTAGAAACTTAGATCAAACAAAATAGCTATTAAAATAAAAAACTCCATGAACTAAACTTGTAGAAGACGATAAGAAGATAATATAGACAAATCATATCAAAGAAAAACAAGAAATAAAAAATGCAAGAATCTCTCCATTTAGTGCAAGGTGTACTGACTAAAAGTTTGTTTGAGGAAAAATAAATGAAAGAGTGAATGAGAAGAGAGAGTGAGGAAGAGAATATATATAGGGGTTGGGTTGACTCGAAGAAACCCTAATCTTAAGCATGCTCTTAACCATATGACTAATGACATATAAATGCTACATGATACTAATTAAATTATTTAATAAAATCTTACCCATAACACGGTTTAGATATCTTATCATTGAAGTAGTGAGCCACGCCTACAACGAGACAAGGACAAGGGATGTCATACTAATCTACGATGAGATACTGTTCCATGCCATGGCCAGTTACAATACATGATACATACAATCAAGATAAGGTGCCAGATACCATATACAAAAAATTAAAATTTACGTATTCCGGGAACGGGGAGTGACATCTCTACTCTCCTTAGAAAAATTTCGTCCTCGGAATTTTGATAAGGCTAGTCGAGCGCGCTCTCAGATCACAAAATACACTCAGGACATATAGCAAGCACAATTATCAAACAACAAATAGCACATGAACAGATTACGAAAGAAAGAACAATTAAGTAAAAGCACAAAAAATAATCATACCCTAGAAGGAAAGTGATCGGAGATATACAAATAAATATGCCTCCCGAGTCAGTTTAGTAGGGCATCCTCGCGGTCCTACGCTGACTCCCAAAATGGACAAGAGTCAACGCTTGAGATAAGTCGGTACCAATGACTTAATCAAGAACGAGACTCTGCCCAGGACGTACTCTCGTAATCAAGACACATGATAAATATCACGTATCACACGATACAAGAGCAGATGAGTGAGACGAGAAAGTCGTCTTCACTCTTCGAATATAGAACTCAAGGAATTATAATGGATAATACTGAAAACTTACCCATAATCTGACCGCCTTCGGCCAACCTCTGCTCAAATACTCCAAATTATACCTGTCTCTGATCCTGCTGAATCCCTTGCTGCTGCCTTCCATGGTGTCACGCCCCAGTACCGGAATACTGAGACGGACTAGGCCAGCTACTCCATATGAGGTTATAAACGTCATACAGCGATCGTGGCTGTCAAGAGACAAGGGGGTGCATGCTACAATCAAGTCTCCTTTGGTCTCACAGAGCATCTATGTCTCAATCAATCAAAATAGGAAGCAGTAAATAATGATCATATAAGACAAAGCAGTAAGGCGTTTCCGACGCTTCATCAAATGATTCATGAGTCTAGCTATACAAAATGATAAGCTAGTACCGAAAGTCAATAGTACATAACTATAGTCAGCTGCAGTCTGTTTTAATTACAATTATGTAAAAGGAAACTAATGTCTAGAACAGCCGGCTAAACAGATGCCGGTGGCTAAATGCCAAGTACAAAATAGAAGATATCAGAGCGGTGAAGAAGAAACCCACTCATGGTCCCTGGCGCCCATACTCCTGGTGTGTACCATTGTTCGGGTAGAAGGCTGGATCCTCTGGCGCTGCTACGATATTTGGCCAAACAAAACCAGCGGGGTCAGGCCCCGAATAGCAAGTACCATAAGGGACCACATAAGAGTGAGATAAACCCAAGCGTAATAATAAGACCTGATTCAAGAGTTAGGCTTATACCATATCATCGAGACAATATGACACCTTTACAACCAAACAAGGACAAACGGTGCCAACATCATGCCGAGATAAGATATATCCTATAACCATGGACAGGTGAAGGACTTCTGATTTGCGACTTCGGTCCATAGCCTATCGCAGCACAATAGCCCAACCTAACAACCAAACAAGGATATGGATTGGACCACGCACCACGATAGTCCATGTTCCTCAGTTGCTAACAGAAAAAAATATCACAAATAAGTCGGCTTACAAACGGCCAATCAATCCTACGGATTTCTATGATTTGTCTGGGTTATCCCAATAATACAAATTAGGAATCCTCAGATCGTATCGTATCCAAGCAGGGCTAGCCAATCCATATAATATAATATACACATAGCACTTTGATTATGCACCGGTCTCCCTAAGGCCACCGTGCTAAACATATAACACATAACACGTAGGAGTCGGATATAGTCATCCACTATAGGCAGATGAAACCATATCCGTGGCGGCCAATCCGACATGTCAGGACAGGACCTGGAGTGGCTGGTAATGTACAATCTCGAGATTCTGTTCCCTCCCAATGCTTCTACTGATTTAAGTTGCTTAGATTAACCCTATCTTGATATTGGAATTACATGTCGTGGTCACATGGTCATCCTCCTATATATCGTACCATAGTACGTGTACTCTAAGTATGAATTCACATTGGCTCAAGGGGTCCCAAATCTAGATCCATGCTTAGTGTAATACATCAAACAACAATCAACATACCACGACACTATTACTGGCTAATTACCATGACTGTACTGGAAGGTACACATGTATTGACATATAACATGAATGATAACTTAGCACGTAGAGTCACAACTCAGTGCACTAATTAAATAGCACCACAGTGCATACTAATATTGTATCTCAATACACACTTAGAACATACCAGCACGTATGCAGGTAATCAGGTCAGGAACACGGTTAAGTCAGGAAGTCACGCGGACCCCTCGTGACATAAAAGTCATATCTGAATTCTTGTTAAAGTAAGACATGAAGATCCTTGAAGCCAAGACAAAGATCTACAACTTCCATGTTGGGAGTTGGGAGAAATTCTGGCCATAAATCAGCCAAATAGGGCATAAAAGAGCTAAAAATAGGCACTATGTGGTACTATGCAAGCCATGTAGCACTATTCATTTCTGCAGCACTATTCATCCATGTGGCACTATTCATTCCTGTAGTACTATACAAGCCTGCAGCACTATATCATCCATGCGGTACTATTTATTCCT
The DNA here is from genome assembly GCA_029216955.1 of Iris pallida. Lineage (NCBI taxonomy): Eukaryota > Viridiplantae > Streptophyta > Magnoliopsida > Asparagales > Iridaceae > Iris > Iris pallida. The sequence continues at coordinate 4,150,567 of JANAVB010012195.1, forward strand.
GCGACACTATTCATCTATGCAACACTATTCATTCCTACGGTACTATATATAAAAGCCTGCGGTACTATTCATCCATACGGCACTATTCATTCCTGCGATACTATGCAAGTCTGCGATACTATACAAGCCATACGGTACTATTCATTCCTGCGGTACTATGCAAGCCTGCAGTACTATGCAAGCCATGCGGCACTATTCATTTATGCGGCACTATTCATCCATGCAGCACTATTCATTCCTACGGCACTATTCCTGTGGCACTATTCATCGTCCCTGTCAGAACCAGGACAGATGAACTAGTAAATGTCCAAATATTGTTTTGGCCATAACTTCCTCAAAATAAGTCAAAATCTAACTTTTCAAATGTCAAAATTGGGTAGAATGAGATTCTATACAACATAGGACCATTAGTTTTCAAAAAAACCAAATTTGATAGATCAAAACTATGAAAATCCATAAAACCATAGTTTTAGAAACTTAGATATACACAAAACTAGCCATGAAAATCAAAAACTCCAAGAACTAAACTTGTAGAGAATGAAGAGAAGAACAATATAGACAAATAATATCAAAAGAAAATCAAAAAATGAGAATGCAAGAACTCTCCATTTGATGCAAGGTGTACTTGCCTAAATGTTGGTTGGAGGAAAAATGAAATAAAAAGTGAATGAGGAGAGAGAGAGTGGAAGAGAATATATATAGGGGTTGGGTTGACTCATAAAACCCTAATATTAAGCATGTTCTAAACCATATGACTAATGACATGCTAAATGCTACATGATACAACTAATTAAATTTATTAAATAAAATCCTAACCACAACACGGTTCAGAAATCTTATCATTGAAGCAGTGAACCACGCCTACAACCAAACAAGGACAAGGGGTGGCACACTAATCCGCGACGAGATATTGTTCCATGCCATGGCTAGTTACAAATACATGATACATATAATCAAGATACAGGTGCCAGATACCATATACAAAAAATCAAAAATTTACGTATTCCAGGAACGGGGAGACACATGGACCTGCTGCTGCGGCCTCTGCGGCCCTGCCTGATGTTGTACTTGTCGGTACATCTGAGCCTGCATCAATAATGGACGCTGGGCTAATGGCTTTACTGCTAGTGCTGGCCCTTGATACGGTGCTACCTCTGGAGCTGGCAACGCCGAAAACTGTTGAGCTGGCCCTCCTGGCCTCTGTATCTGTGGACAAGTAGCTATACGATGGTCTGAACCTCCACACCTCAAGCACTGCCCATTCGCTGAACGACATACTTCCCGAGTGTGCCCTCCCTTACCACAATAAGTACAACCTACTGGTGCCTCCTGACGTTGTTGGTGTCTCGGTTGCTGCCGTCGAACTGGTACAATCACAACTGTCGTGACCGGTGCTGCATCACGAATATGGACGCTAGGCGCTGGTGCTGACGTCCGAGGTATTGCTTCTCCTCCTCCTGCACTCTGCGTATGGGACCTCTTCTGGCCTCCAGTCCTTGCTGATAACCTTTGAATTGTAAGCTCGTGCCTCCGAGCTGCCATTAATACTGCATCGAATGTCTGGTAGTCATGTCCCTCGACCAGCTGCATAATCGCAAAGTGAAGTCCCTGCTGGAACCTCATAGCCTTCTCTGGCTCTGTAGCTACCATCGCCGGTGCAAATCGACTCAATCTGCAGAACTCCGATGTATAGTCATTTACCGTCCTACCAGCCTGCTTGAGGCTGATAAATCTCTGTTGAAGCTCATACCGAGCTACCACGCCAAATTACTTGGCCTTGAACCTGGTACTGAAGCTATCCCAAGGAACAAGAGGCCTCATTCCAATCTCTTCTGATGCCCACCAGTCGCGGGCGAGATCCTGAAGTAATAATCTGACCTGGTCAACCTTCTCTCCTGCTGGAACCTTTGCTGCTGTCAATATGGCCTCAATATCCTGAAGCCAAGCATCCGCTGTAATGGCATCCTCTATGCCAATAAAGTACCTCGGGTTAAGTCGGCAAAACCTCTCCGACGCTCCCGAGTCATTCCTGACGCTACTCTCAAGAGCTAGATGTAACCCCTGATTCAGTAATATATTCTGTTCCTGCTGTTGGGTTTGCTGTTGCTGATGGGCTGCCGTCTGGTGTTGCTGGGTCTCCAATAAACCTCTGATAATCTGCAATAATGTCGGTGTGTCTAGTGCTACTGGTACTACCGCATTACTGGAGGTACGGGAACCTCTGGCTTCTGCGGCTCAACTGGCTCATGCTCGGTAACATTCTCGATGTGAATCTGTCTAGGTAGAGGGGCTACCCTTGCTGATCTCCAACTAGTCCCTGCTATACTGGATTCTCTCCCATGCCGGCTCCTCCAATAGCTGAGAATGATGTGCCCCTAAAGGAAAGGATACAAGGTATCAAAAGACAGGACAGGAAGGAATCGAGGATAATAATCAAGTTAGCAATCAAGGTGGGAGAAAGAGAGACGAATCAGGAGATCAAGTGGAACATGTTTTGATTGAGACTCCTATAATCGCAACACCCCACAAGTCTGAAAAACAGACCTGCATGGGCCACCAATAAAACCTTGTCACGTCCCAGTACCAGAATACTGAGGGTAACTAGGCCATCTATACCATATGAGGTATGCAAACGTCATACGACGATCGTGGCTGTCAAGAGACAAGAGGGTGCATGCTACAATCAAGTCTCATGTTGTCTCACAGAGCATCTATGTCTCAATCAATCAAAACAAAAAGTAGTAAATAATGATCATATATATAAGACAAAGCAGTAAGGCGTCCCCGACGCTTCATCAAAATAAATTATGAGCCTAGCTATACAAAATAATAAGCTAGTGCCGAGAGTCATAGGTACATAACCGTAGTCAGCAGCAGTCTGATTTAATTACAATTATATAAAAGGAAACTAATGTCCAGAACAGCCGGCTAAACAGGTGTCGGTGGCTAAATGCCAAGTACAAAATAGAAGATATCAAAGTAGTAAAGAAGAAACCCACTCATGGTCCATGGCGCCCATACTCCTGGTGTGCACCATTGTTCGGGTAGAAGGCTGGATACTCTGGTGCTGCTACGATATCTGGCCAAACAAAACCAGCGGGGTCAGGCCCCGAATAGCAAGTACCACAAGGGAGCACATAATGAATAAGACAAAACTCAATGAGTAAATTAAGACCTGATTCAAGAGTTATAGGCTTATACCATATCATCGAGATATACGACACCCTTACAACCAAGCAAGGACAAACGATGCCAATATCGTGCCAAAATAAGATATATCCTATAACCTTAGGCAGATAAAGGGCTTCTGATCGCAACTTCGGTCCATAGCCTATCGCAGCACAATAGCCCAACCCAACAACCAAACAAGGACATGGGTTGGACCATGCACCACGATAGTCCATGTTCCTCAGTTGCTAACAGAAGAAAATATAACAAATAAGTCGGCTTACAAGCGGCCAATCAATCCTACGGCTTTCTATGATTTGTCTGGATTATCCCAGTAATGCAATATATAGGAATCCTCAGATCGTATCGCATCCAAGCAGGGCTAGCCAATCATATATATATATATATATATATATATATATTATATATATATATATATATATATATATATGTGTGTGTGTGTGTGTGTGTGTGTGTATATATATGTGTGTGTGTGTGTGTGTGTGTATGTGTGTGTGTATATATATATATATATATATTATATATATATACATATAGCACTTTGATTATGCACCGGTCCCCCGTAAGGCTATCGTGCTAAAACATATAACATATAGCACGTAGGAGTCGGATATAGTCATCCACTATAGGCGTATGAAATCGTATCCGTGGCGGCCAACCCTACACGTCAGGACAGGACCTGGGGTGGCTGTGACGTACATCTCGAGATTCTGTTCCCTCCCAATGCTTCTACCGATTTAAGTTGCTTAGTTAAACCCTATCTTGGTCTTGAAATTACATGTCGTGGTCACATGGTCATCCTCCTATAGTCGTACCATAGTACGTGTACCCTAAGTATGAATCCATATCGGCTCAAGGAGTCCCAAATCTAGATCTATGCTTAGTGTAATGCATCAAACAACAATCACATACCACGATACTATTACTGACCAATTACCATGACTGTGCTGGAAGGTACACATGTATTGACATATAACACGAATGACACTTAGCACGCAGAGTCACACCTTAGTGCACTCATTAAATAGTACCACAGTGCATACTAATATTATCTCAATACCACTTAGAACATGTACCAGCACGTAAACAGGTAATCAGTCAGGAACACGGTCAAGTCAGGAAGTCTCGTTGACCCCTCATGACATAAAAGTCACATATTAATTCTGGTTAAAGTGGGACATGAAGATTCTTGAAGCCAAGACAATGATCTACAACTTTTATGTTTGTTTTTCAAGATTTTAGGTACAAAATAGCTCAAATGGGCAAACAGTCATTTGGAATGATTTACGCACTGGTGCACGAGCAAAACTGCCCACGGCGCACGTTGTGCGCAAGCATGGCGCACGGCGCACGGCGCACGGCAGCGAATATGCTGCGTGCGGCACTGTTCACCGTCCCGACAGCACCAAAAGGTGTGGGGAACCCATGAACACGAAAAATGGCATAACTTCCTCATATGAAGTCAAATTCGGCGGTTCAAAAGCCAAAATTGGGTAAAATTAAATTCCCTACAACATGTAATAAGTAATTTTCAAAAATAAGCAAGTTTGATAGATCAAAACCACAAAATCCATAAAATCCTAGTTTTAGAAACTTAGATCTACACAAAACTAGCTATTAAAATAAAAAACTCCAAGAACTAAACTTGTAGAGGATGATGAGAAGAACAATATAGACAAATCATATCAAAGGAAAAATTAAGAAATAAAAAAATGCAAGAATATCTCCATTTAGTGCAAGGTTTACTTGCCTAAAAGTTTGTTTGAGAAAAAATAAATAAAAGTGAATGAGGAGAAAGAGCGAGGAAGAGAATATATATGAATTGGGTTACTCAAAGAAACCCTAATCTTAAGCATGCTCTTAACCATATGACTAATGACATGTTAAATGCTACATAATACAACTAATTAAATTATTTAAATAAAATCCTAACCACAATATGGTTCAGATATCTTATCATCGAAGTAATGAGCCACGCCTACAACCAGACAAGGACAAGGGGTGGCATACTAATCCGCGACGAGATACTGTTCCATGCCATGGCCAGTTACAAATACATGATACATACAATCAAGATACAGGTGCCAGATACCATATACAGAAAAATCAAAATTTTACGTATTTCGGGAACGAGAGTGACAGTGAGGAAGAGAATGTTTATAGGGTTGTGGTTGACTCAAAGAAACCCTAATCTTAAGCATGCTCTTAACCATATGACTAATGACATGTTAATGCTACATGTGGTGGCCCATGCAGGTTAGAGTCGCAACTAGTGATTTCGTAGTGGTGCTCGACTTAGAGTGCTGCTACGAGCTTGCTGCTAGGATATAGGATAGGCAGTATAGAGAGTTACTCAATCACAGTTAGGACTGCTTGAGAAGATTCCTGGGAGAACCCTTGAGGATCTTATTATGAACTATCTCGAAATTCGATTCTGACAGTTTCTGTCTACCTTTCGTTGTTGAATTTGATTCTTGGTGTTCATGTTGACTTGATTTTTTACCAAGATAAATCTTATGGGATATGTTGCCTCAGTTATAGAATCTAGAGTCTTCTACAGTCATACTAGTTGGCAAGGCGAAGGTATAGAGTCTGATTTGAATGTATTTTTCGGATGTGGGAATTTAAAGTATTCGTAGCCAAGCTAGCGGCAATACAAAATTTTAAATCCCATGATTCTAGAGGTATGTACATTAGTTGCAGACTCTATGGATTATCGCAATCATACTTACTGGTGTGACGAGGATTCTGGTAACATAGTTCTAGATAGACGGGTATGATTATCAGATTGCAGAATAGATACCATATTGATGGTGCCCTAGTATAATGGAGTAGAATATCAGTATGGATATTACTTGAGAATCATGGATTAGATAGAGGGAGCTAGGCCACCTGTAGCACAGCACTGTGCCCCGCACCATCAGAGGGATATACCCCAGAGGGGCAGGACTTTTGCGCTGACAGTCGAGTAGACCGATGCTACGGGTGACGGGTTAGCAGGTCTTTCTTTCATGTTCTTCTTTCTATCTTGTTGTGTGATTCCATTAGTACCTGTGAGGATGTTTTGTGCTGTGATAGATAGTTTAGTGACCTTGATCAAGACCATGATATCACGACCAGTAGGACCACAATTTGTATGTTTTAGATATAGTTTTTCTTGACCTTGATTGTTGGGGTTTAACCTAGAAGGAGTATGGCCATCCTAATTTCGAGGACAAATTTTTTCCAAGGAGGGTAGATTTATAACCACCACTTTTCTAAAATGAGGACAATTTTGAACTTTTATAAAATTGATTATTTAATAATAGGTTTAAATCATGTTATTAATTTATTGGTAAATTTTAATTATTTTAATATCATTAAATTAGTGTTTTGTGATTTTGTTCTTTGTCTAGTGTAACCTTAGAGCTGCTTAGCCTAGAGACTAACCATGACAATGGAGGCCTAACCCATGTGATTAGATTAGCTAATTACTACTTTTTAGGCTAAGGGTATTTTGATCATTTTGTGACTTTTAAATTATTAGGATTTTAATTAATTGGTGAATTTTATATTATTTTAATAATATTTAAATTGATGTATTGTGATTTTGGTCATTTTTCATATTTTAATATTTTGAGAATTTTTATATTTTAATATTGATTTTACGGGATTTGTTTAGTCGGGTTTGAGTTTCGTTTCGTTCCGACTTGTGTTAGTGACCCGGGTAGTTTAGACTCTAGACGAGATCCCAAGATTAGTTAGTCATGACCCACAAATCCCACTAATTAAGTTAGTAAGTTTAGACTAATCCCACTTGTTAGATTTGTTAAGTTAGAGGCTTAAACTTAACCCTTTTGATCCCAAACTTGAACCTAACATAAAATTAACCAAGAGGACTAGTTGAGGCCTTAATGGGCTTTCCCCCAAGGCCCAATAGGATTTAATGGTAGCCACTATAGGTAGGTTAGCCTCCTTTTCTTTCATTTTATTCCATCTTGTCTCTTTTCCTTCACAAAGTGTTCTTCTCCAAATTAGAGAGCTTCCCTCTTTGATTGATCTCCAAATCTCTTCATTCCTCCACCAAAACTTCCATCCAACCTTCTCATACTACCAAAGGAGGGTGCTAGCAAAGATTTGGAGCAAAGTGCAAGGAGGAGTGTCCATTTTGGAAGGATCTTTGTATCGGAACCGTGTCCTTGAGAGTATCATTGGGATCCCACTCCCAATAGGTAAAACCAACCCTCTAAATTGATTTTCTATACATATAGTTAGTTTGAATCCATAGGATCCACCCCCATGCATGTACCCCCTTTAGATTCAAATTTAAGGCCATTTGGTGCTCTCTTGAGGATTTTAGATATGTATTTTGTGTCCTACTTGATAGATCCCAAATTAGGACACCCTATGTGTTTGGTTTATTGCCTAATAGGATTAATTGTGTTTTAAATTCAGTTTTAGAATGGTTAGAGAGTGGATTGATCTTAGTTAGGACGGTTAGAATGAGTTTCATTTGTATACCTATGTTGGTATCCAAGTATCTTGGCCTACGTGTTTCTTTTGTCCAAAATAATCCAAATTCGTCATAATATCATCTACGTTTTTAGTAACCATAGCAACTTAGAAATGACATAACTTTTAGCTCAGAACTCCGATTAATTTTCCATTTTTTTTAAAGAACCGTATCGAAGTTAGTTTTCCAAATATAATTTTAATAAGCCAAAATCGTTCTAGAACTTTCTGTAAAACTATTTGAGTGTCAGCTGTCCGAAAGACAAACGTATTTCGGTGTTTTCGCGATTTTGGAAGCTTCCGGACACGAAAATGCGATCCATTTAAAGTTTCGAAAAGCTAACACGAAGAACTACAACATACTTTAATTCCAGAATTTAGTGAAGGCCCAATTGGTACAGTATTGATTTTAAGTAGAAGAGTGACTATATGACATAGGCATTTTGTGTAACCTATGAGCCTATGTAGTATGGATATTAAGTGAATATAGGTATCATAGAGTATATGTATGATATAGTGCATAATATATATATATATATATATATATATAATATATTATATATATATATATATATATATATATATATATATATTATTGTTAGGTAATATTTGTTAGTATGTTAGTTAGATAGTAGAGGTTAGTATTTTGTTAGATATTTAATATATTGTTAGATAGTTTGATGTTAGATATCTAGTATGTTAGATATTGATATATTAGTAGGTTATATTAGTTCTAGATATTGGTATGTTAGCAAGTTAGTCTCTATAGGTTATATGTTAGATATTAGTTAAGATGTTATGTTAGTACATTAGATAGTTTGTTAATTAGATAATTGAGGGGTATCTTGGTATCTCATGATACCAAGTTAGTATCTTAAGGTAAATATGAATTACCTTTACCTTCAAGGTAAATGATTAGTTTACCTTATGACCAAGGTATGGTATCAATGTACCAAGGTAGGATATCAAGATATCAAGGTAAGGTTAGGTTTACCCAAGTTAGGTATTGGATTCCAACCATGGTATTGGTATTGGGATGCCGATATGACCAATGTTGATATGGTATCCTAGTGATAGTGGGTTAGTGTCTAAGTGTTTGAGTTTGAGCAGGTGATGTTAGATTGTGGAAGGATTATATAGATAGGTATATATATTTTTGGGTTATATATCTATATATTTATGAGAGTATGTAGATATAGGTTATGGTTCATAGTGAGGATATGTATATACTTGATATATGATATCTATATGTATGTGTTAGGGTGGTACTATATGGGTAAGGATATATGTGGTATGTATATATTAATATATCCTAAGTATCATAGATGTTGACCACTAATCTAAGTTTGACCAAAATCCTAGAGGCTTAACCTTGACTCCTAGTTTGACCCAAGGTGGACCAGAGTTGACTTAGAGTTGACCAAGAGTTGACTTGACCTATATTGACTTAGAAACATGTTGATTGCATTATAAATTTCTATCATTTCAAATTGAACTCTTTATAACATGTGTTGCTCTAATTAGGACTCTGTGACATCAGTTCAGACATCTATTCATATCAGTCATTCAGGGTATCAGGCGAGTATATTCTTGATTGTTCTCTTTACTTGATATATCCTGTGATGCATGTTATACTAGTTTTTATCTTGATTCCGACACGACGGACTCACGGATTGGTATATTCATGGATTCCTTGACCAGGTATACGTGGTTTTATACTATCACGAACAATGTAAATCATGACTAATGCATCTATCACGAATAATGAAATACGTGTCGAAGAACCTGTATTCCATGTATACTAGTCGGGGCGGGGAAATACCTATGAGACATATGAACATACCCTTTCTATTCTATTCATCATGCGTGAACAATAGCGGCCACACACGTAAGTGTATGGTTTACCGGATCTCTCTCTCTAGCCGTTCACATGACAAACTTGCTATTTCAAATCACTAGTCTTAACACAGTTTTTCTGAGTTGTCTACAACATATCTTGCATGATAGGTTTACCATTATTACATATCTGCATGTTCTCATATGTTCTTTATACACTTGTCTTTTCATTATACATTACCTCTATAATTTGATCATCAAGAATTTTATTATTGTTTCATACTCATAGCGCTTGTCATTATTTTGAACTGTTAGAGGTGATGTGCTCGTTCCATCCTGACTGAATATGTTGACAAATATTACAGATGATATAGATGACTGTCCTACCTTCTATGAGGCTTATGAGGGTGGTACACAGCAGCCAGAGGAGGACCTAGCCCAGTAGAGTGTGCTTAGTTATAGCTTCGTACTTTATAGCTTTCAATTTGTATCGGATTATTCCGATTGTTAGTTGAGACTTATTTATATTCAGGACTTGTATTTATTTGTGTTGGACATCTATTTTGTATGGTGTGATAACTCTATTTATATTCAATTTTTTCCTTTTATCTGATTCCATATCGTGCTCTATCTTTCTTAGAATTGTGATTGAGATTATATAGTAGAGATGTTATATTATACCTCCGTGCGGAGATGACAAGTTTATATATCTTGTTGTTAGATGTTAGATGATAGATGACCTATACAGCGTTCTACCGCCGAACTGCGACGTAGGCTGGACATACCAACGTTCTCGTGCCCCTAAATAGGTACGGGTCGTGACACTACATGATACAACTAATTAATTATTTAAATAAAATCCTAACCACAATACGTTCAATATCTTATCATCGAAGTAGTGAGCCACGCCTACAACCAGACAAGGATAAGGGTGGCATACTAATCCGCGACGAGATACTGTTCTATGCCATGGCCAGTTACAAATACATGATACATACAATCAAGATACATGTGCCATATACCATATACAGAAAAGTCAAAAAATTACGTATTCCGGGAACGAGAAGTGACAGTTATTAGCCCTAAAATTCTATTAATTGAGTGTCTTAACTCTCCATCAGAGGCCTTACACCTATATATTTCACTTCTTCTATAGTGTTGTAGGATGAAAAAGAAGAAGGATATCTCCATTCCTCCTCCTCCAAAAATCGCAATCATATGATTCTTCTTTTTATTTCCATTCCAATATCTTCTGCTCTGGGCAAAAGTTAAGATTGGATCATTTTTTCGGAGTTGTACAACAATGGAAGTCGGTAGCAAGAGATTTTACCTCTACGAGGATTCGAGAGGAAGTATACACATAGACCTCAAATAATTTCTTAGGACAATGTTTCGTGCATAACTTTTTCGTAGATCGCTAACTCTAACCTCTAATTGTTTCATTTTCTTGCTACAGAAAAAAAAAAAAAAAGTTCTAACAACTTATCCCCTTTTTTTAAAAGAGTATCTGACTTCCACAAATAAGCTCCCAAAAATCAATATATAGACTTTCGAATGCCCATAATTATGCAAAACTAATGCTATAGAACAAATACGGCATGAGAAGGAATTTTCTAGTGTGAACAACATTGTGTTTGAAGAGAAAGAAGATATTTTATTATACTTTTAGTATGACATCGATCTTATCCAATTTAAACAATGATAGCCAACGCAGAGAAGCAACAATTTTAACATGCTGAGAGAAGTGAGAGTTAAGCAACAACACCTTGGAAGCAACAATTGATTTTCCAACTTAGTTTCTTCCTTCTACTATATGACGTTGACTCCAACTACTAAAGCTCGTACGAACCCTTCAACATAATTTGCATATTTGAGTATATTAATGAGCAATTTTTAAGTGTTCAAAGCATCTATATATTATGGTAATTATTGAGCATTAAATTGCAAATACATACTTTTTATTTTTGCTTATGTTAATGGAAATTACTAACGAGTTCTTCACAAACAGCACAGCATCTATATATTATGGTAATTATTGAGCATTAGATTGCAAATACATACTTTTTTATTTTTGGTTATGTTAATGGAAATTACTAACAAGTTCTTCACAAACAGCATCAACTCTCAAGAAACCCACGAAGCATATTTCTCTCCTATTTATTATAATTTTTCATACATTTGCACAGGAACAATTTTTTTTTTTTTTGTTTATACTTATCTATTACTAATATATAAGCATAAATCATAAATATATTTGCATATTTGAGTAGATTAATTAATTGCCAATGTTGCACAGGAGCAGGGCCGGTCCAGAGAGTTGGATTGTCCTATCGGAGTTAATTTTGGTTGTCCCTTGACTCTTATTGTGAGCATGTCCTGGTGGTCATCTGTGATCCTGGTCTTTGGTGGAATCACGCTTAGGCTGGAGGTTGTCCAAGTCCCAAGTCTTATCCGACTTACGCCAAGACCGGCCCCTGCGTAGGAGCTAGGTTTCGAAAGAAAACTGTTCAAATATGTTTTTTTTAAGACTTTGGTTAGGATCCTGCTCAAAGTGTTGATTGTACTAAACGCAATTAATAATAAAATTTGAAAAACTATAAAATTTTATACAGAGCTGGCTCCAAGCTGGATGAGTTAGATATTGGTTAGGATTTCAAATTTTAGAAAGATGTCCTAAAATTTACAAAAGTCTATTTTTTTTGACATATACCCCATTTTGAATTACTACATTGCAACTCTTTTAAATTAAAAGTTGCTCATAGTACATCTTTATTTTATTTTAGATATATTCATATTGATGTTCCTTTAGTCTTTAAATTTTGAACCGTTGTCCATTCTGTACTGGACCGCCCCTAAATTAAGCAAGAGAATATAATTTCTAAAAATAAAATGAGTACTTTCTTTAATTAATTTGGTGCATGACAAATCTTTTGGCTGCATGCACTGTATTTTGCATATTTGTGACTGAGACAACCACTAGGGAAACAAGGATGTTCGTGATTAAGTAAAGTTACTGCTGAAGATTTATATATATATATATATATATATATATATATAATATATATATATAATATATATATTCTTTCATTCCAAACTAAGACAATGTCGACGAAGTGATTTTATTTTTTATAACCATGACATCACACTCTGGTCCCTTGTTCGCAATCACCCGAATAAAATTCGTATTATCAAATTTTTTTGTATCTTTCATAAACATAATATTTGCGTAATTTTGACAGATCCAATCAGTAATAAATTTTAAGCATACGAAATTTTAAACGTGTTCTGTAAAAATATTGACAAATTTGGCACAATAAATATGCTGAAAATCTATTTAATTAACCAAATTTGACAACATATTTAAGAATGTGAAGTTTCTAACCTCAATATTTTCATTTTCGAATTTTTGATCGAATTTTTGAACGTATTTTATTGCACTGAGCTGATTTATACTCGTACTTTTGCCGTCCCGAATTTTTTTCCTTTGCCGAATTGCTAACAAGGCTCTGGCCTAGGCATCTCCAATATGGGGGTCTATCTTCCCTATTTCTATGGTAAAATTCAATTTTAAAAAAAACTGATCTCAATGGTAATTTATATTTCAATTTCTATTCTATATGGTGGTTGTGTAGGATGAAGAGTTTATACAAAAAAAATTTACATACAGAAATTCTCTCTATGATACCAATTAATATTGGACCCAACTTCATTAAATTGATCATTTTATTTGTTACCACGTACATATAAATGAAGAACAATTCGAAGTATTTTTCTTGTATGCAATTTCTATATAGAAATTATACCCACTAGGATAGAAATTTTCTTGAAGTAGAATCCTAACATAAATTCTCTCTGTGATACCAACTAATATTGGACGAAACTTCATTAAATTGATCCTTTTATTTGTTGCCACATAAATAAAATGAAGAATCATTGGAGAGTATTTTTTGTGTATGTTTTATATATATAAACTCTACCAGCTAGGATAGAAATTTTGTTAAAGTATAATGCCAACTAGGATAGGAACTCAATTTTAGAAATTGCAATTGGGGATGGCCTATGAAATTTTTTATTCCAGTTGGTGGAGTTTCTGTATAGAAATTGTATAAAAAAAACCTCTTCAATGGTTCTCCATTTCTATCCTACATGACAACAAATAAAATGATCAATTCAATAGTGTGAATTCAAATATTAATTAATGAGAGATAGAGAGAGTATATAAAAGTTTATATATATAGAAACTCAGATAAAAATTATTTATCATAATATTATCACATAATATAGAAATTAAAATAAAAATACAATTTTTTCCTTCTAAAAGTGTTTTACTGTATAAATAGGGAGAGAGAAACTCCTGCCTGAGCTTGAAACATCCTTTTCCTCATGCTCATCAACTTCGGAAAAGTTGCAACTGATTTCTCCAAAGTCCAACCCGTTTCCGCACTCTTTAGTATATGGTGGGCCCACCAATCTCTCCACGTGTAGTATATCTATGCTCGTGCCATTGCCATGACAACAGAGGAAAAATAATAATAATAAAGAAATAGAAATTAAGAGAGAGAGAGAGAGAGAGAGGAGGAGGAGGAGGAGGAGGAGGAGAAGATGAGTTCAATGTTCATAGAGAAGGAGGAGAAGGGGAGGTTGAAGAAAGACGTGACGTCACGAGTAGCAGCTACTTTATATTGAAGCCAGAGAAGGCTGGCTTCGTAAACCTCTCCAAGTTCTTGATAGGCAACGCCAAAGCAGCAGATGTAGACTTCCTAGAGCTGAGCTCAGATGATCATAGCAATGGAGGAGGAGGAGAGTGGGCTGGGAGAGCAGTAGGTGGGGACCACAGATGGGTCATCGTCGTCTCCGTCCTAGTCAGGAAGTTCATTGCCATTTTTGGGAAGCCCCTGCAGTGGAACGGATTCCTCGTCGAGTTCTTCCTCAACCTGCTCTCTCAGAATGGTGGTGTTCTTGGTCTGCTAACAAATCTTCTTGCAGGTATGTGTGCACTAATTACTTTCCTCTTTTCGCAAATTTATGTTAATTGCACCCTAGTCAATGTACCAAGTTGGAGCCTTGGAAAAGGAAAGTAATTCCCAAGAAGAAAGAAAGTAGGGGGAAAAGTGATTCTCCCACCAATCAAAGGATTTATTTTTTGAAATATCAAAGAATCAATTTCCTTTCCTTTCCGATAACCAAATGAGGCTTAGCACAACAAAATTGTTGAGGGAAATCACACTTACTGTAGAGGTGAGCATTCGGTTTAAGTTTATCGGTTCCAACCGAACCGAATAACCTAAAACCGAATTGGACCGAAACCGAATAAGCAAAACCGAAACCGAACCGAATTGGTCAATAACCGAACCGAACCGAATTAAATCAGTTCGGTTTTCGGTCTATTCGGTTGTTGGATTTATTTGTGTTTTTTTTGTTAATATATATAACTAAATATTATATATATATATATCTATATATATATATATATATATATATATATAAACTATATAATAAAAAGATGGAAGGAGCGGCGACCATGGGCGATCTAGGGTTAGGGGCTGAAGCGCCGTCCTGGGATCCGGGCGAACTCTGCCCAGAGGCGGCCAACGATGATTTCCCGGCGCTGGAAGGCCTAGCAGATGGAGGCGGCTGGACAACGGTTCGAAGAAGACGAAGTATGAGAGCTGCGACGTGGTCACGGAAGGAAGCGGCCGGAAACATCGGATCCTGTTCGACAGGAGAGACTGGAAGAGGCCCTAGAGCCGCGAACGGAGGAAGACGAATTAGGTTTTCTACGGTTTCTGGACCGCCTATCATCAAGGAAAATAGGCCGATGGAGGAGGGCCGAAGGGCTACTTCTGTACCACTCGCACGTGGTATCCTGGCGACGAAAGAGTAAGCAACCCTGGCGATCGTCGAGCCACTATGGCGGAGAAAGGAAAGCAGCCGATGGTGGAGAAGGTGATTAGTAAATCATGGGCGGAATGCTGCCGATCCACGGCAACTGCTATCAACGGACATATGCAATTCGTCCCTACGTTAAAGAGTACTACTGGGGAGAGAGCTATTTTCACAGAAGACGATCTCGCTGAGACGGCTGAGTATTGGTGCAACACGGTGGTCCTGCACGTATTAGGTAACAAACCGTTTTACGGACAAATTCGCGCGTATGCCAATCGCGTATGGCGGCCTAAGGGGACTATAGAGTTCTTCTCGAGGGAGAATGGGTTCTACTACGTCCGGTTCGCAATGAAGGAAGATATGGATAGAGTGCTTCAGGGAGGGCCATGGACTTTTGATGGTCGTTTAATTATCATGAAGCATGGTCACATGAACATCGTTGCGAGAAAGAGGTCCTGCACTCGGTTCCAATCTGGATCCGGTTTCCCGAACTCCCAATTAATTACTGGAGTATCGGTATGCTAACTAAGTTAGCTAGCATGGTGGGTAATCCTATCAAAGCGGATGAAGCGACGGCATACAAGATTCGATTGGGATACGCACGTGTTTTTGTTGAAATTTCGGCGGATAAAGTATTACCACAATACGTGGAATACGAAGTCCTGTCGGGTGAGGTGTATAGACAACGAGTTGAGTATGAATGGGTTCCTCCTACGTGTCTAACGTGCCATTGTTTCGGACACTCATCCAAGGAATGTCGGACGGCCGCGGGGGATCAAAACTTGACTTCGGTAGGGGTGGATACAACGACACATGATGTTGAGCAGCGCACCCAGGGAACGGATATTGAGGCCGAGTCTTCCCTGGCCAAGATGCCAACATCACAAATATAGTTAGCAATGATATGAATATCAGAGAAGAGAACAGAGATGATACTAGCAGGTGTTTGATTTTCCAGTCGCAGAGTACGCCGAGCCACATTCCTTTCAGAGGAGTAACTGCAAAGCAGCGAGAGATGGTGGCCTCTGCCCTTGGAGGACTGCGACGCCACAGACTACGAGGAAGTGCCCACAAGGGAGGACCGGTGATAGACAAACAATATGGTACTCCAAGTCGTAAGAGGCTCGCAACGACTACACAGGAGGATGTGGGACTCTCTACTCACGATGGCATTGGAAATAGTGAGGCGTTGTGTTTGGACAACCCCAGATGGCAGGAAGTTCACCCGGAGTTAACAGCCATGAGACATGAAGATGCTCCCGACTTGAGGGAAAGTGCAGAGGTACAGGTAGAGACTGTTGACACCCCGGTCGACAGCCTCGCGAGACTTAACAGGGAACCTGAAGTGAACCCATGACGTTGATCTCATGGAACGTCCGCGGGGTCTGCTCGATTGGTAGATGGAGGGAATGCTGTGATGTGATAAGAAGGGAGCAATGCTCTATAGTTGCGCTTTTGGAGACAAAAATTAAATCTCCACAGATGTTAGATCGAAGAACCACGTCGCCGTGGCAGCATATTCACAACTTACACATATGCAACATGGCTCGCATCTGGATACGGTGGGATGGGAGTTGCTGGGATACTCAAGAGGTACACATGTCAGAACAACTTATCGTTCTTCTTTTTACAAATAAAGGTGGCCTTTCTTTCTTGTTGGGTGCCGCCTATGGACATAACGATAGGCGCCGTCGAGAGACTATGGCAGGACATTATCCGCTGCAGCACTCTGGCCGATAATGTATACCACTCCCCGTTGATCGTCATGGGCGATTTTAATGCTCTCCTATATCAAATGAAAAGATTGGTGGCAGAAGAGTTCTTGAACCGATTCTCCAAGATTTCCAGCAATGCCTTCTTCAATCTGGCTTGCAAACTCTGGGTAGGACTGGGCACAAGTGGACGTGGCATAACAAGGCTACTAGACAACGGGTTGCTTGTCAATTGGACCGTGCTTTGGTCAATCACTCCTGGATCGACAAGTTCCCTTTGATACAGGCAGAAGGTCTCCCTGCGGGGACTAGCGACCACAGTCCGATTTGCGTCCGCTTGTTGGACCGATCTAATCCTCGCAAGCGGCCTTTTCGGTATAATAACAAATGGCCGATAATGGATGGGTATGAGAGAGTGATTCAGCGTGGCTTAAATCAACAGGTAGCTGGAAATCCACAATTCCGACTCATTAGTCGGTTGAAGGCTGTTAAAAATGAGTTGAAGTCCTGGTTGAAATCCAACCCGCCTCTACAGGTTGATATTGAAGAACAGCGGCTGCGGGACATTCAGGTTAGGCTACAAGCAGACATTATGAATCCTATATTGGCGAAAGAGGAGAGGAGACTGGGAAGCATGGTGCGCCTACTTCGCCTTCAAGAACAGATTGATCTTGCTCAGAGGGCTAAATGTTCTTGGCTTCGTGAGGGAGATAAAAACTCTAAATTTTTCTACGATATTGTTCGATCCAGACAGCACCGCAATCATATTGGTAAATTGATTGGACCTGATGGTAAGTTGGCTAGCACTCCCTCCGAGATTCAGGAGACGGCTACCAGGTATTACTCAGATCTATTTAATCAATCTGATTATCTAACGGAATTTTCTCAGTTAATATGCAAACGAATAGTTACGTCTGCGGGCAATCGCACCCTCATGGGGCCGGTGACCATGGAAGAAGTTGAAGCAATTATTATGCGGGCTGATCCGAACAAGACTCCGGACCCTGATGGCTTTGGAAGTAAATTTTATAAGGTGCACTGGCCGGAGTTGAAGGAACAGGTTCTTGAAGTTGTCCGAGATTTTTTCAGTACAGGGCGTCTTCTGCGCGAGCTCAACCACACCTTCCTCGTCCTTATCCCGAAGAAAGAGGGAGCTTCCCTACTTGCAGACTTTCGTCCTATTTCATGTTGCAATTACTTATATAAAGTGATTACTCACCTGATGTGTAAACGCATGGAAGGTATAATGCAGGAGCTGATTTCCCCTAACCAAGCTGCGTTCATAAAAGGAAGGGACATTGCGGAGAATAATTTACTAGCACATGAGCTCATTCGGGATTTCAACAAGGTGGGCTGCAACAAATCATGTTCAAAACTGGATCTACGGAAGGCTTATGACACGATAAATCGAGACTTTATATGTCAAATTATGCTGGAGATGGGATTCGAGAAGATATGGGTTGATCGGGTTCGTGAATGCATTACGACTCCGACGTTCTCCGTCTATGGTTTTATCAAGAGCAACAGAGGGATTCGTCAAGGTGACCCCCTCTCCCCATATCTATTCTCTATAGTTATGGAGTATTTTTCTTGTTTGATGGACTCTGCAGTGATTAGAAAGAAGATAATTCCGATATACAAACATATCAAGCCACCTATTTCCCATCTTATTTACGCGGACGATCTTTTGGTATTTATGACCCCTACTTGGAGAGGGATTCAGGAGCTATCAGATATTCTGGAGACGTTTGGAAAATTAACGGGACTTCGCCTGAATCATGACAAAAGTATGATTTATTTCAACTCGCATTGTGATAGTCAGACTGAAAGAGCAGCAGCATTGGGAGTTGAGCGGGTAGCCTTCCAGTTAAATATCTCGGGGTTCCGCTTTCGGTTAACTATGCTCGGGATACGGAGTGTCAGACTCTAGTAGAATATACACAACGAAGAGTTGAGGGATGGCACGCAAGGAGTCTCTCGTTCTCCGGTCGCATCGAGCTTTTCGCTCAGTCATCACTTCTATTATCCGTTTCTGGCTCCAAGCTATAATGCTACCTATGGCGACTATCAGACAGATCAAGAAAACCTGTGCAAATTTTATCTGGCGCGGGGGGATGCACGGGATTAGTTGGGAGACGTTATGTCGCCCAACTGAGGAAGGGGGAGTGGGCTTGTATAATTTTCGGAACCTCAGAGACGTGGCAGGATCCAAGCTGACGTGGAAATTACTGACGTCCAACTCTATCTGGGCGACATGGATGAGAAGCCGCTACACTAAAGGGACCAACTTCTGGTGTCTGAACGCAAATAGCAACGACTCGATTGTGTTCAAAAAGGCCTGCCATTATCGGACGTCCCTGTGTTCATTGTTACATCGGGTTATAAAAGACGGCAAGGAGACCATGTTGTGGCAGGACCCGTGGTTCTCAGCCCAACCGCTTGGTGAGCGGCATGGTGGCCTCGTGCGGATGGACGCACAAGCATGAGCGGGTTAGTTGCATCGTGAGACAGGGAGCATGGAGCCCGGCGGTTAATATCCACACACGGAGGTTTAGCGAAGAGATCCTGGCAGTTCGCATTGATCCTGCCATTGCGAAGGATGAGTGGGTATGGAACGACTCGAAGGAGGCGCGTTTCAGTTATCCCGCTGCTTACAATTTGTACCGCACACACCATCCTACCTGGGAATGGGAAGAACTCGTGTGGATAAAGGGGTCTGCACGAAAATTCCAATTTTGTCTATACAAGATGTGTTTGGGTAGATTACTAACGCTTGACAGACTCGTCAGGTTTGGAGTGAGAGTAGACGCTCAAGGATGCGTTCTGTGTGGACAAGGTCATGAAAACTTAAATCATCTCTTCTTTGAATGTCAATTTTCGTGGCACATATGGTCGGTTCAGAGCCAGAAGATACAGATTGATTCGGGAGGAAATCGAAGTTGGAGGATTATTGGTGAACTGATCAAGAGAGAGAAGAGGAAGGGCTCCAGTTGGTATAGAGAAGCGCGTCTCCGGCTGGCTGCTGCGGTCTGGCACATTTGGAGGGAAAAAATCGTCGAATTTTTGAAGGGTTGGTAACCCCGAGTATAGGTATCACAAAAAGTATAGAATTTGATGTAGAAACATTGGGACAATATCCCGATACTGATGATGTATGAGGAGATGGGGTGTAATTTTTTGCTGCTATTTTGAATAAATTACCATTATTCAAAAAAAAATATATATATATATATATATATATATATATATATATATATAAACTAAATTTTCTTATTCGGTTTTCGGTTTTGGACCGAAACCGAAATCGAAACCCAAAACCGAAACCGAAACCGAATAAGAAAATTTAGTATTTTCAAAACCGAAATCGAACCGAATTTTTTTAAAACTGAACCGAATCTCTTATTCGGTTCGGTTCGGTTTTCGGTCCAAAACCGAATAATGCTCACCCCTAACATACTGGCGGTTCTTCACTATTGACATTAGGACTGCCAAATTAATTTTTTTGACAGTTCTAAGTAATGCATCAAGGACTGTCAATTTATACACTTTTGATTATGCACATGACTGCAGAAAATGGTGACAACCCTTAACAAGAAATGTGATGTCCTTAGTGTTGGCCTTTTCTAACAGAGACGTGGTGCTATTTAGAAAGGCAAATGTTAAAAGCACTACAGAATTTGTTAGGGGATAACACATTTTTGGTTGTTCTAGGGCTGCCAATTTTTTGGCAGTCTTGTGAATGTTCCATTGACAGTCCTGAAAAACCAATCTTGCCAAAATTTTGACACTCTTGTGCATATTCAAGACTGTCAAAATTTTAACAGTCCATATAAAATCAAGACATCTAAAATTTTAGCAGTTATGAAATAGCAGGGATTGCCATTTTTTTACAGTCCTGAATATGTACACGACTAGCAAAATATATTGTCTCCTAGTAATTTTGTAGTGCTCTTAACATTTACCTTTAAAAATGTCATCAGTGTGGTGTATGAAATAACTAAAGTTTGTTAGTATATATCCGTGGTTTTTCTTTCTTCATTTATAGATTTCTTCTAGGTACAGTCTAAGCCAACAGTATATTGATCATAATGACATGTGGATCTATATATATAGTAGGGTAAGAGTGCACATGATTTTTTTTCTTTTCAAAAGTTCTCGAATATATAATATAAGATTAGATTCTAAAATTGTTTGTGCCTCCACTCTAGTACTCCACTCAGTGTGCTAAAAGAAACTAGAGGGTCTACCCATCTAATGCTAAAAAAATCAAAAACTTCCACAATGATGAAAGAATAAATGGAGCCCATTAATAATTTTGTTTATTTTAGTATTAATATTATTTTTTATAGGAAAAAGAAATCTGAATCCGTCCTTGCAAAATGGTATGTTTTAGCATTTGTTTTTTGTTTAGAATAGACCGTAAGAAGAACCGATGTTTCATTAATATAATTAACGGAAAAAATCCAATAAAAAAATACAAAGAATAATGGAAAAATACAAGATACAAGGTGAGGCTTTCTTTTTTTCTTTTTTGTGATGCCCAGCGTAACGTACGAGATTTTGTACACGCTGCATTGCATGCCATTGGGTCCACTGCCCCAATTTTTACACACACACCTCCCCTGCGGTTCGATCCCGAGATCGTCCGCCTAGCCAATGAGGTTATACCTCTCCTCGCTGACCACAAGAGCCAGTTAAGTTCGGTACAGATGAGGCAGACCCCTGTTTTTCTCTCCCTTCTACTATTCACAAATAAATGTTCACCCAGCAATGGCTACCCCTGCTTCCAATTTCCCTTCTACTATTCACAAATAAATTTTCACCCAACAATGGCTACCCCTGCTTCCAATTTGCCGTGTCTGCACTTTCTATCACTTATGTTGTTATTGTTGTAGACTAGACCCCACGCTTAGGCAGATAAGCAAAGATAAACCAAGTAACCAAAATTCTTAATAATGAGAATTTGTTGACTGAAACCAGATACTCCCATGTCAGATTGTTCATATGACCCCACTCAAAAATAAAAATAAAAATTAGAAGTTATATAACAAGTAGGTTATATAGTAGGTAGCTGAGAAAGAGCTGCTCTGAACAAGTTACTATATAGCAGCTCAAGTTTGAACTTACATATATTCTTGCACATTTAAACCCGACGTTACTATGTAGCATATAAAATCATAGTTTGCAATAACGGCCGATACCGTTTCGATACGACCGATATCGATACGGTTTGGCATGTTCCGATTCGATACCGACCGATGTTCGATACTGAGCAATACCAATATTGGGAGTCTTTTTTTCGGTTAATTTGACAAAGAAAATTGAATGAAAAAGACCAATTAGCAAAGGTGTAAAAGCATAGTAAGATTGTAAAAGTATGTAAAAGAAAAAAACTTATGTATGCGTGCAAACCAATTGACAAGGGTGACTACTATTTCATTCAATTTGAGAACTACTAAGAAATAACACTAAAAATATTTAAAATTATGCCTAAATGTATAAAATATATCTTATGTAATATTAATAATTATTTGATTTTCGATACCAAAACATTCGATACTCCGATCCAAAACCGTCGATTTTGCCGATACCGCTGACACCAATATTCATAGGAATAGTTCGATACCGATACAGTGTATACATTATAACGAGATAATGTTGACCTTCTCTCAACAAAAAACTTGGAACTGAAAATTTTGCTACATAACTTCAAAATTTTCTTTTTTAGCTACTTACTTTGTCATGAATGATAGTTAATAAGCTAGAAAATTATTTTTTGTAAGACGTATGAAAATATATATTTTTTTAGTATGTGATTTTATTTTTGGATTTTTTTTTACATTGGAGATTGACCCTCCTCTCTTAAATTTCTACGCCCCCCCTGTCCGTATGATTAGTCTTTTGCTTTTGGGCATGGCAGGGATTGTTGTGGTGCCAAAACGAGGCTCAGATACCTTCATCAGTGCCATCGGACACTTGGATTCCAGATTGGATCTCCATAAGGATGGCTCTTCTTTGAATTTAGCTGATCTTAACAATGAGCTCGGTGATGTCTCCAAAGTTGGAAGCAGGGTTCTTATGGATCTGTGTATGATGGCTTCCAAACTAGCTTATGAGAATGCTAATGTTGTCAAGAACATTGTTGTAGATCGCTGGAAGGTAATTAGCATGCTCGCACACACACACATAGAATCACACATTACCTTAAATATTTCAATAAATTTGCTGATTTTTATTTTTTTATTTTTTGTCATTACTACTATGGGAAATTATCAGATGCACTTTGTGGAGTTCTGTAATTGTTGGAATGGTAAGAATACTAGTCCTCTCTAAACTTTCAGATCGCTATGAGTATTGGTGATTCATGCTTTTGCCATAACGAGCTGGTCCTGTCGACTAGGTTTTTTGTAGAGTGATTTACAAATATATCAAGATTTTGAACTAAAAATGTGAGATTATGACATAGTTAGCAACAAGGGTTTTAGCAAAGGCCACCCATTAAGAATTCTATGAGTCTTGGTGATTCATGCTTTTGCCATAACCAGCTGGTCCCGTCGACAATTTATTTGTAGAGTGATTTACAAATACATCAAGATTTTGAACTAAAAATGTGCGATTATGTTATTAATTATGACATAGTTAGCAACAAGAGTTTTAGCAAAGGCCACCCATTAAGAATTCTTCTGAACTTGTTCCTCCTCCCAGTGACAAAATACTTCTATTGGTTTCACATTGCTTAATTCCTTCAACAATTATATGGCTACTTATTGCATTCTTACTATTGCTGCAGATTATCAGAAAGAGAGGTCTACCCAAGCTTTCATTCTCGCGACAAACCAAAAGACGCCAATCTAATATTGATCAGTTTCCGCGGGACTGAACCTTTTGACGCAGATGATTGGAGCACAGATTTTGATTACTCCTGGTATGAGATCCCAAACCTAGGAAAAGTTCACATGGGATTCCTTGAGGCACTTGGATTGGGCACAAGAGCTCGAGTTTCCACCTTCCAAGCTCATCTCCAGCCAACGGGTCATGTTCTCAAGACCAACCCATCTAATGGGACAGGACACACTTCTGGTACTAGTTCCTCCACTACTAGCGAAGATAAAACGACCGCTTATTATGCCGTACAGACCAGGCTGAAGAGCTTGCTTGAGGAGCACAAGAATGCAAAATTCATCGTGACAGGGCATAGCCTGGGCGGAGCACTAGCGATACTGTTTCCTATGGTGCTGTTGCTACACGAGGAAGCGAAGCTGATGGAGAGGTTGTTGGGGGTTTATACTTTTGGGCAGCCGAGGGTTGGGGACAGGCAACTGGGGAGGTTCATGGAAGCTCGCATGTGCCATCCTGTGTCGAAGTATTGGAGGGTGGTCTATTGCAATGATCTCGTACCTCGGTTGCCCTACGACAACAACACTTTCTTGTTCAAGCACTTTGGCATGTGTCACTACTACAACAGCATCTACACTGAGCAGGTACCCGTAACATCTGACTACCAACTTGGCTAATCTATCCTTCCTCTAGTTTAGGCATATGTTGTTAATCTTAGTTTAAATATGGTTGAGAATCCTATTTTCACAATTGCGTGTCATGGTATATATGGTATATAGGATCATTCTTGATCCATGTGGGTAAGGTAATTATGCATGCTTAATTCTTTTAGGCTAAATTTCAACTTAGGAATAATTTTTCAACTTATATTCTAAATTTTGATATGCATCAACTTCGTACCCTAAAAAAGTTGACGAACTACCCCCTTCCCTCCGTTTGGTCCACCCCTGCCCCACAGCCCACCCCGCGCCTTGCCCCCACCCCCTAAGCATCTCCCACCCCCACCCCACCCCACCCAACCCTGGATGCACCACCAATGCAGCCGCCACCCCCCCCCCCCCCCCCCCCCCCCCCTCCTCCTCTCTCTCTGCCGTTGCGGGCTACCGCTGTCGCCGTTGCCGGAGACAGAAAAGGGGGGAGGGCGAAGGTAGTTTCGCTAGTTTTTTAGATTATCAAGATGATACATATCAAAGTTTAGGATATCAAGTTGACAAATTAAAATAAATGTGGGTATCAAGTTGAAATTAAGGCATTCTTTTAGAGTTTTTGTCCTTTTGAGATAAAAAGTGGGAGGAAGAGCTCCCTGCACATCATTAAAGAGAGAGTTAATGGAACATAAGGATTTCGAAACGTATGTATGAGCCCGAGCAACCCAATATAGTGGTACTAAAAAAAAAAGTACCCAATGCAAATGTAATTTCTATGGAGCTTTCTTATGAATCTGGGATCGGCCGGCTCTGATGGGAGAAGGGTTGGATGATTATGTTTATTTCTTCAATACGATGAAGAGCCTAATAAGAACAACCCATGTTTAGAAAAAAAACGGAACTTGATGTCATCTTTTTTCGAAGATTCTTTATTTGTTTGATAGCCAACAATTGTTTCATCTTGTGGTCTTATGCAAATTACCTTGAGAAAGTTGGATATTGTTGGTGATCTAATTTGAATCTCTTGGTTTTCCATATGATGATGAAGACAGTGGAAGAAGAGCCTAACAAGAACTACTTTGGTCTGGCATACATACTCCCAGAGTATCTAAATGCAGTGTGGGAGCTCATCAGGAGCTTCACCATTGGACATTGGTGCGGGCCGGAGTACAAAGAAGGATGGTTCTCCATCTTCCTCAGGGTTTGCGGGCTTGCGATGCCCGGTTTGTCAGCACATAGCCCCAGGGACTACTTAAACTCCATCAGATTGGGAAGGGAAACACCTACCATATGAAGTTTCTCAGCAAATTTTCGCATCAAACAGAAAGAAAGAAAGAAAAGAAAGAACTGCAACATGCAAACATCAGTATATATCAATACTGGTTGGATGCCACGAGCTAGCATTACTGTTGAATAATATCCGCATGGTATTTGTATATACCCATTCTTCTGGTCTACAGGTTTACTTTTTGCAGAAAACTCTCAATCAAATCACAAATATTGCAACAAAGCCCGAAGGCCGCCTGGCCCAACTTCACGTCTTGAACCCACAACCCCTTGGGGGAATGTCTCCCACCCTAGTCACTTAGTTAGAGGTACTTTGCAAGTTTTTAGTCCTATTTTGTTGTTAAATACTACTGCTTGGGTTTCAAATCTCGCTGGTGTCGGCTTATGGAGCTCGGACACTTGAAAGCTTTTTTTTTGGCCGATCTCATGTCGGACACATTCTGGACACTCCAAAATATACTAGAACATACCAGAATATATATCCTGTTCTTGACACCGCTGTCTCCTTACAGTGTCCATCCTCCTTACAGTGTCCATCGTGTCATATCCATGTCTGATCAGCAAGAGCAACATTATTGTCGACAAATGACCATAAGTAATCAACTTGATAGTTATGTAGGAAATAGATGAAGCATATACCCAATAGTTGATGCCACGAAACACGAGAGAAGCAACAACATTGGCAGGGTCCATGACTCCATCCTGACTTAGAACAGACTGACTGTACAATTGTCCAAGGTCCAAAATTTTGAGGAGCACCAGAAAAATTAGATTTCTTACAATTTTAATATTTATTTTAATATTAATGTTAATATTAATATTTTTTAATATTAATATTAATATTAATATTAATAATAATTTAAATGTTAATTTTTGTATTAATTTTAATTTTTAATATTAATGTTAAAACTAAAATTAAAATTAACACTAAAATTAACATTTAAAATAACAATAAACATTAAAATTAACAATAACACTAAAAAATTAATATTAATATTTTTAAATAGATTTTTTTAAAAGATAGATTATTTTTAGATTTATTTTGTCAAACAAATCTATCTTTTTTTAAAATAAAAAATAAATCTATTTATCTTTATTTAAAAAGATCACCTCTATATTAAAAATTAAATCGATGGATAAAATTTGTTTATTTAAGATAAAGATGAATTTGTTTGAGAGAGAGAGAGAGATTTAAATTTTTTAAATAGTACAAATTTGGAAGAGAATCTTGTAAGTTAATATACGTGAAAGTCTGATTGATTCATCTTTTCTTGCTCCTCTACACCTACCTAGCTAGCAATGGATTATGATCGGTGGTCTGAGATGCTGCCGGAGGTCTTGGAATCCATCTCGGACCGCCTCCCTCTCCAGGAGTTCGTCACTTTCCGCGGCGTCTGCAGGAGGTGGCGTTCTGCCCGTCCGGTCGCTCCGGGATAACCAATTTCTCGAAAGATGCACCGTGTCTCATGTTCTACGGAGACTTCCGCTGCCGTCGCAAAGCCTCCGATGACGACGACGGTACTGCTGATTGCTACCTGTACAATTGCCGTCGCCCTAACCCAACCTGGTGCATCTTCCGGTTGCCCCATCTCCGGGGCGCCACCGTAATGCAGTCCAATTCTGGTTGGCTGTTCGCCCGCCGCGGCCGCGACGGCCATGATGGTCACTTCTTCCTGCACAACCCTTTCACCCTTGCGAAAATAGACCTCCCGGATCATCGGGTGTACGAAGATCAGGTTTGCGCGATGTCGTCGACAGAAACAACTACTTCCACTTCCTCCTTCGCTGCCGCCACCGCCGCCACCATCGTGAGCCGTAAGAACGAGACGACCTTGGAGGTTAGCATGTGCCACATTGGTGATTCCGAGTGGGAGAGCCATGCGGTGGAGATGAGCAAGGAAAAGTTTGGTACCATGTCGGCAGTTTTCTTGATGACAGAGGACACGAGGAGGATCTCATCGTCATTGCAAATGACAGTAAAATCTTGGTCTACGACTATACAACAAAGACGTACGGATGCGGTAGAAGTGTCTCGGCGGAGAACGCAAGCGCCGAAATAAAAAATGTCATGTTCCAGCTCGTGGAGGACACGTATCACCATAAGAATTGGCTGCAGATGTTTGGAGAGGGGGAGGGGGGGGGGGCATCGCCGTGTCCATTTGCCCGCTGAACATCAGGCCCCCGCATTATGTGGGGCCCCCCATTTTGTGGGGGTCTGGTCGAGAACTAGAATTATTGCTGCAAACGACGGCGGCGACGACGACGGGGACGACGACAACGACGGCGAATCATCGAATCATCGAATGCCCCCCAACTAAAGTCGCTGAAAGCTTTGTGGACAGAACCCAAGTTCATATAAGCTACGTACAAGTTCCATTCGCTGTTCTAGAAAGTTATAATGGTTGCTAAGCAAATCTAGCTCTATGAGCCCTTTAGTTTTGCTACCTTTATATTATAAATTTTTATAGAGTACTTATGAATACAATTTCTTTTTTGTTTGAGTGACTAATATTTGAGCATGACCATTATAATCAGATTTGTGTGCTTATGTGTGTATCTATGGCAGTTGATAACATCTTTACAGACCATCTTTTCTTCCGGTGGTGGAGCATGTGGAAATCGAACACGTCCTACAAGCGTTCTAATGCTATGTCTGAGACGTAGGGGTGTAAACGAGTCGGACGGAACACGGACAGTACACTGTCCGTGTTCGGTCCGAAAATAAAACTTGAATTCGGCCGGACGGACACAGACAGTGCACTGTCCGTGTTCGGTTCGAAAATAAAAATGAGTTCGAACGGACGAACAGGGACAATCGATTGTTCGAGTTCGGACAGACGGGCTCCACCCTCCCTTAAAAAAGTGGGAGATTCATTTGCTCATCATCACCAAAACTTGTAAGCTTTTCTCATATTAATAAAAGTCTTCAAGTTCCACTCTTGCTCTACTGTTCTCTTTTTAGCAATCTAGCTAAATTCGTTTAGAGAAAGTTTGCACGAACTTTTGAGGAGGAAGCTTGTGTGCCGCACGGATCGAAGTGCAGAAAAAATACTAAGTTTGTGACAAGTGGTATCAAAGCCAGGTCGATCGTAACCATGTCAACATCCGACATCGTCACCGACCAACGTCCCACATCGTCCAAGAAGAACACCAAAAGGGAGCAAGAAGCTGACGGTGGAACGGACCCTTGGCGATTTGACGTCCCACCTGGAACTCTTGGAACAGGACGTGATGGATGTAGAGGCGCAGTGGAGCAAAATCAAGCGACTACGAAGAGTTCTCTCATGGGTTGGAGAGTGATGTCGCTAACGCCATAGTGTTGTTCCAAGAGAAACTTCACAAGATTCAAGCCGGAATCGAAGAGGAACGCCAGGCTACGAGGACGGAGATTGTTGAACTGCGTGAAGAACTCAAGAATAAGAACGCTATTCTTGAGTAGGCTATCGCCAACGGGGGGCCTTAATTCGAGTAGGGAGGCGGCACCTTGGTGAAGTATCCCGAGCCAAAATTAATCATTTAACGGTGCTCGAGACGCAAATGAGATGAATAACTTCCTCTAGAACATCGAATGATATCTTAAGGCGTCCTCTTCGACGATGAGGCCGATAAGGTAAATACTGCGTCCCTTTATTTCACTAATGACGCTAAGCTATGATGGCGACGTAGGTGTATCGAAAGGGAGAAAGGTTTCTGTTCGATCGAAACTTGGGTGGACATCTTCAGGACTCGAACACTATTTTTCAAATATTTTTCAGACCCAAAATCTTATTAACAAAAGAATACTAATGCTGTTTTTTTCCTTCCTGTTTATGACTATTATTACTACTATTAGTTATATTTTTTACTTTTACCACTTGGATTCCATACAACTAGAGCTAGTTTTTGGCTGTTGGATCATGACAAGTCCAATTTTAGGAATGGAAATAATTATCGAATTCTTGGCTTTTATTATCACTTACAATACACGCATAAAGACATGAATAAACCACTTTTAGAATGATAGCCTGAGTTAGGAGGTTGATTTAGATAGGTAAAGAAGTTTGAGGTAATTGAAAAAAAAAAAAAAAAAAACGAAGAAGAAGAGAAGTTTAAGATAATTGCGAAAAGGGTAGGACAAACCGAGTCAACTTGTAGGAGCGTGGGAATCAAATATATAATTTTTAAAAATTAACAAATAAATAATAACACAATATTATCGCTCAAAATATAATTTTTTAAAACATATTTAACATTTATTATGAATAATTTGGACAAATTATATTCAAAATTATAAATTATATTTAAACAAACTTATTGATATTTCTCCACAATAAATTAGCTTTTAGTTATATCATAAAAATATAATATTGATAATACTATTATGTGATAAAAATTTTATGATATAACTAAATGGAAAAATTTATGAAATGTCCAAAAACCGCAAAAGTTTTATGAAAAATCCACCGCAAAATAACATTTTATCGCGTGCCCAAAATTGGCGAAAAATAATAAAGGGTTCGGAATGACATTTTTGTCCTTCTAATTTATTGAAAACACCTACGAAACATACTCTTCAAAAAAAATATTTCGATTCTTCCACTTCTTCTATACGATGCTTACTTTCGAATTTAGGTTTTCTCTTCCAAAATTTTCAAATCTTACTTCAAAAAGTCGTCGAAAAATTTCGGAAAGGCCGACAAATGGTAAAACTGTTAAAATGGAGGTCCAAACATCATTTTTTTTTTGCAATTCTAAAATTTCAAAAGGCCGACAAACAATGAAGCGATTTATCTTAGGCTCTTCGAAAATACGCTCCTTTTGCGACAAACCGGACCTCTTTTCGACATCCCAGTCAAAAGTTATGACCTTCCAAAGTTTCAACTGGCCATTCCTCGTGTTAAAATGCAGGAGAATAGTCATTCTCTGTGTTAATATGCAGGAGAATGACCATTCTCCGTGATAATATCACGGTAAATGACAATTCTCCGTGTTAATATCACGGAGAATTGTTATTCTCCGTGTTAAATTGACGGAGAATTGCCATTCTCCGTGATTAAAATGACGGAGAATGGTCATTCTTCATCATTTTAACACGGAGAATGACCATTTTTCGTGTTAAATTGACGTAGAATTGTCATTCTCCGTGTTAAAATAATGGAAAATGCCCACTTTTCGTATTAAAATACAGAAGAATGATCATTCTCCGTTGTTAAAATCACGAAGAATTGCCATCCTCCGTATTAAAATGACGGACAATGGCCACTTTCCTTGTTAAAATGTAGGAGAATGATCATTTTTCGTGTTAAAATCACGGAGAATGATCATTCTCCGTTCATTCTCCGTTGTTAAAATCACGGAGAATGACCATTTCTCTGTTAAAATGCAAGAGAACGGTCATTCTCCGTGTTAAAATGGAGGACAGTTGACAGAAATCTAATTTTTTATTTTTTTGTAGAAAATTTTTTGCCAGTAATAAAGATTCAAGAGTTTTTCGTTCTTCTTTCACAACGATTCTAACTCTTATGGAGAAGAATAAGAAGATCTTCTCTCCACAATTGACCTAATCACCGGAAAACTTCAAATCTCTCCACGAAGATGATGATGATGATGATGATGATGATGATAATGAGCGATAATCGGAGTTCGACTGAAGAAAACACAGTAAACTACGAACGATCTTTGCGATCTCTGCTGACACTACCAAAATAAGTCATATCATCGACGTAATTAGCGACGCCAACTTAAAACGTCGCCAATATTTTTGGTTTTAGCGACGCCAAATTTAAGCGTCACAATATGTCGCTGGTAGCGACATACAGCGACATATTGCGACTACCTATAGTCAAATAAAAATCAACGTCGTTGATTTATCGGAAAACGTCGCTAGTTTATCAGTTCAGCGACGTTTAGCGTCGCAAAGTCTATAACGTCGCCGAATATTAAACTAATACCGACGCTTTGCGACGTATTTCGGGCGTCGCTAATTTCGTCTAAATAGGGTTTCCTCGGTTCCAATTTTCATTTCTCCCTCTCCCCAAATTCTTTGTTCCCGCCCCTCTTCCCCCGACCTCGACGACAGCCCGACCCCCTTCCCTCCGGCGCCGCTCATCCTCCTCCTCCACCGCGAGCTCCTTCTCCTCCCTCCGGCGAGCCCCTTCTCCTCCTCCTCCTCCTCCACCGCGAGCCCCTTCTCTTCCTCCACCGCGAGATCCTCCTCCTCCACCACCGCGAGGAGACTGAAGGTAAACCCTAACCCTAATTGAGGTGTTTTTCGTGTCCAAAATGGACACGGAGACACATTACGACCATGTGTTCACAGATACAGTGTGTTCGTGAGGTTTTGGACACTTTGTGTCCATTTGTTGGACACGTGGACACCCCAAGCTTGCATATATATGTATTTCACCTCTGTACACTTAATCCCCTCCTCCTCCACCACCGAACTTATCCTCCTCCTCCTCTTCCACCAACGTGAGGAGACTGAAGGTAAACCCTAACCCTAATTGAGGTGTTTTTCGTGTCCAAAATGGACACGGAGACACGTTACGACCATGTGTTCACTGATACAATGTGTTCGTGAGGTTTTGGACACTTTATGTCTTTGTTGGACACGTGGACACCCCCAAGCATGCATATATATGTATTTCACCTCTGTACACTTAATCTCCTACATACACTTGTGTATTTTCGTATTAATTTGGATTTGCATATTGGGTTTGGGTTTCGATATAGTGTTTGATACATTGTTTCACCTTGCAACATTCCTACACTTATTTTAGACAACAAGTATATGAACCAATTAGTCAACATCTATTTGTTGAAGTATGGTACTCCATTCTTCGTAAGTTCTAGCTATATATGTCTCAAGATCCAATACTCGAAAATCCCAAGAAGAAGAAGAAGAAGAAGAAGAATAAAATAACATCGCTCAACACCCTATGACAACTCTTTGTAGAATTGTGTTAAAGTGTGAGTTCTACAGTATGAGTCTACAATATGGTTCTCTTTGTAGGATAAAATGACATTGCTCAACCCTATCGATCCTCCATACAAGTCTTCCTTCATCTATTGTCTTAAAGTGTGAGTTCTACAGTATGGTTCTCTTTGTACACATCATGTATATGTATGTGTGTGTCTAGTGGGAGAAAGGGGGAGGGTTAACTAGTACCAGGTATTTGGAGAGGAGGGAGAGTTTATACTAGTATATAGAGACTAATATCCTAAAACTTGACTTATACAACTTAGAAATGGCTAGTTTGACCAAGTTGGACTAGTTTAGCTTAGAGTTGGCTCGGTTGGACTATACATAATATATAGACTAATATCCTAAAACTTTACTTCTACAACTCAGCCTATATGAAATATTGTAGACACGGGTGATATACCGCCGCGATAATCTCTGACTACCGCACGCACAAACACGCAAAAGAAAAGTTAGCAATGCGAAAAGAAGATGACAGATAATCTCTGACCATTTAACGTAAAATGTCATGTGTACATATACTGCGGAAAGTGTAGACCGCATGAACTGACAATTGCATATCATTCACTACCTTGATGTATCTATCTTACATAATTATGGAGCTGAATTACTATCTGCAGAATCGTACTTGGATGTACAACCGTCATCCTGATGACATGTGCGGTGTGCGGGATGAATTCATAGAGGGCGTACACCAGTTCCTGCAGTTTGCCAAGGCGTTCCTCAGTACATGGACGGTACCAAAATTAAGTGTCCGTGTGTGAGATGTCGCAACTTGAAATATCATCCTAAATGGATGTCACGTATCATTTATACTCGAAGGGTTTCACGCCGAATTACTATCAGTGGAGCGAGCACGGAGAACTTGTGTCTTTAGCATCGGAGTACGAGCCTTATGTGGATGTCCACAACAACGCTCCTTATGACGATGGGTTGGTGAACATGGTTTTCGACGCGGCCGGGCCTAGTTTCGATCCGGATGATCATGATGCACCTGAGGAGGCACCGAACCCCGATACTGCACAGTTCATGGAGTTGCTGGAGAATGCAAGGACTCCATTATATCCTGGTTGTGAGGATCATTCACCGTTGGAGGTGGTTACAAGATTGTTGAGCATCAAGTCCGATTTTAACATGTCGCAAGATTGCTACATCCGTCTTATGGAGTTGCTTATAGAAATATTGCCGGAGGGTGCGAAGTTGCTAAAGACTTCTACCGGTCTAAGAGGATGGTTAGATCACTCTGGATGGGATACAAAAAATCGATGCATGTCACAACGGGTGCATGTTGTACTACAAAGACGACAAGGATGAAGACGCCTGCAGATTTTGTGGTGTCGATCGCTACAAGGCATGTGGTAGAGGAAAGTCTGTCGGTGCCAGGAAGCCTACTCTTCGATGCACTACTTGCCGTTGACGTCGCGGTTGCAGCGGTTGTTTATGGTGAAGAAACGCAGAAAACATGAGTTGGCATAAGCGGGAACATACCGAAGGAGTGTTGGATCACCCATCTGATGGAGAAGCATGGAAGTACTTTGATCGAGAGTATCCAGATTTTGCTTCTGA
Source organism: Iris pallida (assembly GCA_029216955.1). Lineage (NCBI taxonomy): Eukaryota > Viridiplantae > Streptophyta > Magnoliopsida > Asparagales > Iridaceae > Iris > Iris pallida. The sequence goes on from JANAVB010012195.1 coordinate 4,184,979, forward strand.
TCCGCATAATGTCAGATTGGGTCTCTGCTCCGATGGTTTTACCCCATTCGGACTTTCGGGATCCCAGTATTCGTGTTGGCCTGTGATCGTAACCCCATACAATCTACCGCATTGGATGTGCATGAAGACTCCGTATATGTTTCTCACCGTTATTATCCCAGGTCCGAACAATCCGAAAAGGAACATCGATGTGTATTTACAGCCGTTGATTGATGAGTTGAATCAGCTGTGGGAAGTAGGTTCCAACACGTACGATGTATCTAGAAAACAAAATTTTCGGATGCGGGCAGCACTTATGGGACCATCAATGACTTTTCGGCCTATGGAATGTTATCTGGATGGAGCACGCATGGTCGTCTTTCATGTCCGTATTGTATGGACAGCACTAAGACTTTCCGTTTGAAACACGGAGGCAACCGTACTTCTTCGATTGTCATCGACAATTCCATTGCGCTGGCCCTAGATTTGTATATCATATGTGAAAATATTAGGTTCCATGCAAAAATACCCATTTTGAGAACATTATTAGAATATCCATATGTTGTCCCCAATACATGTAGTATTCATAGTTATTTAATTTTTTAAATAAACATATAGGGAACATTATTAGAATACCCATTTTGAGAATAGCAAATCTACTCTTGGTTTTGTTCAAACGTGCTCAAATGTACTGGTGGTATTCCAATTTGGGGCACTTTGATACTGAAGTACTCAATGTATAATTCGTTACAATAAAATGACCAACATTACAGTTAACAAATAGAAAAGTACCTGCCGCCCCCTTCCGTCAATCTCTTCACATAATGCTGATGATGGAGCCGCAACAGAAGAAGAGGACCTTCGCAGGGCTTGCACCCCCGCCCACGCCGACAACGCCACCGGCGGCGGCGAAGCCGAGGGTGGAGGCCATGCGGGGGGCGAGGAGAGGCCGACGGCTGACCCAGGCAGCCACAACGAAGACGCGAGGGTCGAAGTTGATCGAGCGAAAGACGACCAGGAGGACGTTCTGTAAAGGATTATACGGAAAGGGACGACAGGTACTTTTCTATTTGTTACTTAAAATGTTGGTCATTTCGTTGTAACGAATTATACATTGACGTCTTCAGTATTAAAGTGCCCCAAATTGGAGTACCACCAGTGCATTTGAGCCGTTCAAACATCATCTCTCGTGCTCTCAAAATTGCGACCAAACAATACACAAGGGCGGACAACCAGCCTATCATATCATATGGTATGGTGTGAAGTGGGTTGGGGCGACCCGGACCCGGTTTTAACCGGGTTTGGCCTGGCCTGGGCCGGGTCAGGCTCAGCCCGAAATGTAGAACGGGCTGGTCCGGGCCGGCCCGGGTCAATGAATCCCGAATCTTGTCCAGACCCACGAACCGGTTTCTATTGGACCGGGCTGAACCGGGTCAGGGCCGGGCCGGTTCAAGCTTGGACCGGCCGGCCCGATTTTCTTTAAAAAAATTTAAAAATTGTAAAAAAGAATGAAAATGAGGAAAAAAACTTAAAGAACTTAAAAACTGAAAGGAAATGAAAAAAAGTTAAAAAGAAAAAAAACTTAAAAGAAATGAAAAAAAGAAGTTAAAAAGATCCCCAAAAAACATTAAAAAACTCAAAAAACTTTAAAACAATGTTATAAAAAACATTAACTCAAAAAAATAGAAAGTAAAAGTTAATGAATAGTACAAGTATTTTCTTCCATAAAAATTTAGAAAGTAAAAAATTTATAAATGACGAAATAATTTAATGTAAAAAAGTACAAGTATTTTGTTCCATAAAATTTGTAATAAAATGTATGAGTTGTATTCATATTTTATTTCTAAATAAATTGTAAAAAATGTACAAGTATTTTTTTTGTCTGTCGTTCGTCACTATTGTTCAGTTCCTCCTTAAGTAGTGTCCTCCAAGGTAAGAGACTCAAAGTCCAGCTCATTGATATCGGCACTTTCATCTATTGAGTTTGTTTTTTCGCACGAACCCAATCTTGAATGCAGATACAAGCTTTTCCAAGATATCCGACAGCATCCTGCTCCTCTTCTTGCTCAGCATCCTTAAACCTGCACTAAAAAGATTTCGATGCTACCGTGGACACGGGGACCATTAGTAGATCGCGTGCTATAGAAGAAAGTATAGGGTATGTTTTTTCGTATCTTTTTCACCATTCTAAAATGGGAAAATAAGATAAAGTTTCATCATTGTCACGCCCAGAACCAGAATACTGAGAGCATGGGACAGACACAGCCAGCTACGTATATAGAAGTATAATCCACCTCAATATACGGTCACGGCTGTCTAGATCTATGAGAGTTTATCTACAAGCCATCAGTCTCTTATGGTCAAGAACAAGCCTAGTGTCTCAATCTCAAGCAAGTAATAATAGTTACAAGATGTTAGACCATCAGATATTCAATAGTAAGGCATCCCGTACATTTTATATACAGATGATCATGAAGCTAGTCGTACAAAATGCAAGGACTAGCAAGAGTTTCTGTCATACATGATCAACCCTAGGATTTGTCAATCATGCTACAGCCCTTAGGCAGACAAGAAATATAAGTATTCAACAGCTAACACTTGCTCGGCGGCTAAACGTCCTCAAAAGAATAATTTTACAATTAGAGTGGGAGAGAAAAATAAACCCACTCGTTGCCAGGATTTCTTCTAGTGTTCACCATCTGGCAGGAAGGCTGGGAGATCCTCGGGTGCTACTCCGAAATCTGGCCATACAAAACCAGCTGGGTCAGACCCCA
>JANAVB010012195.1:4196727-4256451 GCA_029216955.1 Iris pallida
GCTGCTCCTGAATGTTGGGCTTGGTCTTCTTGTTGAAGCTGGTTCACTGGTGGTTCTCCTTCCGGCTGATCGGCAGGACCAGGAGCAATGCCACTGAAAAAAAATGACATGGGGAACATTAAGGAAGAACCAAGATAGATCAAGGATATAAGCATGTGATCAGGCCAAGATTTCAGGAAGATTAGAAGACACGAGTAGAGATCAAAGACGAGTGCTGATTGAGACATCTATCCGGTAAGACCCTCACACATCTTGATTTACAAGACCTGCATGGGCTACCACTTAAACAGTGTCACGCCCCAGAACCAGAATACTAGAGAGCGAGGGACAAACATAGCCAACTACGTATATAGAAGTGTAATCCACCTCAATATACGGTCACGGTTGTCTAGATGTATGAGGGTTTATCTACAAGCCATCAGTCTCTTATGGTCAAGAACAAGTCTAGTGTCTCAATCTCAAGCAAGTAATAATAGTTACAAGATGTTAGACCATCAGATATTCAATAACAAGGCGTCCCATACATTTCATAGACAGATGATCATGAAGCTAGTCATACAAAATACAAGGACTAGCAAGAGTTTCAGTCATACATGATCAATCCTAGGATTTATCAATCATGTTACAGCCCTTAGGCAGACAAGAAATATAAGTATTCAACACGAGCTAACACTTGCTCGACGACTAAACGCCTCAAAAGAATAATTTTACAATTAAAGTCGGAGAACAAAATAAACCCACTCGTTGCCATGATCTCTTCTAGTGTTCACCATCTGGCAGGAAGGCTGGAAGATCCTCGGGTGCTGCTCCGAAATTTGGCCATACAAAACCAGCTGGGTCAGACCCCAAAAAGAGCAAGTGCCACAAGGGGGATTCACTTAAGAACTAAAACTAACATGTCAGAACATAAACAAGAATAATAACAAGAAGACATAAAATGTAAATAAGGCAACAAATGACGAGAGGACGAGAAACTATTCCGGAAGCCAGGTTACAATCCTTAAACCAAACAAGGACCGGGGTTGTAACCCTTCGCCTGAACAGAACCGGGTCTCTAGACATTTATTGCTAAGAGTAAAGCGTAAGCAAGCATGTCCTGAGATAGCCATGTACTGGATCTAGACAGGACTAGACAGGATTGGACTGCATCCAACATTCACGGCCTAGCAAAGAGTACGGCTTGATATGTCATGATCCGCACCCGGTTTTCGGACGCGAGCTCGTGAGCAAGCTAGCTACGTACCGAGCGGACTCCAGCCCGACTCGAGTACGTACAAGCTGTCCAGAGTAGGGTATCATGTCTAATCTATACCATATCTCAATCCACTGGAATCATATAAACAAGAATGAACAAGTATGGGTCATGGTCTGCAGCCCATTAGCATATTGTTCGATTAGACTCCAAGAATGATATGAGTCTATAAATAAGCAGAGTATATCATGGTATGAAATATAAAGTACGAGAAGATAATAAAGAAATATCATAAGCAAATACCTGTATCATGCATCGCAATCCTCTACCATCCCGCTCTGCTAACTAACTCCATACAGTCGCTAAACCTGAAGAGATCATCAGGTCCTCAGAGGACTAGCAAGATACATAAAACATGCCTATCTAACAGTTTAATTATGCAATAATATAACCAGGATATAAACAGGAACTAGACATGAGACTGACAGGTGGCTACTGACAGGTAGCTATGAACACGGATACAGGATCAAGTATGCATAAGTGAACTGCTGGAAGATCAATGGAATACCAACCCTCGCCCCGAATGTGGTCTTGCAGGTCAGTTTCAAGATAAGTCACCCTCGCCCCATGTGTGGACTCGCAGGTACGTACAGACAACCCTCGTCCCGTGTATGGACTCGCAGGTTGTGGAAAAGACAAAGGAATAGCAGTTCACTCACACATACTTGCAGACATGACTCAGTCAAGATATAGGTGAAGATACGGTACAAATTAGTCATGACACAGGTAAGGACAACTCTAGCATGATCCATGACGTAAATAAGCCTGGTATAACTACACTATCAAATCATGAAATACTGAAATACAAGCAAGACAATAAACTGGTAAACGCGGTATCATATAAATCTATAACAACTAAGGTAACTAAAGATAACATACTAAAACAGGTGTAATATAAGCATAAAAATAAACTGTAGAGGGAGGCAAGGTATACTTGCTTGGTGGTAGCACGAAGAACCAATAAGATATCGTCAACTGGTACGCCATAAAGTCCAAAATCTACAAATGTCTCCGAAAGCTGAAGCAGACATTGCCAACATTCTCAGAATAGTCAAATTAGCTAAGATTGCCTGTCCTTAAGTCCAATTCTGGACACAGGGGCAAAACGGTAATTTCAAGAAAAATGGTTTCTGCCTTTGGACCCATTTTGCACCGAAAATTGTGCCAGAGTCAATGGTCTCTAAAGTCGTCAAACTACATGTCAACAAGTCCAGTTTTCTGATACGAATCCAACCATATGTCTAAAGTTGGATTCCGGCGGGCCGTGCACGAAATTGTCCGTTGAATCGGACCGTGGGGCCCGCAAAACGGTGATCCGATCAACTGTCTCAGAATTGGACCAAACTTGGAATACAGGACCAGAAAAATGATACGGTACTGTTGGCGCAAGTTTCGTCTCGATCTGACGAACATGTACAAAGTAATTGGGAAATTTGCACAGAGGCCGATTCGGTGAATTTCGACGGATACGCATCAAATTCGTCGCGCACACGCGACCAATTTGAATTTCGTCAAAGCCCATACGACCATGAAGCCGTTACGCACCTTTCGATGACTTCAGTTCGTGACCACGTTGCCCGGATTGGCGGGACGTACGTCGTATCGAAGGTTTTCTAGATTTTTGGAAACTGTTTTCACAGTTTTTCCTTGGTTTTTAAACTGATTTAATTTACTGGATATAAGACTACAAATTAAACTAATAATGGGGTTTACATCTTGGTTATATTGTCTTCGATTCTATTTAAATGGTTCTCGAAATTGTTCGAGGATCTGATAGAAATCGGCCTTCCAAATCGAGGATTTGGGACTGAATAACAATTCTGTTTTGTCAGGTTTTTGTCGATCTTCGGGCTCGTTTTTCGATGCACATGACGCAAAACAAATCTAAGTATTTGAAGGGAATCTGAGTGGGTTATGTTGTCGACAAACCAGAGAAATCGGCATGCAAAATGATCGATCGTGGTGGCGGAAAACTACTCGTGAAGTCTGTGCTTCACTGCAAGTGCGGCTGTCCTTTCCCGTGCATGTGCGCGCGTTCCAGCGCTCGGCCGGCCGGCTCCAGCGTACGGCGACGGCCAGGGTAGCGCAAGGTCGTCAGGGTGGGTCGTCCAGCCTCGAGGGTGGCGCGCACGAGTTAGGGTTTTGTGAATCCCTCTCTTGATCTTATATATGTTCGGTTTCCAGGAGTTAAAGGATCGGGCTGCTCTCTGGTTGAAAGCTGCTGATTGCGCGGGTTTGGGTTAGGGGCTTAGTTTGGGTCCAGTCCATACTGTTTTGGTACAACCGGGTCTTCCACAAGTCAATAAACCTTAATAATAAATAATTAAATAATAAATAAATCTTCGTAAGGGTTAGGTCGTAACTTGGCCTGGTTTTCCTAATTAGAACACACATATGGCTCGACATTTCCCTACCATAGCTACACACTAGTCAAAGCACGCCACCGCACTGTCCGTGCCACGATTCCCAGTCGTCTGATACTTCAACACTCAACCATGGCTAAAGTCATCTACCGTAATAATTAACTAAATAATTATTTATAAAATTCTAAAATCATTATTTAAATCAATTAAATAATAAAAATATTTCAAAAAATCTTCCGGGAAGGGAAGCTACACTTTAACTAACTAGGGTTATCACAAGCCTAGTTACTAGCAAGATGCAATTAGATGTTCCGGCAGTCACAATCCCTGCAGCTATCCAGGTTATCCAGGCGAGGTTCATGTAAGAGTTATTAAGAATTATTAGGTGCCTTTGAGTGCGACACATGACAGTGTGCATATTACTTGTTTCAAGAAGTGCCCCACATGACAGTGGGCTGGAAATGTGCCCTACTCGTCGGCAGGACTAAAAGTCCATTAGGTGTGACCGGGATATCGAGATCACCTATAACTAGAAACATCTCTCTATATGAGCTACTTTGACTCAATCTAGTAATTAACCTAGTCAGATTCAGCATGAATTCCCTGACCATGGTAACCAGGGATGTAAGTCCTAGACATGATACGAGACGAGACTGGTAGCTTATACAAGCACATTCAAGAACAATCACCCACGGTGTCAAGATGAGTTATTACTCAGCATGTCAAGATAGCCGTCGCAACATCATTCAAGATTATAGGTCAGGTTTACTTGTCAAGAGTGCGCCACGACGGGCCACAATCATGTCATTGTCATGTCAAGGTCACTTGTTAAGAGTGCGCCACAATGGGCCACCATCATGTCATGTTACTTGTTACTTGTTAAGAGTGCGCCTTAACAGGTCACTATTGCATGTTCTATCCTTATATTATCATGAATGAGAGAAACTTGTATAAAATAGCTAGTAACATATTCTTCAAGCTAAGAAAAAGATCTACAACTTTCATGTTGGGATTTGGGAGAAATTATGGTCACAAATCAGCCAAATGGGGCATAAAACAGTCAAAATAGGCACTATGTGGCCATGTACTATGCATCCATGCAGACTGGCACTATGTGATACTATACAGCCATGCGGACTGGCACTATGCGGTAATATACAGCCATGCGGACTGGCACTATGCGGCCATACGGACTGGTACTATGCGGCACTATGCAGCCATGCAGACTGATACTATGCGGCACTATACAGCCATACGAACTGGCACTATGCAGCACTATGCAGCCATGCGGACTGGCACTTGCGGTACTATAAAGCCATGCGGACTGGCACTATGCGGCACTATGTAGCCATACGGCCAGCACTATGCAGCTATGCGGCCAGTACTATTCATCATCCCTGCCAGAACCAGGACAGATGAACATAGAAGATGTCCAAATCTTATTTGGCCATAACTTTCTCAAAACAAGTCAAAATCTAACTTTTCAAAGGTCCAATTTGGGTAAAATCGAATTCTCTACAACATGGAACAATCAAAAGTTGAAATTAATAAAGTTTGGTAGATCAAAATCCAAGAAAACTGAAAAAGCTACAAACTTAGATCTAAAAAATCCATCCGTCCAAACCGAAAACTCCAAGTTCTAAAGATGCTTAGAATCATGTAGAGAAGAAGATAGAACAATAAAATGGAAGATCCATCATGAAGCAAGTTGCATGTACCTAAGCTCTCTAGGTTGGTGGAAGAGTAATGGAGAAGAAGGAGAAGAAATAAATGGAAGTAATGAAGAGAGAGAAAGGGGTGGTTGGGTTTTATAAAGAGAGGGGATGGTTCAACATGTTGAACCAACCATCAAAATAAACCAAATCAAGCCATCCAAAGCAAGTCAAGTTGGACTAACCCAACCCAAGGTCAACCTTAGTCAAGATACATCAAGGCAAGCAATAAAGAAATACGGAAATACAATAAATAAAATACGGGTCAAAATCCGCATACGTACACTGGAAATACGTATAACGAAAAACGGGAGTGACGATCATCTTCTTTATAAGAATTTAAATATAACGTCAGTTCCAGAGCTGGTAGAAAATATTTTTTTCTTACTTTCAAGTACGCTGGCAGCATGTGATAATTTGGACATAAGACCATAACTACTACTACCAACTTGAACTGTTATATCGGGTCGGGCCGATACAACTCGTTCTTCATACAAAATAATTAAAGACTCTAAAACATCTATAATCTCTACTTTTAAGTTACTTACATCAACATTCATATTTTCATGAAAATCATCTAATAACATGAATACGCCATCTAATTTAATCTTCGGATCAAAAATAAAGCCAAACAATATAAAAGAGGTATTTTATCCCAATATTTTTGAAATTTTGTTTTCATTTTGAAACAACATAACTAAAACTAGGAACAGTTCTATATTTATAAAATAAATAAGATATGTTAATAATTTCTGTGAGCGCTATAGGAGAAGTTTAATAATAAGCTCTAGATAAAATACAAGTAGCATTGTAAAATAATTCTAAAAATTCATAGATAGAGATAAGATTTAACCAATCATTCTCAGTAGTTTGATAATCAAAACCGGGTTTAACATTACAACAATGAGTAATGGCATCTTTAAATCTAATGCAAGATTTCAACATTAAATACGTAGAATTTCATTTATGTGGTGCATCCTTAACAAATCTCCTAAAAGTCCACATTTAAAAATTTATTCTCTACTTGCAGAAGTGTTCAAACTTTATAGACATAATCTAAGAATTTCTAAATTACATGAAAAAATTGAAGACATTCTTCTACAACTAAATTAATAATATGACAAGCACATCTAACATGAAAAAGTCGTTCTTCTACTATAGGCAAAAATTATGAAATTAAAATACTAATACAAGAAGTGCTATTACTAGCATTATAAAAAAAATAGAAAAAAATTTTATTGTGAATATCATATTTATGTAAAAATTGCATAATAGTGCCACCGATTACATAACTGTTATGTGAAAATTCCAAAGGACGTAGACAAATAATACATTTTTGTAACATCCACTTTGGATATTTATAATGTGTCATGATAAAAAAAAGCATAATTTTGTTTCATAGTCCATATATCAAAAGTTAGAGCCAACTTACTAACATTTACGAAGCTTTGCTTCAAATCTGTTCTTTCCTTTTGAAAGATATTGATAGCCTCCGATCTAGTAGTCGATCTAGAAATTTTAGTAAAACATGGGTTAAGAGTAGTACTGCATACTTGTAATACCGATCACTCTCACCGAATGTGAAAAGTTGTTCATCACAAATAAAAAATTTGGTTAACTCAGTTTTGTTACGAGCATCAGAATAAGTAAAATTAACTATAAAAGGTCATTGGAAAATGATACTTATCTGTGACTATCTAGCTTGCAGTGCGTCCTTACCATAACAAGTGTTATAGTGTCTTTTCAATGTGCCCGTATCCTCATTCATTTTTCATTTAAATATTTTCTTATATTTCTTACAGTGTGCACATTTATAGCAATTGGTTTTTGATTTTTGGGATCTAAAATCGGTGCGTCCTCACTATCAGTAACATATATATTTTTAAAATATTGCCATACAACTGAATTCTTCCTATTTACAAGATTTATGACCATACTCCTAACTTCAGGAGGTGACATTTGTGTCGGTGGCACAAAATCAGGAATATGATTGTTTTTAAATAAATCAGTGCAATAAGCAAAATTTTGTTCTGAAACACCTCCGTAAGGGTAGTTAAAACTACTAGCATCTATATTTTGAAAATTAATTTTTTTTAGTAGAAGAAGGAAGAAGAGAAAATAATATTATCTACCAAAAATAGATAAATAGATAGATAGATAGATATAGAGAGAGAAATCAAAAATCAAAAAAATATATTCTCTAAAATTAAAGTTACTTAGAACGTCAACTTGAGGAAAGAGATGTTGAACTGCAAGAATTTTTACAGAAGTTGAAGCCTCAAGAACATTGCACTTTGGCCTCCAGAAAGTTGCACTTCAAAACCCAGAGGTCAATCTTCAGAGAATTGCTTAGCTTGTATATTTTGTAAGAGAGAAAAGAAATGGTTGTGTATAATTTTCGTGAATTTTGTCTATTTATTGTTTTTTGTGTGTAAAATGACTTATTTTACTCTAAAAAAATAGTTGTTATAAGGATATTTTTTGTCATGTTAAGCAAAATAAACAAAATACCCTTAAAACATGTCACGACCCGCTCCCGAATAATCGGACACGAGTCGGACACGAGTCGGACACGTCCAGCCTTTGTCGTTAGACACAACAAAGTAAGCTGTACCAATCTAGAGAAACTAACAAGATATCAAGACAAGTATGAAAACACAGCATCTATAAATGTGTCCAAACTAGAGTAAAGTACATACTCAGAATTTATTACATTCCAGCAAATGAAAGTAAGTCTACTAGTCTCAATACAGGAAAATATAAAATGCTAAAGGTAAGCTCTAGGCTTCTGCAGCCTCTAAGTCACAAGCAGCTCCAGCTGGCTCAGCAAGAAAAGCAATATCCTGTCCATAATAGGTGTCGCACAGGACCTCCAACTCACCTGCAACATATCCTATTCAGGAGCAGAGCAAGTACAGTTCTAGGTAATGAACAAGACATCATGATATGAAAGTACAAAAGAACATGAAAAGTATAGGAAAGAACATGGTGAATAAGTACATGAAAGAACATGGTGTGTAAAGTACATGAAAGAACATGGTATGTAAGAACATGAAAGAACATGATATGTAAGCACAGGAAAGAACATGGTATCTCAGGAATCACAGGAAATAAGTACAAGGTATATCTCCTGAACATATGTGTACAATATTTGAAATATAACTAAGTATATGACCGGCTAGGGGTAAGCAAATGAAAGCACATGAATGGTACGGCTTAGGACCCGCGTGCACGATGCGGGGTCTAAGCTAAACACACCTGAGTTGTTTCTTGGGTTTGGTCACATAAATAGTATATTTCTCCACCCCAGGTACAAGTAATAAGAACAAGGAACATGAGTACCAAAAATACATGTCGTGTTGCAGTATGTCAATCAAGAAAGCACGGAATATAATGAAATGCACAAGACCGTAGAGTGTACTTGCCTGGCTCCGGGAAAGTACAGGTAGGCAATAGAGCTAGATATCCTCCTGGTTTATTGAGTACAAGTTGATTAGGATTAAAACTAACTTGTTAATCTAGCTCAAAGATTAGCCTATCTATATCTCAAGTTTAGAATCACAGAGAAGTTAACTATTCATTAACTGATTTAGAAATGCTCCACAACTTGACAAGGCTAATCATGATAGAACTTATTTGTTACTTCCATGCTACTATTGGTCTATTAAACACATCTTAAGTTTAACCTAGAGTAAAGGAGTGCAAATAACACCAGTTATAACAAGTTCTAGGATTGAAAAAGAATAACCTCTACCACTGTCTATCCTTAAACATGGTCTCCTTCATAGTGTTATAATACTGAAATAGAAATAAACTAATATGCACAGGCATTTCAGGTTCTAAAACCCAGGTCTCAGTTAAACATGCCAGGACACTATATAAAGCTTATGACCACATATTGATATAAAGTCTAGGTTATTGATTGATAAGCTCTTGGTTCACACTGAGATTGTCTCTCAATTTGACTGAGTTTCACTCTCAGGTTCACACTGGATTCTGTTCAGATTATATTGAGACTCTTCCTAGGTTCATACTGAAACAAGGCAATGATATGAAGCCCAGTTTGAGAATAATACACCACACTACTAGGAGCAGAAATATTCAGAAAAATCTAACTGGCCACACTCGAATACAATCCTAAACCCATACTAAAATCGAGAAGCAACTGGTTTGAAGAAAACAGGGTAAATGGTCACTACATATGTAAATCAGATTCACCAATTAAAATCATGAATCTATAGTACAAAGCAGTCTACTGCATACCCAATATATCCATTACTGATATGCAAAGCTAGGCCTAAAATCTTAACTAACAGCAGTTAAAACATACCTCACTGTGTTTTTAGGATAAATTCTAACTTACTAATTCAAGAAATCTCTAAATCACTAACTAAGATAACTCATGTGGACCTTTGGGTTCACGACTGATACAACACTGACATGAAGTCTCAGCTTAGGGGTACAACCTCTCTGAGTTCTCAGGTTTACTGACTCCATTCCCTGATACCATGATCAGTGAGCCTCTCCCTGAGAAAAATGAAAGGATACAAGGCTAGAGTAAATTATTTATAAATCCTCTTAGATTGAATCTACATGACATTTATCAGAGGGTATCAGTTCCAATAGTCTGAGAGAAAAATCATGTACTAGCTATAGGAACCAAGTCATCATGCTATGCAAGTAGTCCATAGCTCAGGTACTTATCTCATCCTATTTAGTTCAGTACACACTCCCTAATAAGGTCCAGGTTTGCAGTAATAGGACTGAGAGGTTGAGTCCAAATTGGACTACACAGGTTATTCAGGAACACTGCTATATGATTCCTGTTCTAGCTCAAATCATAACAGTTGGTTTATAACAGGGAAATGACTATATACAAGAAATATACAAACCTGCAAACACAAGGTCCTCATGTATTTCAACCCTTCCAACTTATTGTCAGATCTCCCCTCTTGTCATGGTTAACTCAGAATAGGACATTTACAACTTCTCCAAGTGATAAAAGAAATTTCCAGTCTATCATGTTAACATAAATGTCTAAATTTAGGAATCTCAACTCATGAATTTCATCCTTAATCCTAACTCACAAAGCATACAGTAAAATTGTATAACTAAATGAGATAATGTCAAAATAACCAACCAATCCTATTAACAGTCAGTTATGGATACAAGAAAACATGATATTACCTAGAAGTCATATAATCTTATCATTTCTCGAGAGGTTCAGGAGTTACCTGAGAATTTGTTCTGCAACACACTGGTGATGTAAGTTGCACAGGACACGATCTCCTAATCTGACCTAGGTTAAATTCAGGTTTCAATTTGACACGAAATCAAATTTCAAGGTCAGATCTAAACAAGAAAAAGAATATTCAGAATTTGAATAATAATCTACTATAGTAAAATCAATTATCACAGTCATGGATATTGCTCCTACCTTTCGAATCAATGCAACAGAATAATGGATTCTGATGATGAATCGATCTGAGTGAGACCTTCAGAATCGATGGAGATCCCCAACTCTAAAACAGAACAGATCAAGACATTGCTGACTCAGATCTAAATAGGGACGAGATTGAAACTTCAATGCAAAAAAGAATAGTATCAGAGACTCTACTCACCTCAATTGATTGATTGATCGAAGATGAACAAATGGCTTCGATCGATCAGAGATCTGATGTTCTTGAGTTGGTTACAATAAGAAGAACAAATTAGATTCAATTAAATCAATAAAATTGTAATTAGAACAATTTAGACAGGGATCGAACGATTATACCAAAATTCAGCTGATCTGATGAAATTGACTATCAGTAAAAGAAGATGTCGAATTGGTGAGCATCCAGGAAAATTCTTCGCGTCTCCAATGATCAGTTGCCTTCCTACTTCGATTCAACTCAGGGCTCTATGAGAAACTTGGTGGTTGCCATGGCTGACCCAAAATTGAACGGAGATTGGAAAATAGAAGAAGAAAAGAACAGAGTTGGGAGAAATGGAAAATTGCTAATGGTAAGAAGGAAAAGAAGGAATAGGAGACTTATATAGGCTGTGTTACGTAGGATTTTGGCCATCGATTTGGCGGGAAAACCCACTGTCCTCCTTCTGACAGTCGGTTAGAGAAAAGGAAAGGAACCGTTAAAGAGAGAATTTGAATTTTGTTATAAAACCCCTTTCCCTGAAATGAATATGGAAATTTAATGGTTTACCAATTCCTATGATGGGCTGGCCTGAGAGGCCGAACAAGGTTGATCCAAATACAACATAAATTAGTTGCTATAAACATTGATTGAAGTATCAAGAAAAATATTTATAGAATTAGAAAAAAAAATGAGAAGGTAAGCTTACAAATACCCCCCCCCAAAAAAAAAAAATTTCGTCCTTGAAATTCAAGGAATAGAATGAGTTCTCAAAACAAAATCATGATAAAATATTTAAACGCAATCATTTATTAAATTAAGAAAAATCTCAACCCAAGTAATACAATCAAGCAAATAAATTGGGATATCGTTCCCGCATCTCGTCCTCGTGCTCCCACGTGGACCCTCCCGGATAGTGATGTCTCCACATGATGCGGACAAGTAAAATAGTCTGGTTCCGCAGGCACTTCTCCCTCCTGTCAAGGATCTCCACCGGCAACTCCTCGTATGTCAAACTCGGACCCACCTCTAGCTCTGAAAAGTCCACCACATGGCTCAGGTCTGGAATGTAGCGTCGGAGCTGACACACATGGAAAATATCATGCACTCCCTCCAAGCTAGCTGGAAGAGCTAGTTGGTATGCCACCTCGCCAATCCGTGCTGTCACGTCGAAGGGTCCGATAAATCGCGGACTGAGCTTCCCGCCTCTGCCAAATCTGATGACGCCCTTAGTCGGCGAGATCTTCAGGAACACTCTATCTCCAACCGCAAACTCAAGTGGTCATCTGCTGCTGTCCGTCCAATGCTTTTGTCGATCCTGCGTAACCCTGAGACGCTCTCTGATCAATCTGACTTTCTCAGCTGAGTCTACCACCATCTCTGGTCCAAGTAAAGCTCTCTCGCCCACGTCGTCCCAAGATAAAGGCGTGCGGCATCTCCGCCCATATAGCGCCTCGAACGGAGTCATCTCGATGCTAGCCTGATAACTGTTGTTATAGGCAAACTCCAATAGATGCAAATGATCCTCCCACAAACCGTTGAAGTCGAGTGTGCAAACTCGTAGCATGTCCTCCAGTGTCTGAATGGTTCTCTCGGACTGTCCGTCCGTCTGTGGATGATAGGCGGTGTTGAACTTCAACTGTGAACCCAAGCTCAGTTGTAGACTCCTCCAGAAATATGATGTGAAGCGACTGTCTCTGTCTGAAATGATGCTAACTGGCACTCCATGAATCCTCACGATCTGACGCATGTAGAGGTCTGCAAGCTTCTCGGTCGACAGCCCAACCTTAAACGGAATAAAATGAGCAGACTTTGTCAGTCTGTCCACGATCACCCAAATAGCGTCCTTGCCACTGGGAGTACGCGACAATCCAGAGACGAAGTCGATGGTGATATGCTCCCACTTCCATTCCGGAATAGGTAAAGGCTGGAGTAGTCCTGCTGGTCTCTGGCGCTCCGCCTTGACTTGCTGGCACACAAGGCATCTGGAAATAAATCTGGCAACCTCTCTTTTCATCCCATACCACCAAACATACTCCCGCAGATCCTTGTACATCTTGGTAGACCCAGGATGAATAGAATACTGCGACTGGTGGGCCTCCTGCATCACTTCCTCCCACAAATCCTTGGGCACACACAACTGGTTCCCGTGCCTCAAAGATCCGTCCTCCGCAATAGTGAAGTCGTCAAGCAATCATGTCTCCACCTGAGCTCTAAGACATCAGAATTCCTCATCAAGAAACTGGGTCTCCTTGATCTTCTCTAACAGTCCTGACTGTATCTGCATGTGCATCAGCTGTCCTCCTACTCCAGGTAGAACAATCTCAATCCCAAGGCTCTCAAGATCCTCCAGTAAATGCCGATCCATAGTGAGAAACATAGCAACAGGATATCGACTAAGAGCATCTGCTACCACATTCGCCTTCCCAGTGTGGTACTGCAGATTGATGTTGAAATCCTTCATGAGTTCCAGCCACCTGCGCTGTTTCATATTCAGCTCCTTCTGAGTGAAAACATACTTCAGGCTTTTGTGGTCCGTGAAGATGTCCACTCTCTCCCCATACAAATAGTGCTTCCACAGTTTCAAGAAAAATATGACTGCTGCAAGCTCCAAGTCATGTGTGGGATAATTTTTCTCATGTGGCCTCAACTGTCTAGAAGCATAAGCAATGACCCTCTTGTTCTTCTCAAGCACACATCCCAAGCCTTTCCCTGAAGCATCGCTGTAGATGACGAATCCTCCCGATCCTGATGGCAAAGCTAGAACTGGCACTGTCGTGAGTCTTCTCTTCAATTCTTCAAATGCTGACTGGTAGGCGTCGCTCCAGATGAACTCCTCGTCCTTCCGTGTAAGCTTCGTCATAGGCTCCGCTATTCTGTCAAAATCTTTCACAAACTTCCTGTAGTATCCTGCTAGACCCAGGAAACTACGAATCTCTGCTACTGACTTAGGAGGTGCCCATGCTTCAACTACTTCAATCTTCTTGGGATCCACAGAAATCTCCTCTCTAGTCACTACATACCCTAGGAACTCCACTCTGTCCAAGAAAAACTCATATTTCGAGAGTTTTTCGTACAGCTTTTCCATTCGCAGAATCTCCAACACAATTTGCAGGTGCTCTACATGCTCCTCCTCGATCTTGGAATAGATCAGAATATCGTCAATGAAGACTACGACAAACTTGTCCAGATACTTGTGAAAAACTTTATTCATCAAGTTCATAAACACTACGAGGGCATTGGTGAGTTCGAACGGCATCACCAGGAACTCATACTAGCCGTATCGGGTGTTGAAAGCTGTCTTCAGAATATCCTGCTCCCGAACCTTCATCTGGGGATATCTCGACCGAAGATCAATCTTGGAAAAGACCTTCGCTCCACTAAGCTGATCAAACAGCTCATCAATCCGCGACAACGGGTATCTATTCTTGATGGTGATGTTGTTGAGTGCACGGTAATCGATGCACATTCTTACCGTCCCATCCTTCTTGGGCACGAAGAGTACCGGTGCTCTCCAGGGTGAAGCACTGGACCGAATAAAACCCTTGTCCTCCAGCTCATCAATCTGGGCCTTCAACTCTGCAGCTTCCTTCGGGTTGATCTTGTAGCAATGCTGGGACTTCGGTCCTGATCCGGGCAATATGTCGATGCTGGACTCCACATCTCGATCTGGCGGCAATCTTGGCAACTCCTCGGGGAAGACGTCAAGATACTCTGCAATCAGCGGATGCGACAACTCCTGGTCTTCGGCAACTGCTCCGAAGTAGACTCCCTCTTGTCTCTCTGTAACTCGTCTGCTGATCTCGAACAATGGAACTCCGGGCGGGCTGAAGATCACCTTCTCCTCATGGCAGTCTATTACGACAAACTGCTCGCTCATCTAGTCGATGCCAAGGACTATATCAAATCTGGGCAGTGGCATCACTAGAAGTCGAGCTCTAATCTCTCTTCCAGCAATAGTGATAGGGCAATCCACCATCTCACTGACTGGCACTACCCCTCCTCCTATCATAATTCGACAGTTCCTCCTAGTGGGCTTGGGTGTGAAGCCGTGTCGATGCAGAAACTCATATAATACGAAGCTATGGGTGGCTCCAGAATCAAATAATGCAATGGCAGGAAAAGAATATAAAAGTATAGAACCTGTGATCACATCTGGAACTGCCTCATCCTCCTCAACTACCGCCATGACGTAAGCACGTCCCTGCTGTGGTCCTCCCCTCTGCTGACGCTGTACAAACTGCTGCTACTGAGTGGGTAAAGCTGGTCCCCTCTGTGGTGCAGCTGGTAATGCTCTGGGTGGTACAGGTGGTGGTCCTCCAGCTCCTCGGGGTCCTCCTGCTAGTCGAGCTGTAGCCTGAGCGCAGTCCCTCATCTGATGTGCATCTGATCCGCAAAAGAGGCAAAGTCCCAGCCTCTTGCGGCACTCGTCGATATGGTGTCCGAGGCGATGACAAAAGGCACAACTGGTCGCCAAATGCTGTCTCTGATGCTGATGTGCAGGAGCTCTGGCCGGACGGTGATGCTGCTGCTGCTGTGGCCTCGCCTGGATCTGAGTATGAACCCTCTTCGCTGGTGCCTGGAAACTGCTGCTGCCCACGTCCCGGTCCCTCTTCAGCCTTGGGTCTGCCTCCTTCTCTACAGCCTGAGCAATTTTGAGGATGCTCGCATACGTCATCGCCTAACTAATCGCCACCGCGTGTCGCAGCTCCATGGTGAGACCCTTCTTGAATCTCCATGCTCTGTCCTCCGGCGCTCTGACTAGGTTCTCTGCGAACCTGCTGAGCCTATTAAACTCTGAAGTGTACTGTACAACCGTCATCGTCCCCTGCTGCAGCGTCTCGAACTGCATCCTCAACTCATCCCGCTCCACATCGGGGAAAACTTCTCCTTGAACAGAGTTTTGAAATATGTCCAAGACACCTGCTGTGCTACCAACTGAGGCTCCTCGCGGTACCAGGCTCTGGCAAGGTCGAACAGTCGCATGCTCGCCACCTCTACCTTCAAGTCATCCGGGATCTGTGCCATCTTCAAGGTCCTCTCCGCATTCTCCAGCCATTCGTTGCATAGACGATCCCCTCGTTGCCCCAGAAGTCCATCGGGTAGAGGTTCTGGTACTCCTTGGCCGTCCCTGGTCTCGGTGCTCGTGGTGCTGGAGGTGCTGCTGGTGCCGATGCTGCCGTCTCTCGAGTCCTGAGTGCGTCGATAACGGTCGCTCTGAACTGTGCGGCCTGCTGGCTCTGAGCCTCCCTGAACTGCGCAGCCTGGTGATTCTGGGCCTCCATAAACTGCTAAAACATCACCATCACCTGGGCACCGTCAAACAACATCGTCGAGGGTAGCGGCGAAAAGATCGGAGGCGGTGGTGGAAGCTGATCTGCCGGAACGTCCGGTGCGGTCTGATCCGAACTCCCTGCAACTCCGGAACTGCCTGCAACTCCGGGCTGATCTGCGGTCTTCCTCGTAGTGACCATCATGTAATAGAAAAAAACTTCGTTGATTGACAAACCCTAAAACCTAATAAACAATATTTTTATAATATTAAAGTACCTGATAAACCTGATATACCCTTATTTCCCGATTTTCCTATGCTGTGATTAAGTTTCCCTAGTTTATCAAGTCGTCCAATAGTACGCTAAGACCTAGGTACCATTAGGATAGACATGCATGGGCCACCACTAAAAAACATGTCACGACCCGCTCTCGAATAATCGGACACGAGTCGGACACGCCCAGCCTTTGTCGTTAGACACAACAAAGTAAGTTGTACCAATCTAGGAAAACTAACCAGATATCAAGACAAGTATAAAAACACAGCATCTATAAATGTGTCCCAACCAGAGTAAAGTACAAACTCATAATTTATTATATTCCAGCAAATGAAAGTAAGTCTACTAGTCTCAATACAGGAAAATATAAAATGCTAAAGGTAAGCTCTTGGCTTCTGCAGCCTCTAAGTCACAAGCAGCTCCAGCTGGCTCAGCAAGAAAAGCAATATCATGTCCATAATAGGTGTCGCACAGGGCCTCCAACTCACCTGCAACATATCCTATTCAGGAGCGGAGCAAGTACAGTTCTAGGTAATGAACAAGACATCATGATATGAAAGTACAAGGGAACATGAAAAGTATAGGAAAAAATATGGTGAATAAGTACATGAAAGAACATGGTGTGTAAAGTACGTGAAAGAACATAGTATGTAAGAACATGAAAGAACATGATATGTAAGCACAGAAAAGAACATGGTATCTCAGGAATCACAGGAAATAAGTACAAGGTATATCTCCTGAACATATGTGTACAATGTTTGAAATATAACTAAGTATATGATCGGCTAGGGGTAAGCACATGAAAGCACATGAATGGTACGGCTTAGGACCCGCGTGCATGATGCGGGGTCTAAGCTAAACACACCTGAGTTATTTCTTGGATTTGGTCAAATAAATAGTATATTTCCCCACCCCAGGTACAAGTAATAAGAACAAGGAACATGAGTACCAAAGATACATGTCGTGTTGCAGTGTGTCAATCAAGAAAGCACATGATATAATGAAATGCACAAGACCGTAGAGTGTACTTGCCTGGCTTCGGGAAAGTACAAGTAGGCAATAGAGCTAGATATCCTCCTGGTTTATTGAGTACAAGTTGATTAGGATTAAAACTAACTTGCTAATCTAGCTCAAAGATTAGCCTAGCTATTTCTCAAGTTTAGAATCACAGAGAAGTTAACTATTCATTAACTAATTTAGAAATACTCCACAACTTGACAAGGCTAATCATGATAGAACTTATTTGTTACTTCCATGCTACTATTGGTCTATTAAACACATCTTAAGTTTAACCTAGAGTAAAGGAGTGCAAATAACACCAGTTATAACAAGTTCTAGGATTGAAAAAGAATAACCTCTACCACTGTCTATCCTTAAACATGGTCTCCTTCCTAGTGTTACAATACTGAAATAGAAGTAAACTAATATGCACAGGCATTTCAGGTTCTAAAACCCAGGTCTCTGTTAAACATGCCAGGACACTGTATAAAGCTTATGACCATATATTGATATAAAGTCTAGGTTATTGATTGATAAGCTCTCGGTTCACACTGAGATTGTCTTTCAATTTAACTGAGTTTCACTCTCAGGTTCACACTGGATTCACTGTTCAGATTACATTGAGACACTTCCTAGGTTCACACTGAAACAAGGCAATAATATGAAGCCCAGTTCGAGAATAATACACTACACTACCAGGAGCAGAAATATTCAAAAAAATCTAACTGGCCACACTCGAATACAATCCTAAACCCATACTAAAATCGAGAAGCAACTGGTTTAAAGAAAACAGGGTAAATGGTCACTGTATATGCAAATCAGATTCACCAATTGAAATCATGAATCTGTAGTACAAAGCACTCTACTGCATACCCAATATATCCATTTCTGATATGCAAAGCTAGGCCTAAAATCTTAACTAACATCAGTTAAAACATACCTCACTGTGTTTTCAGGATAAATTCTAACTTACTAATTCAAGAAATCGCTAAATCACTAACTAAGACAACTCATGTGAACCTTTGGGTTCACGACTGATACAACACTGACATGAAGTCTCAGCTTAGGGGTACAACCTCTCTGAGTTCTCAGGTTTACTGACTCCATTCCCTGATGCCAGGATCAGTGAGCCTCTCCCTGAGAAAAGTGAAAGGATACAAGGCTAGTGTAAATTATTTCTAAATCCTCTTGGATTGAATCTACATGACATTTATCAGAGGGTATCAGTACTAATAGTCTGAGAGAAAAATCATGTACTAGCTATAGGAACAAGTCATCATACTATGCAAGTAGTCCATAGCTCAGGTACTTATCTCATCCTATTTAGTTCAGTACACACTCCCTAATTATAACGCCCCAGAACCAGAATACTGGAGAGCGGGGGCATACATAGCCAGCTACGTATAATGAAATAGAATCCACCCCACTATACGGTCACGGCTGTCTAGATACATGAGGGTTTAACTACAATCCATCAGTCTCCTATGGTCAATAACAAGCCTAATTGTCTCAATCTCAAACAAGCAAGTAAAGTTACAAGATGTAAGATCACCACATATACAATAATAAGGCGTCCCAAACATTACATATCCAGCTGATCATGAAGCTAGTCGTTATAAAATGTGAGGACTAGCAAGAGTTTAGTCATACATGATCAACCCTAGGATCTGTCAATCATGTTACAGCCCGTAGGCAGACAATAATCAGGTATGTAATACGAGCTAACAGGTGCTCGCCGGCTAAACGCCTCAAAATAAATTTTTTTACAATAGAGTGGGAGAGCAAAAATAAACCCACTCGTTGCCCTGGTCACGTCTGATGGTCACCATCGGGCTGGAAGGTCGGTAGATCCTCTGAGGTAGCTCCGAAATCTGGCCACACAAAACCAGCTGGGTCAGATCTCAGAAAGAGCAAGTGCCACAAAGGAGGCTTCACTTAAGAACTAAAACCAGCACATCAGAAAATACATATATATTAAAGCAGTTAAAAGAACTTGAAGTAAAAGAACAACAACCGTCATAATGGAGTACGAGGGAACCATTCAAGTAGCTAGGTCACAACCCTTAAACCAAATAAGGACCGGGGTTACAACCCTTCACCTGAATTGAACTCCGTCTCCAATCTCTGTTGGTGACATAAAACATTACAAGCATGACGTGGGGTGCAATAAGACAATAAACGAAAAGAGGACTTAGAACTGCTCTGGAAGCCAGGTTACAACCCTTAAACCAAACAAGGACCGGGGTTGTAACCCTTCGTCTGAACCGAACTTAGCCTGTGAACTTTATTGTTAAGAGTGACAATCATGCGATCAAGCCTGCAATAATTGAGCACTGAAACTATACCATACAATCGCACCCGGCCAATCAGTGACTACGGCTTTCTACGTTAGCTAACTGGGGTTATCACAACATGCAATGAGATGTTCCTCCAGCCACAAGCCCTGCAGCTAATCCAGGTTATCCAGGCGACTTGGTTTCATTTAAGCAGTGTATCGTTCTTTCCATATACCAGTGAATCTAGACTTGTGCCTTACTCGTCGGCAGGCTGCAAGTCCCACAATAGTGGCCGAGATAATGGGATCGCCTGTAGCTGGGAAAATCTCTCATGACTACTGAATTATTCTAGTTATTAGCCTTAGCCATTTACAGTAGGTACCCCTGACCGTGGTACTCAGGGATCCCTGTCCTAGACATGATGCAAACATTACTGGTTTAATTATACAAACACAACCACCCACGGTGTCCAGGCCATCCAATCTTGTCATGTCATGTTTACTGTCAAGAGTGCGCTGCGTCGGGCCACTATCATGGCACGTCAAAAGTGTACCACAACGGGTTACCATCGTGTCAGGTAACAATTAATTAGCAAAAGTACAATTTAATAATTAAATACTAGAAGGGCAAGGACTGTGGGGGACTCATGCGGCTCAAAAATTTTCCATGCAGCCCGCAGTCACTTGCTAATGCGGCTGACGCATGCAAACGCCTCTAATACGTTAATATAATGCTTTAAATAATGCAATAATATATTAAATATATATGCATTATATTAATATATTAATATACATTATAGTAATATACAATATATATTAAATGTTATGCTAACATGCATTAATTCACATGCGGCTGACCTCGTTCCCTCATGCGGCTCACTATTGGCTTTTGTATGTGGCCAGCAAATTTGCTCATGCGGCCAAGTGGGCATGCATATGCGGCTGACAGATTGCGGCCATGAATATTAACAATATAATAAAATAAGGTTATAGGGCCAATTTTAATGCATACATGCAACTAACGTATTAAAATATTCATGCAAGCACGCATAAAATATTAGACATGCGGCTGATGCTATTTTTTACATGTGGCCCAGTCAAATGTAACTAATGCATTAAAATTTGTAGGAAAGCATGCATAAAATAATGCAAGGGTCAAATGGCCCATGCGGCCAAGTATTTAGCAAGTGCCAGCAAAAGCTTGCATTAATGCATATTTTAATGCGGCCATGCAAAAAAAAACCCATGCGGCTAGCTTCATCCCATGCGGCTACTTGCTGGTGCCATGCAAAAAGAAATAAGCACATAAGCAATACAACAATGCTAAGGCATTTGTTTAATAATCCATGTGCTGGTGCACGTGGGCTAATGTGTTAATAATGAATGCATTAATCCTAATGCATTTTTGTATAATAATGCTTGCTTAATGCTTTTTGAATAATAATGCTTGCTGATGCTTTTTCCTAATACATTAATGCATTAATCCTATCCATATGCGGCCACAGTTCAGTACATGCATTGCATGCGGCTACAATAGAGAGAGGGGGAAAATTACATGCGGCCATGGAATAACCCATGCGGCTACTCAAAATCCCATGGGTCAAATTGGACCTAACAAACTTCTCTGCAATCATGGGATCATCAACTTAGCAAAATATGCAAGTTTGATGGATCAAAATCCTGGAAACCGAAAATACCACAAGCTAGATCTACAAAAATTTAACCATGGAAATAAAAAATGCCAAGTACTAAAGTGGGTTAAAAACTCATGAGGAAGACAATGGAACAATAAAAATGGACTTCCTCCACGAAGCAAGATGCACTTGCCTAAGCTCTCCCTCTCTCTTTCTCTCTCTGGTGGTTGAAGAAGTAATGGTGGAGAAGAAGTAATAAAGAGAGAGAAATGTTAGTAGGATATTTAATGAAGAGGGTGGTGGTAGGTGGGATATTTAATGAAAGTGATGGTAGGTGGGAGTGGTTCACATAAAACCGAACCATGTAAACCAAGCCGAACCAAGTCAAGTTGGGCCGAACCAACCAAGGAAACAAGCAATATGGGTCTAAATACGTACACGTATACCGAGATACGTGATACGAACAATGGTCACTACAACTCTACCCACCTTAAAAGAATTCCGTCCTCGAAATTTAATCAAGTGGCTAGAGATACAAGGACAAGCTATACTACTCACAGGCAAGCTATACTAGTTAAGCAATCAAACAATCATTCATGCAAGCAAGAAATCGAAGACATGAGGCATAAGAAGGATATTATACCTCACGAGTCAAACAGGTCGGGATATTGCGAACGAATATCATCCTCACGCTCCCACGTTGACTCTCCCAAAGAGTGATGACCCCAAGCAACACGGACTAACTTGATTGTCTTGTTCTTGAGTATCTTCTCTCTTTGGTCCAATATGGATACGGGCCTCTCCTCATACGAAAGGTTGGTACTAACAACCAATTCCAAATGATCCAGGATGTGGCTCGGGTCCGGGATATACCGTCATAGTTGGGATACATGGAACACGTCATGCACCTCACGTAGCAACGGCGGAAGAGCGAGACGATAGGACACATCACCTACTCGCTCCAGAATATCGAACGGCCCTATATACCTAGGATTAAGCTTTTTTCGTACGCCGAAACGAATGACACCGCGATTAGGCGAAATCCTCAGGAATACATGGCCGCCGACAGAAAACTCAAGAGGGCGCCGATGAGAATCGGCCCAATGACGCTGGCGATCTTGGGCAACTCGAAGATAATCTCTGACTCTTCTGACCACTTCAATGGTCTGAGCGATCATCTCTGGACCAAGCATCTGCCTCTCTCCCACATCGTCCCATGCTAGTGGGGATCTGCACTTCCTACCATACAGTGCCTCGAATAGAGCCATCTGGATACTAGCTTGGAAACTGTTGTTGTACGAGAACTCCACCAGGTGCAGGTGATCTTCCCACGAACCACCAAAGTCGAGTGTACAAGATCTCAGCATATCCTCCAGAGTCTGTATCGTACGTTCCGACTGACCATCTGTCTGCGGGTGATAAGCTGAGCTAAACTGGAGGTGAGTTCCCAAAATTTCTTGCAAGCTACGCCAAAAGTGCGACGTAAATCTTGAATCTCGGTCCGAGGTGATACTGATTGGTACACCGTGGAATCGGACAATCTGCCGAAGATACATCTCTGCTAGCTGGGCCGTCGACTGACCCACTCTGAACGGGAGAAAGTGAGCCACCTTCGTGAGCCTGTCAACTATAACCCAAATAGCATCTCTGCTGGCTGGGGATCTAGGTAATCCAGTCACAAAATCTATGGTTACATGTTCCCACTTCCATTCTGGAATCGGCAATGACTGAAGAAGTCCATCTGGCCTCTGGTGTTCAGCCTTGACTTGTTGGCAAACCAAATACCGAGAGACAAACCGAGCTATCTCCCTCTTCATGCCATTCTACCAAAAGTGCTGACGAATATCTCGGTACATCTTTGTGCCACCGGAATGAATCGAATACTGAGAACTGTGAGCTTCCGCCATCACCTTCTGTCTAATACCTCCCCTGGGTACACAAAGACGCTTACCATGTCGAAATGTACCGTCTCCATGAATGCATAATTTTGGTCGTCGTCCTGCTTCACATTCTGCTCTAAGCCACTGAAGCTTAGAATCGGAGGACTGAGCTATCTTGATCCTCTCAACTATACTGGACTGCACTTGGATGCTGGCCATCAATGCCACATTGGTAGGAAGGATAACTTTTATATCCATCTTCTGAAGATCTGCTAACAACTCTGGTTGCGCTGTCAGAAGGTAAACTCTGGCTTTTCTGCTTAATGCATCTGCCACAACGTTGGCCTTCCCAGGGTGATACTACAGGTTGACATCATAATCCACAAGTAGCTCTAGCCATCTTCTCTGACGCATGTTAAGGTCCTTCTGGGTGAAAACATACTTCAGACTCTTGTGATCGGTAAAAATCTCTACCATATCTCCATACAAGTAGTGTCTCCAAAGCTTGAGTACAAACACTACTGCTGCTAGTTCCAAGTCATGGGTTGGGTAATTCTTCTCATGATCACGAAGTTGACGTGATGCATAAGCTATTACCTTCTCATGCTGCATCAAAACACATGCATCAAAACACATCCTAAACCCTTGTCTGAAGCGTCATAGTACACTGAAAATCCTTCGGTCCCATCTGGAAGTGTGAGAACGGGTGCCGTCATCAAGCCTCGCTTTAGCTTCTCAAAAGATTTCTGACATTCTGTTGTCCAAGCAAACTGTACATCCCTGCGGGTCAACTGCGTCAGTGGTGCTGAAATCCGAGCAAAGTCCGAAATAAATCTCCGGTAATAGCCGGCTAATCCAAGAAAACTGCAAACTTCTGCAACTGTACGGGGCACTGGCCATGTTTCGATAGCCACTATCTTCTGGGGATCCACTTCCACTCCACCCTTGGTGATGATATGACCCAAGTATGAAATGCGATCGAGCCAAAACTCGCATTTACTAAACTTGGCATATAACTGGTGCTCTCGGAGAATCTGGAGGACAACTCTGAGATGCTGCTCATGCTTCGCTTCACTCTTTCTGTAGACCAGGATATCGTCTATAAACACGATCACGAACTGATCCAAATAAGGCATGAAGATACGATTCATGAGGTCCATGAATACGGCCGACGCATTGGTCGCTCCAAAGGGCATAACAAGGAACTCCCAATGCCCATATCTAGATCGGAAAGCTGTCTTCGGGATGTCCTGCTCTCTGACTCTGATCTGGTGGTACCCTGACCGCAAATCAATCTTCGAGAATATTGTTGCTCCTCTGAGTTGATCAAACAAGTCATCTATCCTGGGGAGAGGATATCTGTTCTTGATTGTCACTGAGTTCAAGGTACGATAGTCAACACATAATCTGGACGTACCATCCTTTTTTTTCACAAGAAGCATCGGGGCTCCCCAAGGCGATCCACTAGCACGAATAAATCTCCTGGTTCAGAGTTCTTCAATCATCTTGTACAATACCTCCAATTCTGACGGCGCCATCCTATAGACTCTTTCTGACACTGGTGTTGTCCCGGGGATCAAGTCGATAGTAAACTCGATCTTCCGCTCTGGCGGCATTCCTGGAAGCTCTTCAGGGAAAACATCTAGAAATTTCTCGACTATCCGGGGTAACTGCACTACTGCTACGTCCATCCGCAATAATGGAGGAGAAGGTTCCACTTCGCCTCGAGAGAAGAAAAACTTCGACTCGCCTGGAATGCTAAAAACAACTATGCCAATATGGCAGTCTATCCTAGCATATTGGTCTCTCAACCAATCCATCCCTAAGACCACATCATAATCGGCCATCGGGAATTCTATCAGCTTAACGGAAAACTCTCTACCGCTAACCACGATCCGACACGAGAAAAACACTCTATCTACTCCCACAAGACCATTACCAGTAAGTATATTGAGCCTTACTGATAACGACTCAGGCTCCAGTCATATTCGTATCGTAAATCGTGCAGACATAAATGAATGCGATGTACCAGAATCAAATAACACTGAAGCGGGAAATGTGTTGACGAGAATAGTACCTGCCACTACCTCACCTGGTGCCACTCCTTCTTCTTCCATGGTCAAAGACAATACTTGACCATGTCCTCTGGGTGTCGGCCCTCTCTGCTGGAATCTTCGCTGCCTATTCTGGGCCTGCGTCTGGGCAAACTGCTGAGGCCTTTGCTGATAAAAAGTCTGGGTCTGCATCGGCAATGGCCTCGGGGATGGAAACTGTTGCTGGACTGGTACTGGGGCTGGTCCCCTCACTGATGAACTAGTCCTGGCTGGTGATGAGTCAGTCCTGAACGGGCAGGACCCTACCTTATGGTCTGGCACTCCACAAAGCAAACACAATCCTCGTGCCTTGCGACACTCTGAAACAGCATGCCCAGGCTTCCCACAATAAGAGCAGCCCATGGGGGAAGACTGCTTCTGCTTCTGCTGCTGAGGGTGCGTCGGGATTGAATGCTGAACCGACGTAACCGAAGCTGCCCTTCTCGGAGCTCCAATGGTTAAAGCTCTAGCTGCCAGGGCTGGGGCTGACGACTGATTCATCTGGCCGTGAGATCGCTTTCGACCTCCGGTCCTGTCCACAATCCTCTGGGAGGTATACTCATGCCTCATAGCTGTCCTCAATACCGCATCAAAAGTCTGATGCTCGAACTGCTCCACTGCCAGCAAAATCTCCGGGTGGAGTCCCTGTTGAAATCGCTGGGCTCTATCGAACTCGGTCGCCACCAAGGTAGGAGCAAACCGACTAAGCCTAGAAAACTCGGTCGCATACCCATCGATCGTCCTGCCCATCTGCTTCAAATTGGTAAACTTGGTCTGTAAATCATACCGAGCCACCGCATCGAAGTACTTGGTCCGAAACCTCTCACAGAATACTGCCCAAGCAATAGGCGCCGCTAGTCCAGCGGCCTGAGCCGTCCACCAGCTGCGGGCTAGATCCAATAACTACAGGCGCACCACGGCCACCTTCTCATCTTCTGGGGTCTTCGTTGCTTCTAATATCATCTACGTGTCCTGAAGCCACGTATCCGCAGCGATAGCGTCTTCGCTGCCATCGAAGAATGGAGGGATCATGCGCTTGAAACTATTCGCTGCACTGTTCCCATGATGTCCACCTCTGTCTAGAGCATCTGCCACTGCCTGATGCAAGGCATCTCCTCGACGATCCTGCGATGCAAGCAACTCCCTGATAAGTCTAACCAAGGCTCCATCATCCTGCCTCGCGGGCTGGGCTGACTGCACTGGGTGTTCTGGATCTCCGGAAGGCATAGCCCGGGAGGCTGCTCCTGAGTACTGGGCCTGGTCTTCTTGTTGCTGCTCGTCCACGGGAAGCGCTTTGCCTTGCTGATCGGCCGGTCCAGGAACAATGTCGCTGAAGAAGACGACATAGGGAACAATAAGGAAGGACCAAGACAGATCAACGATACAAGCATGTGATCAGGTCGAGAATCTCAGGGATTAGAGGAGTCGGGCAGAGATCGAGGGCGAGTGCTGATTGAGACATCTCTTCGGTAAACCCTCACATATCTTGATTTATAAGACCTGCAAGGGCCACCACTTAAACCATGTAATGCCCCAGAACCAGAATACTGGAGAGTGGGGGCATACATAGCCAGCTACGTATAATAAAATAGAATACACCCCACTATACGGTCACGGCTGTCTAGATACATGAGGGTTTAACTACAATCCATCAGTCTCCTATGGTCAATAACAAGCCTAATTGTCTCAATCTCAAACAAGCAAGTAAAGTTACAAGATGTAAGATCACCACATATACAATAATAAGGCGTCCCAAACATTACATATCCAGCTGATCATGAAGCTAGTCGTTACAAAATGTGAGGACTAGCAAGAGTTTGGTCATACATGATCAACCCTATGATCTGTCAATCATGTTACAGCCCGTAGGCAGACAATAATAAGGTATGCAATACGAGCTAACAGGTGCTCGTCGGCTAAATGTCTCAAAATAAAAAAATTTATAATAGAGTGGGAGAGCAAAAATAAACCCACTCGTTGCCCTGGTCACGCCTGATGGTCACCATCGGGCTGGAAGGTCGGTAGATCCTCTGAGGTAGCTCCGAAATCTGGCCACACAAAACCAGCTGGGTCAGATCCCAGAAAGAGCAAGTGCCACAAAGGAGGCTTCGCTTAAGAACTAAAACCAGCACATCAGAAAATACATATATATTAAAGCAGTTAAAAGAACTTGAAGTAAAAGAACAACAACCGACATAATGAAGTTAGTAATAATACGTACTTTCTAGGCCGAGTATCAGAGGCTACAGAAACGGGCGGCTGCTAGTGCACCTGATGCAGGAGAGGCCAGTACTTCCTCGTAGCCCACTCAAGCTCCGTCGGTGGACGAGCTGTGGATAGCCGCCGCTGGTGGACTCCGTAGGGGTACGTACTATGGTACGGGATCCTATGGCACCCTAGTTGCGATCCAGTCCTCAAGGACATCTTCTGCTAGTGTGCATGGTCCACAGCCGTCCCAGGAGTCTGCCCGAGTCCACCAGATGATGGAGTCTCTCCGTGACGACCTGCTACGATGGATCGAGGAGCAGTCTCAGCACCCTACGGAGGATCCTGCGCTGCTAGCACGATTGGATGCACTCGACCGCAGCATTATGGACCTCAGGGAGACGACTGAGAGGACAGAGCGCACCGTTGGAGGGTTAAAGTGCACGGTGACGGAGCTGCAGACAGGACAGGTGACCATGGCCGAGAGGATGAGATTGGCGCAGGAGTCGATGGTCCAGAGCAATGATAGAATGTTATCTATCATGGGTTCATACCACCAGCAACTTACAGCGTTGGATCATGCTGGTCCTTCGAGTGCGCCTTCATCGTCGTCGACTCCGTCGCCTCCACCGCCTTCTTCTTCGACACCGACTCTACCGACGTCACTGTCTCCTCCATCGGTGTCGATTTCACTTGAGGAGTATGAGTTGTTATTATCCCTTCGTCGCGGTGGTGTCGACTCTACCGACGTCACTGCCTCCTCCACCTACTCTATATATATATTAAAGCAGTTAAAAGAACTTGCGGGTTCGGAGCTGGAACCCAACCCAGACCTATTGTAAATGAGGGCCGGGCCGGTCCGGATCATTGACCAGGCTCGGGCTGACCCAAACGATTTTGATCGGACCGTGCCTGAGCCGGTAACCGGGGCCGCCCGGCCCAATTCACACCTTAATCATATGGTATAAAGCTTGGAAAATGCTATGCTTACAACCTATTTTGGTTGTAAGATTTACAACCGCCTACGTGGCATCTTTTGATTGGGGAAGAGGGGTACCGGGTGGGACCATGTGTAAGCCTGCTTTCCAAAAATTCATATTTTTCTCCTAAATAATGTAGCTAATTAATTTGTATATAATAGTGAAGTCTTAAAAATTACATCATATTAATATACTTTATTTCAGCCCAAATCTTTCCTTCCAGCCCATCTATTCCTAAACCATGTACAAATAAATCACTTAAGAGGACCAGCCCATTGATCAACCATTTTTAATTTAAACCATTCTTTCTAACCTAAGCACCCCAGCCGACCTCTCCTTCTGGCAATGGAGAGGAATTCAAATTCCTCTAACTGATTTCTGACACTAGCATGTGCCAACAACCTTCCATTCCATTTCCTTCCAACTGCCTATTTAAGGATTTAATTCCTTACTTCTTCTTCCCCATTCCAAAGTTCATCCTCTGTAAAATTCTTCCTATTTTCCAAGCTCGGCTTCATCCAAGAATGATGGTGGAGATGAAGGCTCGGATGAACCAGGGGTGAAGACTGGACGAAGTTCATCGGATCAACGTCTCCATCCTTGAGAAATCAGTCAAGGTGAGATTGGTTCAATCCCTCTTCTTGGATCGAACACATTCGATTTCATTTCTTTTGTATCGATCATCTAGAGTTGGATGATCAATCCTCTTAAGGAACTTGACTCTTCGTTCTGATCAATGAACATGGAGAGTCAGATTTCTAGATCTGATATTGGATCGATCAACCTATAATCGAACTAGATCTGGGATTTTCTTTAGATTTTGTCTTGGTTATTTTTGAAACACAGAGATCTGTGCTTCCTTGCAGTCATTCAAGTAATAACTTGTTGTGAAGTTGGATCAACATTTGATTGTTTCCTTGGACAGAGGAATGAAACATGGTGAGTCCTTGATCCCTCTGTTCTAAACCAATTCGTTCTGAGATTTGATTTTGGTTTATTCAATTGATTAAGAACCTTTATTATCGAGTATTTGTGTTCAACTTTCAGATCAGTAAGCGTATTCCTGATATCAGTGAGATTTGAAACCTGGAATTTATTTGACTAAGTTCAGGTGATTTCCTATCTAATTGTAGATGATATTTATGAAATGGTTGTAAATAGTTTGAGTCGGGGGGAGAAATCATGTATTCAATTGTGTCATGATACTCTGATGTAGTCCTTGGTTCTTTCTTCATGAACTAATCGTGATAACATGGGGTGAACTTGTTGTGGTACTAATTGATAATCTCAGTTTTTGGCATGTGTGAATTAATGATAATTATTTTAGGATCGAATTTAGATATCTTTAGAGTAGATTAATAGTCATAATTCCAGGACATTTGTCTATGAAGGGGGTTAATGTAGGATGATCTGTTAAATGAAATAACTTGTTGTTGGAGTTGGGAAATTAACCTCAGTATTTGGATTACACAACAGTGTTATCAGGTGAACCTGAGATCGTATCATAGCTTGGTTGTTCTGATTTGCATCTTTATACTTGAGCCAACTTGATGAATTGATTTCATATCTTAGTATTGAAACTCATGCTGAACCTAGGCTGTATATACCTGGAACCAAGAGTTGGCTAACTGATTTTCACTGAGAACTCATCCCAGTGATTCACTCTGGAACTAGGAATATATATCCTATGTTTATCAATTGAAGCCATATCAGTCCTGACTAAAATGTGTTTTCTATGATTAAATCGATTGGCTCAATGAATAGCTGGACATCATTTTGGGCATGAATGTGTGTAGCAGAGGCATTCAGGGTTGGGCCTTTCCATGCAATGAAGAATTTCTCTATGCATATTGGTCCTGTGATTACTGAACCAGGTTAAGTTTAGTGAGGTAGTAGTGTAAGCGAAATGTACTGCTTGGATGGCCAACTTCCAGCCTTAAGACTAATCCTAGTAGCAGGGCTTAGATAGTAACAGTGATGTTTTTACTTTTCAGTTAGATTATTTGACTGTATAAATCAGTCCCCATGTCCAGGAGACTATTTATGAGATATTAGATTGTTTTCTCTATTTTAGGCAGTTAACTGGTTGATAAATAGATGGTAGTCTCAGTTGTACTCCTCCTTAAACCCTTGTATTGGTGTCCAGTAGTTAGCCTGAACTTTCAGATTTTAATTGAGGATCCATCTCAGTGAATTTCAGGTTTACCTGAGTGTAACCAAATCAGTGTGAACTGAGTAATAACTCAGGTACTGAGTTTTGAAACCTGGGATGGATCTTAGTTAGCCTGGGAAGGATTATATGGCAGGGGTTAACTAATGTGAAGAAGCTTACTGAATTTTGAACTCTGATTGTTAAACTGTCAATGAACATGTAAGACTAAACAAAAATTTCTAATTGGGTATCTCAGGAACTTGAGAGTCACATCTCGATGGTTCAATCCAATTGAATCCTGTACCTGAGATTTGAGTTGGGGTTTTGTTTAGCTTTTGTTTTAAGTTGGGGATGGCCAGGAATTATACTGAACTTGTGTTTTCCCTCTGGACTGTCTTTACTTAAGAACTGCAATAGTTGTGAACTGAGATTTAGAAGCAGGACTGATGTGTGTCGGTTTGAATTGATATAGGCTAGGAACCAAGTTCAAACTCGACTTAGATTGATAGGTTAGACTATTTTTGGTTCAAACAGTTGCGATTTCTGTATGAATGTTCAGGACCTGTCTTTGTTCAGAACTTCATAGACTGGATTTATAGCAGCCTTATTTTTAGAGTTAAGTGCATGTCTCTGTAGGAAATTGCTTACTGAAGTTTCATGTTACTGCCAAACTTCAAATGGCTGAGAATTGATGGAAATTTCAGGGTCAGGAATAGAGTGTTTCCTATTTTAGTTGAAATCCTAATTGAAGATTTTTATATGGTTTAAATTGAAGTTAAGGGACTGGATGGACTAAACAGTCCTATGTTAATTAGGACTGTAACTACTTTTGATAACAACTTTGTAATAACTATATCTGTAGTATTTAGCAATTTAGAATTAACGTTTTTGTTAAGTGATTTTTCCTAGATTAAGAAGTACTATATCAAGTTGTTGATTTATCATATTATAAATCATTTAAATACAGGAGAACACCTAGCCCCGATCTTCACTCGTACTTTCCTGGAGCTAGGCAAGTACACTCTACGGTCTTGTGCATTTCATTATATCCTGTGCTTTCTTGATTGACACATTGCAACACGTCATGTATTTTCTGGTGCTCATGTTCCTTGTTCTTACTACTTGTACCTGGGGTGGGGAATATACTATTTATGTGACCAAACCCAAGAAACAACTCAGGTGTGTTTAGCTTAGACCCCGCATCGTGCACGCGGGTCCTAAGCCGTACCATTCATTGGCTTTCATGTGCTTACCCCTAGCCGGTCACATAATTAGTTATATTTCAAATATAGTACACACATGCAGGAGATATACCTTGTACTTATTTCCTGTGATTCCATGATACCATGTTCTTTCATGTGCTTACATATCATGTACTTTCATGTTCTTACATACCATGTTCTTTCATGTACTTTACACACCCTGTTCTTTCATGTACTTATTCACATGTTCTTTCCTGTACTTTCCATGTTCCTCGTACTTTCATATCATGATGTCTTGTTCATTACTTAGAATTGTACTTGCTCTGCTCCTGAATAGGATATGTTGCAGATGAGTTGGAGGCCCTGTGCGACACTTACTATGGTCAGGATACTGCTTTCCTTGTTGAGCCAGCTGGAGCTGCTTGTGACTTAGAGGCTGCAGAAGCCTAGAGTTTACCTTTAGCTTTCTATATTTTTCTGTATTGAGACTAGTAGACTTACTTTCATTTGCTGGAATGTAATAAATTCTGAGTTGTACTTTACTCTGGTTGGGACACATTTATAGATGCTGTGATTTCATACATGTTCATATTTATCTGGTTAGTTTCCCTAGATTGGTACAGCTTACTTTGTTGTGTCTAACAACAAAGGCTGGGCGTGTCCGACTCGTATCCGGTTATTCGGGAGCGGGTCGTGACACCATGTTAGCATGTCACCATGTGATTGGGTGGCGAACAAATACCATAGTTTTGAGGGGTGAACAAAAATGGACTCAGGGGTGGGTGTTGGTCGTAAGAAAGTTGTAAATTTTTTATAGTAAACTTAGCATTTTCTATAAAACTTTAGCTTCAAACCTTTGGTGCTACGGAAAAATTAAAATTAAATATAGAGTGGGCTACGATAGAAAGCAATAGTGTTTAGTAATAGTATTTGACAAATTGACTGACTATGTTAATTTTGCAGTCGGTGACCACACAGTTGTGGGGTAAATGTAACTGATTCGATCGAACAAACAACAATGTCCAATTCATTAAATCCAATATAATTCATTGAAATCATTATATAAATCCATCAAAGTATTTTAAAATTATTTAAAATTCATTGTTTTTTAAGTGTCCTTTTTTTCGAGCCGGCGAACAACGTCTACGAGGAAATTCGAACCATATTCATACACATGGGACCCCTTGGTGTATCCAACGGGGTACAACCCTACGGACAAAATCTGTTGGTAGAATCGTACACAATCGGTTAAATTGCTTAAAATTTGAATAATTTAATTTTTAAAAAAATTCTAATAGAGTCTCATCTCCTTGTTGGTTTGTCTTAGGGAACTTTGTTAGGGAGGAAAAGAAAAATTTGGGAGAAGAAAAAAAAATAGAAGAAAGTAAAATGAAGGTAAAGTTATTTATTTTTCTTGTTTGGATGAACAAAAAGTAGGAGAAGGTAAAGTCTTTTTTGTGTATAAAAAATATAATTACTATTTAGTCATTGGTATTCTCAAATCATAATTTATACTTATCTTTTTGGGAGGTAGTTGCGTAAAATTTTCAAAATTCCCTCACCTCTCTCCATTTTTTTTCCCAGTTTTTGAAGAATTTTTTTTTCTGGTACCCACATAAATTTTCTCCTCAAACTCCCATTTTCCATTTTTTCCTCCCCTTTTCAAACACAATTTATGAAATGCCCAAAAAATGAAAAAGTTATATGAAAAACCCACCGCGCAATAACATTTCATCGCGTGCCCAGAATTAGAAAAAAATATATAAAGAGGGTTCCGAATGACCGTTTTGCCCTTCCTTCTAATTTATTGAAAACACCCACGAAACTACTCTTAAAAAATGTTTCGATACTTCATCTTCTTTCATACGCTGCTCACTTTCGAATCTAGGTTTTCTCCTCAAAAATCTTCAAAAACTCGTCGGAAAATTTCGGAAAGACCGAGACAAACGACAAAAGTGCTAAAACGGAGGTCCAAACATGATTTTTTGCAATTTTAAAATTTTGAAAGGCCGTCTAACGAAGAAGCTGTTAATCTCAGGCTCCTCGAAGATACGCTCATTTTGCGACAAACTGGACCTCGTTTCGACCCCCAGCCAAAAGTTATGGCCCTCCAAAGTTTCAACTAACCATAAAATGCAGGAGAATGACCATTCTCCGTGTTAGAACACGAAGAATGTTAATTTCGCATGAGGGTGGTCATTCTCCGTATTAGTAACACGGAGAATAACATTCTCCGTGTTAGTAACACGGAGAATGACATTCTCTGTCTTAAGTTACACGGAGAATGGTCATTCTCTGTGTTAGTAACACGGAGAATGGCCATTCTTTGTCTTAATTTACACGGAGAATGGCCATTCTCCGTCTTAATTTACACAAAAAAGGCAATTCTCCGTATAATTTAGCACGGAGAATGGCCATTCTCCGTCTTAATTTACACGGAAAATGGCCATTCTCCGTGTAATTTAGCACGAAGAATGGTCATTCCAGTGTTAAAACGCAGGAGAATGACCATTCTCCGTGTTAGAAACACGGAGAATGCCATTCTCCGTGTTGAATAAAATGGAGAATGACATTCTTCGTGTTAAATAAAATAGAGAATGGCCATTCTTTATGTAATTTAGCACGGAGAATGGTCATTCCAGTGTTAAAATGCAGGAGAATGGCCATTTTCCGTGTTAGTAATACGGAGAATGTCATTCTCCATGTTAAATAAAATAGAGAATGGTATTCTCCGAGTTAAATAAAATGGAGAATGATCATTCTCCGTATTAATTTATACGAAGAATGACCATTCTCCGTGTTAATTTACACGGAGAATGGCATTCTCTGTTTTATTTAACACATAGAATGACATTCTTTGTATTTCTAACACGGAGAATGACCATTCTCCGTATAGTGACACGAAGAATGGTATTCTTCGTGTTAAATTACATGTAGAATGGTCATTCAAATGTTAAAACACAGGAGAATGACCATTCTTCGTGTTAGAAACACGGAGAATGACCATTCTTCGTGTTAGAAACACGGAGAATGGCATTCAACAAGGAGAATAGCATTTTTCGTATTAATTTACACGGAAAATGGCATTTTCCTTGTTAAAATGCAGGAGAATGACTATTCTTCGTGTGATATCGACGGAAAACAGTTGACAGAAACCTAATTTTTTATTTTTTTGTTTTTGTGAAAAGAAATTTGACATGAATAAAGATTCAAGAGTTTTCGTTCTTCTTTCAAACGATGCTAACTCTTATGGAAAAGAAGAAGAAGATCTTCTCTCCATAATTGACCTAATTGTCGAAAAAGAAGAAGAAGAAGATAATGAGCGATGATCGGAGTTCGACTAAAAAAAGCACGGTGAACTACGAACGATCTTTGCGATCTCTGCTGAAGATGAGAGCAATAAAATTCAGATCTCTCGTGAAGAAAAAGAAGAAAAAGACGACGAGAATCGCAATCCAAATCTGAGTTTGTGCGGAGGGGTAGTTATGGTATTAGTTTTGTAAATACAGAGCATGTAAAGGGAATCTTGTAATACTTAACGTGGAAATATATAATTCTGGACATTTCATAAAAGCCATCCTACGGGTGTATTTTTCATAAAAACCAACCCCGAAATTGGATTTCTCAGCAATTTTCAGATAAATTTTGGTTTTTTCTAAGGGCAATACCAAAATTGCTTGGGGGCATCACTTACTTGGGGGCAGCCCAAGAAGGTGGAGAATTTGCTAGGGGCACCCAAAATTTGCTAGGGGGCAGCCCAACCCCCCAAACCCTTCATTTTATTTCATTTGTCATTCTACACTCTCTCTCCTCAAGAAGAAAAAAGAGCTCTCTTCCTCTCCCTCTCCTAAAACCCTAATTTCTTCTTCTCCACCACTCCACTCCCAATTCCTCCACCAAGATTTCTTCCACAACCTTCGTAGATTCGAAGAGATGACACGCAAGTCAAAGCAACCGGAATCTAGGTACGTTCTTCCCTAATTTCTTCGAGAATTTTGTACATTCTATTCAAAACCCTAGAATATTTTTAATTCTTGAAAAAGTTTTGATAAAATAGGTTTAGAATCTCTTTATGCTTCTCTTCCCTAATTTTTGAACACAAGAAACCCATATTTTATATTGAAACCCTAACCCTAGAACACGACAAACTAGCATCTCGTTTTGGCAGTTCGGGTCTCATAACAGTAGGACTGCCAGGCATGTGGCAGTCCTAATATAAATCAGGACTGCCACAGTCCTGGCAGTCCTCTTGTGAAAGAGGACTGTGGCAGTCCTCTTGTGAAAGAGGACTGCCAGGACTGTGGCAGTCCTAATTTACATTAGGACTGCCACATACCTGGCAGTCCTACTGTAATGACATATGGGGGTGGGTAACTGCATGATGCTCATATGCGGGGGGTAACTGCATGTCCTATTTCTGTTTCTATTATTTAATAACTGTATGTTGTCATGCAGTCCACTGACCGCTAACAAAAGAATACGGCCCACCGCGTCAAAGCAGAAGGAACGTGCGGGACGTACTCTCGAGCGTCCGATAACAATTTTTGAACCGGTGCCCGAAGCTCGGAGAGGTTGCCAAAGTGACACTAGTGTCGCGGTCGCCAACAAGCTTGATCGTATCGATGACGTGGTCGACTTCCCCTTCATGAACAATAGGGAGTCTCGTTCAAAGGCCCGGCATGATATATAGTTGGATCTGGATATTTTTCTTGTTTCAAACTTAAGTTGGATGTAGAATAGTTATGTACTTGTTTGAAACTTAATTTGGATGTGGAATATTTGAAACTTAAGTAGTTGTGATGAATTATTGTAGTTGTGATGAATTATTGGGATGAATTATTGTAGTTGGATTATTGTGATGAATTATTGTGATGAATCTTAAGTTGGATGTGGAATATTTATGTAGTTGTGATGAATTATTATTGTTTATGTACTTGTGATGAATTGTTTTTTATGTACAGAGTATCAGTATCAGGACTGCCACCCACTTGGCAGTCCTACACTAAAGTAGGACTGCCAGGGTGCTGGCAGTCCTGACTGAAACTTGCTGCAATAGCAAGTTTGAGTTAGGATTGCCAGCACCCTGGCAGTCCTACTTCAGTATAGGACTGCCTGGGGGGTGGCAGTCCTACTTATCAAACTCTGTGAGGAGCTCCTCAACTGAAAACTCTTTCACAGAGTATGATAAGTAGGACTGCCAGTCCCATGGCAGTCCTACACTAAAGTAGGACTACCAGGGTGCTGGCAGTCCTGACTGAAACTTGCTGCAACAGCAAGTTTGAGTTAGGACTGTCAGCACCCTGGCAGTCCTACTTCAGTATAGGACTGCCTGGGGGGTGGCAGTCCTACTTATCAAACTCTGTGAGGAGCTCCTCAACTGAAAACTCTTAATTTAGTACGGAGAATGGCCATTCTTCGTATAATTTAGCACGAAGAATGGCCATTCTTCGTGTAATTTAGCACGGAGAATGGCCATTCTCCGTGTAATTTAGCACGGAGAATGGCTATCTAATCCAGTATCAGAACTGCCACCCCTCTAGCAGTCCTACATTGAATTAGGACTGCCAGTACCCTGGCAGTCCTAATTTAATGTAGGACTGCCAGCACCCTGGCAGTCCTAATTTAATGTAGGACTGCCAGGGGGTGGCAGTCCTATTTGTAAGTCTCTGTAATTTAGCACGGAGAATGGTCATTCTCCACGTGTAAACGAAGAATGGTCATTCACCTACGTTTTAATATTGGGAATGGCCATTCTCCGTGTAAATTAAGATGGAGAATGTTCATTCCGGTGCATTTTATGGTCAGTTGAAACTTTAGAGGGCCATAACTTTTGACTGGGAGGTCAAAACGAGGCCCAGTTTATCGCAAAATGAGGGTATCTTTGAGGAGCCTAAGATTAACGATTTTATCGTTAGACGGCCTTTCGAAATTTTGGAATCGTAAAAAAATGATGTTTGGACCTCCGTTTTAGCACTTTTTGTCGAAATTTTAGAATCGCAAACAAATATTAATTCAATGACTTACAATGTAGGTGTCACCCTCACTTTTCCCAGTTAGGGATAAAATGGTAATTTTTCTTTTTATAATATTTTTGGGAATTTTATTTCATGATTATTATTATTTAATTATTATAGGAGTCGGGTTCGAATTTTATCGCATTCCGAGTTAATTCGGGACCCCGGTGAATTTCGACTTGAGCTGTAATTAACATGTTAGCTAACCATGGCCCACCACATTAAACTTTAGGGTTTAAGAGTTTGGACTAGTCCCCCATGAGTAATTTAGTTTAATTATGATTTTTATTTATTTTTAGCAACTTCCTAAACCTAATTTGGATTTTATTTAGCATTAGGCTTAGGGAGGGGCAAACTTGTAATTACAAGTGCCCCTCACCCACACCCCGTTGGCCGGCCAAGAGAGAGCCCCCCCCCCCCCCTTTCTTCTCAACTAAGCAACTCTCTCTCTCTCTCTCTCTCTCTCTCTCTCTCTCTCTCTCAAATTCAATTTCTTCTCAAGCTCTTCTTCCTCCAACCAACCCATTGTTAGGTATGCCTTTATTTCTTCATTTATTTCTTATTTGCATTCATGTCCCACACAATAAATGGAGAGGAGAAGATTCTCCACCATTTGCCCACAAATTTGTAGGTTTTTCCTAGAAAAATAGGTTAAGGATTTATTAGGGTTTAATCCTTTTTGAATGGTATATATATATATATATATATATATATATATATATATATATATATATATATATATATATATATATATATATTTGTGTGTGTGTATTTATATATGTATTTGGGTGTGTGTAGAGGAGAGTGATAGTTGTGTCATGAGAGTGTGTCCATGTGTGTGTGTGTGAGTGTCCATATATATCTAGATACATATGTGTGTGAGTGTGTCTATATATATATATATATATATATATATATATATATATATATATATATATATATATATGGATGTGTGTATATGGATGTGTGTGTGTTATATATATATTTAGATGGATAGATAGATATCTAGATAGATATATAGATAGATATCTAATTATATATATATATATATATATATATATATATATATATATATATATATATATATATATATATATATATATATATATATATATATATATATATAAGAAGATAGAAGGAGAAGAAGAAGATGCACAGCAGTGGCAGCAGCATTGCTGCAGCAGCAGCAGCTGCCAGGCAAGAACCCCCCCCCCCCCCTTTGGTGTTTTAGCTTATTAACCCCCCCCCCTTTTAGTATATATATATATATATATATATATATATATATATATATATATATATATATATATATATATATGTGTATTATATATGGATAGATACGTAGAGAAGAGTAGAAGAAGTTTAAGGAATTAGAAGTTAGAAAAGAAATAGAAGTTAGAAGAAAAGATTGGAAGAAGTTAGAAGAATAGGAAGAAGGCTAGAATAGAAATTAGAGAAAATCGAGTTAGAGGGCGAAACGGAGCTCGGAGTATCGGAATGAGTTGAAACTTGGCGTGGGGCAAGAATACGTGATTTAGATTTTACGGGTAGGCTCCCGAGTGGAAATCGGGATTGCAGGGCGCCGGTATCGCGCCGTACCATTGCGTATCTTGAAATATTCAAGATACCGGCAATGGGCCGTAACATGGACTAGATGTCCACTTTACTTAGGTATCTTGGTAGGTAATATATGTATAGGCTAGTACCTTACTACCTAGGGAGCTCGGGTCAAAATACCAAGCGTAGGTAGGCTAACTTGATAGTTGCCTAAGCTAGAATTTTACCCTTTTTAAGGATAAAATAGGATATTGGCCTACGGCCAAGATATGAGTTTCGAAGTCCAAGATGGACTTGGATATGGGTTGTAGAGGTTGGTAATAGTTAGAAATAGTCGTCTAGACCTAGTCTTGACCCCGATTGACCACGGTTGACTTTTTGGACCAAAAGTCAACTATGGGTCAACGCTTTACCCAAATTAGTCCCAATTTCCATTAGACTTGTGTAGTTGACCAAAAGTCAACTATTAGTCACCATTGACCTAGGGTTGACCAGGGTTTACCTAGAGTTGACCAGAGTTGACCAGGGTTGACCAATTGGCCAAAAGTTAACTGTAGTCCAACTCTTGACCCCATTTGACTTTTTTCGACTTGTTTTGACCTGTGATGACTGGTATGACCTAGGATTGACTTGGTTTGGCTTAGATTGACTTGATATAACTTGATTTGACCTAGATTGACTTGACAGGACTTAGTGTGACTCAGTGAGACCTAGTTTGACCTAGATTGCATTTCATTCATTGTAAATCATTCCTAAACTTGTTTAAACCTAAATTAACTTACAGTATCTCGTATTTAGGTTCCTGATTACCTCTCTGAGCATTGATATACCATACAGCTCAGGACACCAGGCGAGTACATTCACTGATAGTTTTCATTGTCTTGATATCTGTTATATCCGATTTAGTCGTAGTGTCTTACTTGATTCTTAGTCACGATAGTTCACGGACTAGTACACATTGGATCATGACATGAGATATTGTTCCTAGATTTCTGGGTATATGGGTACACTTCCTGTCTTA
The DNA here is from genome assembly GCA_029216955.1 of Iris pallida. Taxonomy (NCBI): domain Eukaryota; kingdom Viridiplantae; phylum Streptophyta; class Magnoliopsida; order Asparagales; family Iridaceae; genus Iris; species Iris pallida. Next base: position 4,237,249 of record JANAVB010012195.1, read on the forward strand.
TTTCCTGTACTTGTATAGCCACCGATTTCTAAGGGGATTTGCTACCATCTTACGAAATCACGTGCCATGACGTGTCATGTCCAGATCTATTGTACTATTCGGAGATGGAGAATTATTAGGGGCTATGTGATCCAAGCCATCCTGTCACTATTCATGTGCTCGCGCCACTCTTCCCTCACGAAGGGTGTAGCGAGATCCTTTGCCTTGTGCTCGTTATCCAGGTTGGCCGGCATGACTTTCCGTTGAGGTCACCGCGGATTGTCGGGCCAAGTGGATAGCCTGTCCTGTCACTTATCCCAAGCCGATCACATATCGCTCTAATAATTCAAATCATATTTTATATTTATTTTATCTTATCGTATATCCTGCTCTGTTCTACAGTCAGTATTTTCTCACCATGCCATGATATACAGTTACTCACATGCTCTACTTGCCTTTACATTGTACCTTGATTGGAGACTAAGTTCTGCTCGGGAGAAGAGTTACAACCCCGGTCCTTGTTTGGTTTAAGGGTTGTAACTCGACTTCCGAACGGTTTCCAAGTCTTCATATATCTTTGTCTTGTAGTTCATTATACTGTCTCTTATAGAATTTGTCAATTCATATGGAACTGCTGTTAGTGTTTGTACTTGCTCATTTTCCTGACAGGATACCGTTATGATATATTACAGATAACTTTGAGGCGGACTGCTCGACCTATTATGGGCTCGAGTTAGATGGAGTAGTCCAGGATCATGGCCTTATAGTAGAGCCACTAGATTTTGTACTTCCAGAGTAGTGTAGGTTAGCTAGGTTTGATTGGACTGCGATCCAGCTAGCTTTATCAGACTGTAGTTTCTATATTATATTTTGATACCCTGTGATGTTGTATATATATGGGCTTGTATTGGACTCTGCACTTATTTACTCTTCATCTATCATATGTCTTTTCTTCTGAGCTATCTACCTTAGTTTTATTCTGTGATTGAGATTGTATTGTTATGTCACCGCCATTCGGAGAGTATATACTGTACAGGTACATTTAAACTGTTAGTCGTAGTATTTATAGACGTTATATACAGCGTTCTATCAGTGATTCTGCGGCATAGGCTGGACGTACCCACGTGCTCGTGCCTCTCATAAGGGTGCGGGTCGTGACACGTTTTTGTGGTGGCCCATGCGGGTCCAGTGTCGCAATTAGTACGATCTCGTAATGGTGCTCGACTTAGAGTACTAATTACGAGTCTGCAATTAGGACGTAGGACCTAGGACATGATAGGAGTTTCTCAATCACACCTAGAAAATTTCTGATCTTTTGATTATCATGATTATTCACCTTGTATTAAATTAACTGTCCTTCTTTGATAATCTACTCATGTGCCATATTGATCTCTTTGTTTCAATTCGTCTCCAGGATGACGATGACGCACCCGCAGGCCTCTGGATCGAGTAGCTTGCCTAAGAGATCTGACCCGGCCGAGGAGGAGGTTCACGAGACTGTCCCCAGTGATTCTACTATTCCGGAGACCCAGGCAGTTGCACAGGGAGGTCTACCACCTCCACCCCAGAGGGTTACGGTCGTTGTTCCCGAGATACTGCCGCCACCACCACCGATACCGACGGATACACATCACATGTTCCTTCTCCTTCAGCAGATGATAGAGACACAGCGGGCCCAGGCAGAGATATCGTAGCGCCAGTCGGAGGCGTCACACCGTCAGATCGAGATGCTGAGGCAGAGTATGGAGAACTCGCATCAGCTTGCACTGGCAGCAGTAGAGAGAGTGGCACCGGGTACGGTGTAGGGCCCTACTGGCCAGCAGCCGTGCCAGCAGCAGTCCAGGCCGGGGACAGTGTTAGTCTTTAGGAAGATGAGCTCCAGGGACTTCACAGGCACGGAGGGCATCCTTTATGCAGACGACTGGCTAGAGGATGTACAACGGAGCATGGAGCTGGCAGAGCTTCCTAGAGCACTTTGGGTTTCGGCCACAGCCAGCCGATTCTTCGACATTGCGCTGACATAGTACCGCACGGATCCTCATGCGTCGGTGAGAGGGCTGACTTGGGAGAACTTCCGGAGGCTCTTCAAGGAGAAGTTCTTCCCGGACGTGGCTCTTACAGCATTGGAGGGCTAGTTCGTGGGTCTAGTGCAGGGGAACTCGTCGGTGGACGAGTATGCAGCTGAGTTCTTCCACTTAGCAGGTTCGCTCCCGATATGATCCAGGATGAGGGGCAAAAGGCTCGTAAGTTCCGCAGGGGACTTATTCATGCAGTGCGCACCCGCACCTCGGGTCACCGTGACGCGACGTTCGATCAGATATTGATGGACGCGCAGATCGCAGAGGAGGACTTCGGCCTCAAGCCAAAGAGGAGCGAAGATACAATGGGGGCGAGTTCTAGTGCGGGACCGGCCAAGCGTCCCTACTTTCAGCATCAGCAGAGGCCATTTCAGCAGCAGCCTCTGTTGCAGATTCAGTAGGCACCGACGCGTGCCCAACAGCACCAGGGACAGGGCCAGAGACCGGCTACACCATACGGCTTCTGCGGGAAGCCGGGACACACCAGGGAGGCTTACAGGAAAAGGTTGGACATCTGTCTCTACTGTGGGGCACCCGATCACCAGCTGAGGAATTGCCGTTTTTTGCGGAGTCAGAGGAGGCCAGGACAAAGCGCAGCCGGCTAGAGGGCCAGCAGTTCAGCAGAGGGGTCCTCCACTCCATACCCAGCAGTAGCATTTTGTTCAGCACCAGAGGGGAGCACCCGTGGACAGGGTGTTCGCTTTGGCAGCAGAGGAGGAGGCAGAGCCCGTGGGAGATGTTGTAACAGGTCATGTTCTCCTAGATTCTTTCCCTAATTTCGCCTTATTTGATTCTGGGGCGACCCATAGTTTTGTGTCTGTTTCTTTTGCTCTGAGACACAATATTATTGCTGAATATATGGGTAGGACTTGCAAGATTATGACCGGGGGAGGTATTTTCCTAGTTAATAATATTTGCAAGGGACGGAGAGTCACTCTGAGAGGCCGGGACTTAAGTGCGTGTCTGCTCGTAATGCCCCTACCGAGGTACGATATGGTACTCGGTATGGATTGGTTGAGCATGCACCATGCTAGCATTGATTGTAGAGGAGGCAGAGTTATTTTTAGGACGTCGGGTGAGCCAGAGATCGAGTTTGCTCGAGGAGTAGCAGAGCCGGAGGCTTGTGGAGCTTTGTTGGTGGGGCAGGATTTGCCACATCCGTTGATTGTTGAGTTCTCGGATGTCTTTCCCGAGGAGTTATCGGGGATGCCGCCAGACGGGGACATTGAGTTCTCCATAGACTTGGTGCCGGGCGCCGAGCCCATCTCGTATCATGTCTATAGGGTGAACAACAGCGAGTTGATAGAGCTGAAGAAGAAAGTCGACGAGCTGCAGGACAAGGGGTTCATCAGATCCAGTTCTTCGTCCTGGGGAGCGCCAGTCCTATTCGTACCGAAGAAGGACGGTACGTCCCGCATGTGCATTGATTACCGGGCGCTCAACAACCTCACTATCAAGAATAGGTACCCTTTGTCGAAGATCGACGACTTATTCGATCAGCTGAGTGGGGCAAAGGTCTTTTCGAAGATAGATTTGAGGTCCGGGTATCACCAGCTGAAGGTGAGGCGGGATGACATTCCCAAGACAGCATTTCGGACTCGGTACGGCCAGTACGAGTTTACAGTGATGCCATTTGGGTTGACCAATGCTCCCGCGGTGTTTATGAACTTGATGAACAAGGTATTCCATCAGTACCTTGACAAGTTCGTGGTGGTCTTCATAGACGATATCTTGATCTATTCGAAGACGCAGGAGGAGCATGAGGAGCACTTGAGAGTTGTGTTAGAGACTCTGAGTAGGGAGCAACTCTACGGGAAGCTTTCGAAGTGTGAGTTCTTCTTAGACCAGGTGGAGTTCCTAGGTCATGTTATGACCGAGCACGGGATTTCAGTAGACCAGAGGAAGATTTCGACAGTGGAGTCTTGGTCTACGCCCAGTTCAGTTGTCGAGGTTCAGAGCTTTCTGGGTTTGGCTGGCTATTACCGAAAGTTCGTCCAGGACTTCTTTCGGATTGCAGAGCCGATGACTAGACTCACCAGGAAGGATGTGGAGTTCATCTGGACTGATGAGTGTCAGGCTGCATTCGATGAGCTGAAGAGGAGGTTGACTTCAGCTCTGATCCTGACTTTGCCATCTGGGTCAGGAGGGTTCTCGATCTTCAGCGATGCTTCCGGGAAGGGTTTAGGGTGTGTTCTTCAGCAGCACGGGAAGGTGATTGCCTATGCATCCAGGCAGTTACGTCCTCATGAGAAGAACTATCATACTCATGATCTGGAGTTGGCCGCGGTTATATTTGCTTTGAAGTTATGGAAGCATTACCTGTACGGAGAGCGAGTTGAGATCTTCACAGATCACAAGAGCTTGAAGTACATGTTCACTCAGAAGGAGTTGAACATGCGACAGAGGCGGTGGTTAGAGCTGATGAAGGACTTCGATATATCCTTGCAGTACCATCCGGGGAAGGCCAACGTAGTTGCAGATGCCTTGAGCAGGTATCCAGCTACTATGTTCTTGATGACAGATCGTTACTTGTTGGCCGACCTGGATAGTTTGGGTATCTAGGTAATCATTCCGGGCAAGGAGACCCAGATATGGGGTTTACAGATTCAGTCTAAGCTGATGGATAGAGTCAGGTCAGTGCATTATGATGATGTTGCCATGAGGAGCATCAGGGAGCAGGTGAGGACGGGCTTGCTTGACGATTTCTCTGTAGCCGAAGACGGGTCGTTGCGGCTCGGTACTAGGCTGTACGTTCCACGTGGAGAGCTTCGGGAGGAGGTTCTTCAGGAGGCGCATCGCTCTCAGTATTCTATGCATCCTGGAGCCAACAAGATGTATAGGGACCTGAGAGAGCACGTTTGGTGGTATGGCATGAAGCGCGAGGTAGCTCAGTTTGTATCTCGTTGTCTTGTGTGTCAGCAGGTGAAGGCCGAGAGGCAGAGACCAGGTGGATTGCTGCAGTCGCTACCCATTCCCGAGTGGAAGTGGGAGCACATCACCATGGACTTTGTATCTGGACTTCCACGGTCGCCAGGAGGGAAGGACGCGGTTTGGGTCATAGTTGATAGATTGACCAAATCGGCCCACTTTTTGCCTTTCAAAGTAGGTTTGTCTACGGAGAGGCTGGCTGAGATGTATGTTCGTCAGATCGTGAGATTGTACGGAGTTCCGGTGAGCATAGTTTCAGATCGGGATAGCCGATTCACTTCCCACTTCTGGAGGAGTTTGCAGGCTAGCTTGGACACCTCGCTCAAGTTTAGTACTACTTATCATCCTCAGACAGACGGGTGTAGGCCTCAAAAATGAAGTCACGCTGAGTTAATACAGCCTATCAGAACAATGTCTAAAATACACGCTGAGTTCTATCAGACCATTTTCTCAAATATACGCAGAGTTTAAATGGTACATAGAGACAGCTCATCATTTGTCAGAGTGTCATTATGACTGACAGCATGACAGTCAAAGAATGTCTCCTCGTATGCCACGTATGCACGGGACTCGAGAGATCTCAGCCGACTATTGCGTGACTTTCGAAATCTTCTTCAACAAGATTCAGTCCTCATCAAGTTGGCGTGCCAAAAGAACTTATCATCATTTAATATGACTGACAAAGCAAATCAATGTCAGAGATTTTGTGCCAGTCGAGACACGTCGAATCAAGGCAGCTGGCTGTTCTGACTCAAGTCTGCGTGTATTTTGAACTTCTATGTTCCTTCCTCAAGTTTGTATGAATTTTGAGCTTTCTGCCTCAAGTTTGCGTGTATTCTGAAGCCTTCTGCCCCAAGTCTGCGTAGATTTCATCCTCAGCCAGTTGGCGTGGATTTTATCTCAAATTATCAGATTGGAGTATGTGGCAGCCATGCCACGGATCTCTCGTATGCGTGTCCCAGTAACTTGCACACGACTCATGCATGATTGCCAGGTGTCCAACAGTTATGGGCCACGTCCAGTAACTGCTCATCAACCTTGCGTATGATTGAGTCCTGCGTGATTATCAACTATGCATAGGTTATGAAAACAGTTATCTTTTTAGTTATTTTTGACTCTATAAATAGAGTTCTCTTCTCATTCATTGTACAGATATACAGAATATCTAAATTGCTGTCGAATTCTTGAGAGCTTTTCTTCTTCGCATCGTCCAAGGGATAAAGCGATCGTCTTCTAGATCGGATTCCTAAAGTTGTATTTTCCCAGAAACATAATAAATAAAGTGAATTTATTTATGGAAAACAAATTGGCGACTCTGCTGGGGAAACCCATCTCCTCTTCTGAGATGGCAACAACTCAATGCGACGCTTCGTCGGTCGGATCGACGAAGAAGGTAATATCGATTCAGTTCAATCAACTCGCCTATGAAGAAATGCAGCAGGCTAAGGGTGGCAAGCACACTTCCGCCTCCATCACCACTGCTAAATCAAAAGGACGATCTGTCTACGTCCCTAAGAATCTGTTGGCAACCAAAGATGGTGAAGTTTCTGCCACAGTGTCCATTACTAACACTGGCAAGAACTCCACTGTAGGCACGCACACTCCTGTGTGCTCAAAGACGACAGCATCCAAAAGTTACGCTAACAGTGATGGCTCCTTAGCCAAACCTGCTTCCGTAGTCACGCAGTCCAAAAGTCACGCTGACAGCATTGGCTCTTTAGCCAAGCCTGTTCCAGCGTGCATTTCCAAACCCAAAAGTCACGCTAACAGTACTGGTTCTTTAACCAAGCCTGTCTCAGCGTGTATTCCGCACGCATCATCCACCAAGTCAGCTCTCCCTGACTCAGCATGCGTACCAAAATCTGGCTTTTTAGCCAAGACTTCATATGCTGACAGTACTGGCTCCTTAGCCAAATTGTCACCAGCATATTCTAAGAAGAATAGCTCTTTAGCTATTTCTTCCTCCTTGCCACGTTCTGCTAGAACTGGGGGTAGTCTTGCTATGGCTCCTCCACAAATGGCTCACAAAGTCCCTTCGAATAGGAACAACACTTTAGTTGTTGCTTCTGCTCCTGTAGTGTTTACTTCAGGAACAGCTTTGGCTAACAATTTTGTTAGTCAAAGAAAAGAAAATAGTCTTTTGACTACTCTTCCTTCTGGACATTCTATGTCCCAAAACTTGAACAAGTCTAAAAAGAAACATTTCTTAATGTCTTCTTCTACGACTTTTCAAATTGGGCACAGAATTTGTCTCTGCAAAAAGGTTTGTTACCAACTCCTACTTAAGGGGATGGTTCAACTCTTCCTTCTCTGCAAATATCCAGATTGATGGAAGAAAAACTTCAAGTGTCAAAAACCAATGTTTTACCTCCAACAGATCTAAGAATGAAACTTAATCAATCCCGATTGGGAAACACTTCTGTTGTTAAGAAATCACACCAATCGGAAATGAAAGTAAGAGATCCGGATGCAGAGTATGCCAGAAATTATGTGGCTCAGATTAATCACTCCTTATATAATCAAGAGCCGTCAAGATCTAAGGACAAGAAATACATTCCTAATAACCAAAGATTGTTCTCAAATATACCTCAATCTTCACATACGGATTTACGGGAACATCTTTAACAAAAAAGGAGGAATAATTTCGTGTCAATGGATCATGACCATGCTGATCATGAATGTGACTTCCAGCCAAGGGTCATAATTCAATGCAGATGTCAAACTAAACGACAATATGTCTTCAATCGGATTCATTGTGAACCCATGCCTGATGAAGATGAACCTCCTTTCGCTTCTATCAACATGACCTCTCGGGATACTGGGGATAGAACTGATAGTCCAGATGGGGTATACAGAGGCACCAGAGCAAGAGTCCTGGCTTCTAATCAAAGAACTTTGGTTTCTGAAGACTATTCTGAATTTCTTGGAGAATCCAACTTCCCACCTCTTTCTATTGGGAGTAGTTCTCCTACAAATGACTTTGATACACAAAGTAATGATTCAGAACATACAACATCCACTAATTCATCAATAATCCCTCGTACAGTCACAACCTATATGGTGGATGGGAATACTGATTTAAACAATGAACCCTCTTCTTCGATGACTCCTCAAGAACAAAGAATTGCTTCTTTGGAACAACAAATGAAGTCTATGGCTGATACTATAAAATCAATGTATGAACTTATGGCAACCCAGCTGCAAAATCTACGGACTGTACCTGACGCCATACCGATTGACACTGGTATAGGTCCAGTGCAAGTTCCTCCAGCAGTACAATCCAATATCCCTGGACAAGCTCAACCAATTCCTAGCCATTCGGAAGCTGGGGGTAGTGCTTATAATGGTGTCCCTCCTCCTAACTATTCTCTACAAGCTACAACTCCACAATCTTTCGGAGTCGTTACTGAAGAATTGAGGAATATCCGAACCCAATTTGAGGCATTCAAACAGAAAGATGGTTTACAAAGGTTAGGTATCAAGAAACCTTATCCAATAGAATGGAAGCAAGTATCATATCCTCCTAAATACAAGCCTTCTACTATCTCATTCTTTGATGGAACCACTTTTTCTAGTCAGTTTATCAATCATTTTGAAGTGATGACTGACCAGCTACAACCAAGCGACGCCCTCCTTACTCGGGTGTTTGTCGGATGTCTCAAAGAAACGGCTTATGAGTGGTATAGAAGTCTCCCTGATGGGTCTATTACCTCATTTGCCGGTTTCAAACAAATGTTTCTTGAATAGTTCTATGAAGGGCTCAATGACATGACTATGTCTGCTCTTATAAGAATCAAACAGAGAAATAATGAGAGCACTGAAAGCTTTATTGAAAGATTTAGAAGAGAAGCTTTAAAAATGCCTCTTGGAACTCCTGATGCTGTCACTATCGACACTTGCAAATCAAATCTTTTACCAATCATCAACATGTGGACAGGATCCACTCAATTCCAAGATTGGCCTTCCTTCATCGTCAGTGCCAAAGCTGCCGAAGTCAGTGCCGAGACTTTCAAAGGTCTAGGGGTACACATGAATCCCACTGAATCAGGTCAAAATACTAGCAATAGTACGCGACCTAACAATCGTAAAGGAAAAGAGACTCTTGAAGTCAATCTCCAGAGCAAAAATCAAGAAGTAATATCTACCCAAGCTACCCCAGCTCCAACAAATCAACAACCAAGAGCACCTCGCCCCAAAGAAGAATACTCTTTTGACGACGATAATGTCCTTGGTATCTTTGAGTGTCTACTTAAAGGTAATAAAATACAATTACCTGAAATCAAGAAACCCGATGAAGCTGGTAAGACAGATCATCCTAAATACTGTCCGTACCATAGAATGTTGGGTCACACAGCTCGTACATATTTTGTACTGAAAGAAAAAATCCAGGAAATGATCAAATCTGGAGCTGTCACTCTCACTCTGAAAGAAAAGACCGTCACCTCCAACGTTGTCTCTATGCAATTCGAAGATTTCCCTCTTCAACTCCTCGAAAGCGGAATTGTTCCTATTCCCAAGGCAACTCTTGAAATCATGAATATTCCACCTCCACAGTCTGAAGGATTAGTACCGATCACTATTAAAACAGGAGAAATCATATGGATTCATCCTGATCTAGTGGCAGATTTTGAATCTCCTCCCCTTCAAAAGACTACTTCCCTAAAATCTAGGAAGGCTGAAAAAACTAAGTCATGTCATATGACTTCTTTCGAATCTACTTCCGACACAGAGCCAAAAGATAAGGAAGAAGCGCTTGCTGGTGCTACTAGAACAGGGAAACATTATCTAAAAGATTATTCCAAGAGCCCTGAAGATACTCCCGATAGTCCTGAAGATACTCCTGATATCTCTCCAGCTGACAAAGATATTCCTGATATTCCTCGAGAGGAAGAATCATCCACTGTACCTGTTCCTTCAACTACACCAGTTGTACCTATTCCTTCCAAGCCTACAGCACTTAAGAAAGGCAAACAACAAGTTCGCTTCGACAAACCAATCAGGAAATCTCCTCCCCTTGGACTTCAGAAGCCTTATAACTTTGACATTTTAGCTCAACTCGCTAATACTCCAGCTAGAATGTCCCTCTTCGAACTTCTACGTCTTTCTAAAGAGACTCGGGAGACATTAAGTGAGTCACTTCTTCAGGATGACTCTTGCCTTGCACAGCTAAAGAAGCCAGATAAAGAACCTGTTACTTGCTTACATTACAATAGTATATTGGAGATCATCCCGAATATCACCTTTACACAAGATGACATGTTATTGGAGGATAATCGACATGATCGGCCTCTCTACTACACCGGTTATATCGATACGATGAAGGTAGATCGTATTCTTATTGATCCAGGGTCTGCTTTAAGCATAATGCCAAGGAGTCTGCTAGATGAATTAAAATCCCTCTTCACAAACTTTCCAAGACGGTTACTACTATATTGGGATTCAATCAAAGCCGAAGCGAGCCGTTGGGAAAGATTCATCTGAAACTTCAAATAGGTGATTTCAGATCTAAAGTCACTTTCTATGTGATCGAGATCGTGGGATCTTATAATCTTCTCCTGGGAAGACCCTTCCTTCATGAGAATAATGTGGTGCCTTCTACTCTTCATCAGTGCTTCAAATACATTGACAGCGATGGAAAAGTACAAAAGGAAGTTGCTGATATAAATCCTTTCCGTGGTGTTGAAGCTTATTTCGGTGATTCCCGGATGTACAAAGAGGAGTATACAAAAATAGTACAAGCTATGGAAAAAGAAGATCTGCAAAGTGAGACCTTGATAATTCCTGTTAAAGGTCGAACTACTCAGCAACAGTCTCCTGAGCCCTCTAGAGAAGCCCCCTTCATTATTCCAGTGAGCGGACGTATCTCTCTATTACCTCCATCATCTACCCAAGACACACTGATCATTCCTGTCAGTGGGCGTACTACATTTCCGGCATCTTCCTCTACAAAATAGGACACTCTAGTAATCCCTGTTAGTGGGCGAACTACTTTTTCATCCCAAGCTTCAAGGGAGCTCATCTCTTCTGAGCCATTTGTGATCGATCTTAATCGAAACAAAACTCCTTCTAGTTCTTCTTCTCCCCCTTTAGTCATTGATTTGGCTAAGATTTCTAAGGTTCAACCTCCTTCTGATGTAAATACTACTACTTTTAAAATTAATGAAAAGTCTCCATCTTTGCAGTATATTGATGTTTGTAATCATGTTCATAATTACTTGTAATTGTTAGATGACTTGAAAACAATAACCATAGGAGTTGTACAGACTTTTCATACAGAAGTATCCTTAGAATCAGTACAAGGTTCATGCTTTCTAGTACCTAGCAGAAAACCAGGAGATATTCCAATATTCTTCTACAAAGGACCAAAAAACCCTATCAACCTTGAAGATGATGATAGAAATGATGATTCTGGAAGATTACAGTTGCGTCGTTACAGCCAGCAATCTAAAGATATTATCAAAAATATGGGCTATGACTTCAGAACTGGCCTCAGTAATGGGAAAGGAAGAAAAATGCCTGTTCGGATTCCTTCTTTAAAATATGGAAGGATGAAATGCGGATTAGGTTATATTGATCCTACTCCCTTTATCAATATCATCCATGAAGATCCCGAATCTGACGAAGATAAAAGATCTGATTCTTCTAGTACTTCCTTTTGGGATTCTGATACAAGTATTGGTGACTTCCACCGTAACATTTTGTCTTCCAACATGGTTTCCGTTGATGGTCCTGAAGAAGATGACGAAGACGAATTTAAAATCTCATCCGAATCAGAACAATGGGCCCAAAGGTTAGATAATCAATGGGAGTTTAGATTCGAGCAAAGAGAACCTCCAACTGAAGATAAACTCGTTCAAATAGATGTTGGTGAAGAGGGATCCCCCAAACCAATATTCATTAGTAAAAGTCTTTCAGAAAATGATAAGCAAGACATGATCAAACTTATTCGAGAATACATCGACGTCTTCGCTTGGAGCTATGAAGATATGCCAGGACTTGATCCACAGATCGCAACTCACAAACTCAATATCATTCCAAATGCTAAACCGGTCAAGCAACAACAGCGACGATTCCGTCCAGACATTATGGATGCAATTGAAGCCGAAGTTAACAAACTCATGGCTTCTGGGTTTATTAGAGAGGAACAACACCCTGATTGGGTGGCTAATATAGTTCCTGTCCTTAAAAAGACTGGCAAGATCAGGGTATGCATAGACTATCGTGATCTCAATACGGCATGTTCTAAAGACGAGTTCCCCCTACCAATTACTGATGTTATGATCGATAACACCTGTGGTTTTGAACGGATGTCGTTCATGGACGGGTATTCTGGATACAATCAAATTAAAATGTTTCCAGATGACGAGAAACACACTTCCTTCAGAACGCCGATCGGTACATACTGTTATACAGTGATGCCATTCGGTCTCAAGAATGCAGGAGCAACTTATCAACGAGCTATGAGCACTATATTCCGTGAACATTTGCGAAAAACAGTCGAATGCTACGTTGATGATATTGCAGTCAAAAGTCGACAAAAAGAGGATCACATCCAAGATTTGAAAACTATATTTGATCTAATGCGTCGGCATCAATTAAGGATGAACCCTACTAAGTCTTTCTTAGGCGCCTCTAGTGGCAAATTTCTCGGCTTCGTCATTACCTCGAAAGGTATACACGTAGATCCCGAGAAGATCAAAGCCATCCAAGAGATGCGTCCTCCATGCACCTTAAAAGAGCTACGAGGATTTCAAGGAAGGATCGCTTATATCAGGAGATTCATCTCTAACCTTTCAGGACGCTGCAGACCATTCAACAAACTTATGAAGAAAGGTGCTTCTTTCGTCTGGACTGACGTATGTCAGAAAGCATTTGATGACATAAAACAATATCTGATGAACCCCCAGTATTGGTACCTCCTATTTCAGGAATACCGTTCCTTCTATATATCCGAGCAACGAGTCATTCATTGGGTGCGCTGCTCGCTCAAAAGAATAAAAATGGTCATGAACAAGCCATTTACTATCTCAGTCGTACCATGACCGGAGCTGAACCTCGATATTCACCGGTCGAAAAAGAATGTCTAGTCCTTATGTTCGCTGTCCAAAAGATACGACATTATATCATTGGCCAAACCATTCATGTCATTTCCAGGATCAACCCTATACGAGTCATGATGAAGAAACCAAGTGTTTTGAATTCTCGATTGGCTAACTGGGGAATTTTACTTGCTCAGTATGATATGCACTATATCCCTCAGAAATCGGTCAAAGGACAAGCTTTAGCTGATTTTCTGGCTGCTCATTCAATTCCAGAAAATTCAAAACTCTACGATGAAATTCTAGATGAAGTCTTAGATTCAAACCAAATTGCTGAAGAAGATCCTACTTGGCGTCTATTCTTTGACGGAGCTTCAAGAATAGGTCCTAATGGTGACAGTGTCGCTGGGGTTGGAATTGTTCTTGTATCGCCAGAAGGTCTTGCTATCCAAAGAACTTATTCTCTCGATCAACCATGTTCAAACAACGTAGCTGAGTATAATGCACTGCTTATTGGTCTTCAACTCGCTAAACATCTGAATATTCAACATTTGGAAGTGTATGGAGATTCTAAACTCATTGTCAATCAGATAAGGGGTACTTACGAAGTTCGCCATCAAGATCTGATTCCTTATCATAGATCGGCTATATCTATGGCTTCGTCATTTGAAGGATTCTTTATCGAGCATGTTAGGCGAGCATGTAACACAGAAGCTGATGCTCTTGCTAATCTTGCGGCGGTGTTAGCTATTCCGATTAGACGTCAGCAAATGATTGTTGTTTGCAATCGAGAATTATTTCATCTCGAAAACAATCTAACTCTGGGACTTCCAATTGATATTGAAGAATCAACATCTCACGATGTCAATACAACAAGAGGATTTGGATTAAGTCGTAAATCATTATCATCTTCATCTGATTCTAGTATGGAATTCATCTTCAGTAATTTAGCTGAGACTCAGAATACGGATAAAGATTGGAGACTTTCTTTCTTAGATTTTGTATTGTATGATATCCTTCCAGATAATCTGAGTGAGGCAGCGTCTATCAGACGACGATCACTCAGATTCTATTACAATCATACTACAAAAATCTTATATCGTCGAGCTTATGATGGTTTACTTCTTCGATGTATTGCCGGTGATGAAGCCCAACAAATTATCCGTGAAGCACATGATGGAATTTGTGGAGCACATCAGCCTGGACCAAAACTTCAAGACCGTATTCGACGCATGGGTTATTATTGGCCTACTATGGTATCAGATGCCATCAAATATGCAAGGAAGTGTAAAGCTTGTCAAATTCATGCAGATTTTATTCATCAATCCTCAGAATTTCTACATCCAACGGCAGCATCATGGTCCTTCGAAGCTTGGGGCATGGACATTATTGGCCCAATCAATCCGCCATCATCAAAAGGTCATCGATTTATTCTCGCAATAACCGATTATTTCTCCAAATGGGCTGAAGCTATTCCTTTGTCTGAAGTCAAAACTTCTAATGCCATCAGCTTTATCAAGCATCATGTCATCAACAGATTTGGTGTTCCTCGACGCATTATTCATGATAATGGACCACAGTTTGTCAGCCAGAAGTTTACTCGATTCTGTGACGATCATCGGATCAACAATGTGGCTTCTACCGCATATAATTCGGCAGCTAACGGATTAGCAGAAGCTTTCAACAAGACCATCATCAAACTCTTAAAGAAGTTTGTTTCTACTAACAAACGTAATTGGAGTGAAAAACTTGGTGAATGTTTGTGGGCTTACCGCACTACAGTTCGTAATGCCACCAAATTTACACCTTTCTCTTTGGTGTATGAATGCGAAGCTGTTCTTCCATTAGAGATTCAAATTCCTTCTTTAAGGATAGCAATCGCTAATGAACTTACCACCGAGAATAATGATCGTCTTCGACTTCAGGAATTAGAAGCTCTGGATGAAAAGCGGTTATATGCTCAACAGAATATCGAATTCTATCAAGCGAGAATCTCAAGAGCTTTTAACAAGAAAGTCAAAGTTCGAGCATATCAAAAAGGAGAGCTTGTTCTTGCAGTTAGACGTCCGATGACTATGACGCACATGAGTAAAGGCAAGTTCGATGCAAAATGGGAATGTCCATTTATTGTGAATAAAGCCTTTTCTAATGGGGCATATCAGCTTACCCCCATGGATGGTAAAGTCACTATGATGTCCATTAATGGCAAATTCTTGAAGAAATATTATATGTAATATTTTTACCTGTCAAGATTGTTCTCCTATCATTCCCTAGATAGTAAAAATACCAAAGTCATTTTTCTTTACAAGAATCGTTTCGATATCTTTTATCCCCAATGGAAATAGATATTCTATTTTGTATCATTTTCTTAGCAAATTTGATATCTAGAAAATCACGTCCATATTACCTCTGAATTTTCTATCTTAGTATCATATTTATGAAATGATATCTAGTCTTTTGATTCTCGAGTCCAAAGATCATGAAAAATTGAGTTCAAAGATATTTTTATATCTGAATTCTATTTTTTTCTAATCAGTATTAAACTAAGATCATCTCTGGTTTAATATCATCTGATAGAATTACAAAGTTTATTTGTATACTCTATTCTATTGAAATGTGTCATGTATTATTTACCTCTGAACATATTTTCTATGAATACATCATTATCAAAACAACAAAGTCAAAAAATCAGATCAAAAGTTCTCATTTGTCTTCATTCAAAATCAAAATATTGATTACAAGTGAAAATATAAAAGATCTATTTATTAGGAGTTATTAGCTCCTTGATACGATCAAGTACAGTACTTATTTTCTCATCATGAGCTTTGCAAATTCTTTCTGCTGCTTCGACTGCGACATTTTGTTCATCAAAAGTGATAATAGCAGATTGGCGACGATTAACTTCTTCAATTTGCTCTGCCTGTATCTATTCTCGCTCTTGTTGAAGAGCTTGACAGCGTTCAGCTTCAGATATACGAGCAGTGACGACCTCAGCCTGCTCCTTTTCCATGAAGGCAATTCACTCCTGAAGACGAGCTAGCTCCTCTTTTAACTTCTTGAGCTCTTCAGCTTTTGATATTTCATCCTTCTCCAGAAGTTCTACTCTCTGACGAGTAGCTAGTATTTCTTCACCCTTTTCTATTAACTTCTCCGATGAAGAAGCAAGAAATTCTTCTAAAGCAGTTTGTTGAGCTTGGGCTTCATGTTCCAATCGAGCGATCTCAGCCACAGTCAAAGATTTAATATCTTCCTTCTTCATCTCCCAGTATTTTCGGATGGTTGTCTCTAATTCATCCAGAAGATGTTCAAAGAAAATACACTGAGTTTCACAACCAGCGTGTCGCAGTGCTAGGAGCGGGAATTTCACCACCGTTCGGAGCTCAGAGAAGGGCATAGTTTCGTCTTTCAAGGAACGCCTGGAGTACATATCCAGATATGAATAAATGATATCTGAATACATCCCCAGAGTCCTTGCCAATCCCGTCTCAAACCCAGGAGTTGCTGTCATTATTGAAGAAGAAGCTTGTACGTTCTCTGTCCTGGGAATGGACGTATGTGCCGCTGGAGAAGTTGGCAAATGCGAGCTCCCTTCATCAACATCAGTCTGGATAAGTGGAGCATGAGTCGAGCTCATTGCTGCAGCAGTTCCTACTAGTCAAAGGAAAAATAATCAGCATATAAAGAAAAAAAATAATATAAACAGAATTTGAAATAAAATTCTACCAGGCTGAGGTTCATATTCTATATGTTGAGGAAGTCTCACATCCTCTCGCAGTCGATCCATAATAGTGTCTGATACCTGCTTTATGTGACTACTACCAGCTCCAGAAGTACTGAGTGCTGGAGCATTATCAGGAGATTGAGCAGGTTCAGGACTGAGCTTCATTCTATTTCCTCTGTTTTTATCTTCATCATAATGAGTGGAAGTCTCAGGATGCCAATCCTCTTCCTCTTCAGTCTTTTCCTCTTTCTCAGACTCTCTTGGATCCCCAGCTTCAGGATGGGTCTCTGATCCAGAATCCATGATATTCACATCAACATCCATTTTTTGAGATGGATGAATCTCAGGAACAGTAACAATAGCGAGCTCAGGTTCTTGAGTTTCAATTTCCATGGACTCGGTATTGACTGCAGGTTCAGTCTCTTCTGGAATGTTAGTTTGAAGAATGATGTCTTTACAAACATTCTTCAATAACTCATCAGCAGCTGATAGCTCAGACGTTGGCACGTCTTCATCGCCTCTGGCCGAAGAAATGTTTTCTTCAACCTGAGTTTCTTCAATTTGATTAGGTTGAAGAGATGGAACTTCCGGTTGTTCCCTAACTTCTGCCCCGGGAGCTGGGTCTTCTTCTGAATATTCAATTTGATCATCTAATACCTGGATGATACCCTCTTTCCCGTGCTCAAAAGGGATAATCCTCATCTCTGAAGGTTCAGCAGCTACTCCACTTGTTGTCGGGACAGTCGACTCTACCTCAGTCGGTTCAGCTGAAATTACTGGAAGATGAACATGATCAGATTCTGTTCTCTCCGTGGAAACCGCTTCATCGATCTCTGGCAAGATCCCTCCACTCATAATAGTTTCTAGGAGTTCAT
The DNA here is from genome assembly GCA_029216955.1 of Iris pallida. Taxonomy (NCBI): domain Eukaryota; kingdom Viridiplantae; phylum Streptophyta; class Magnoliopsida; order Asparagales; family Iridaceae; genus Iris; species Iris pallida. The sequence goes on from JANAVB010012195.1 coordinate 4,254,869, forward strand.
TGCCCTTCATCTTTCCGACAGTCTTCTTGACGTATCTGCCTCTCGATCTCCTTTTTATCAAAGGAGCATCGTCTTCATCTTCATCTTTGTCGACAGCATCGTCTTCATCAACTGGGATGCCACCTAGTGATGAGGTGGCAGTTATTGAAACTCCTTTCTTCTTGGAAGTCTGAGACTTAGTACTCTTTTTAGAGACTGTCTCAGATTCATCACTTCGTCTCCTCTTAAAGATGGACACGAATATTGGAGGAAGAACTTCATCAGGAAAGTTTGGCTCCAGAGATAATTCATATAAAGGTTCAACTTCCGCAGTCTCATCTTCAGGTTCCAGAGTAAATTGTTGAATAACAATCTTCTTCTTCGACCTCTTTGATGGAGCTGGGTCGTCTTCTGCAACAAAAGTCTTCAAATGAAAACTCGGCATGAAAGTGCTCGATGAAACATAGAAGCGGGCGTATGTATAAGCATTTTCGTCCCCGTCCTGGATAGAGGATCGGCATAGAGAATTCAACTTTTGTATCTCTAGCCGCAAAAGTATCTCCATGCCCGAGCTCCATCAATTAGTCATCCACGAGCAAAGGCAGGTGGTGGCATTTCAAACATGAAGTTGGTCATATCCGAATTGCCTAGCAAATCGGCTCGGTAGATATGTTCTAAGTACGTCATTTCTTCAGATGATATACCAGGTGAGATGGCCGAATCCGCTGCAGCCATTGAAAAACTACGTCATCTAGCCTGTGCCTTTTTCTCCGTCTATCATGTTTAGAGGCATGCTCTCATAACCCAGTGGCGGAGGAGCACATTGAATCGACCAATGTGATGATCGGTTCAACATTTCTGCATTCTGGAAGAGTGTGAACCTTCCAGAAAGTTTCTCCGTGTACTTCTCTAAAAAGAGGCTGCCGCTCCCTGCTCCCGGAGGTATCAGACCGTCGTGATGGAGAAGAAGCCAACCATACAAATAAGTATAGGGCATCTCTATTCTTGGGAATTCATTGGTCATCCTCCTTGATTAGACAACCATAGTGGTTACAAAATTTCGAAGACCTGCGTTCAGCCTGCAAGTCATCGCTGATTAAGTCTGTCTTATAGCCTATATAAGGCGCGCTGCTGCAAAAACAACGCCTCTAGGTATTCTATCCAGAGAGCTGGAGCCAGGAACAACAAATCTCCTTAGCCAGAGAGAGAGGAATCCGGCTAAATAACCGTTCTTTGACAAGGGTTTTCCACTCTGTCTCACATATTATCTGAAGGTGGTTCCGGCTTTAAATCAACCAGTTCATGATTGTGAAATCTTTACAGTCATACTTCTCTAGTAGATTGGTGATTTCACTCTCAGAGAGGGGCTGAAGGAGTTATTGATACTTTCTCTTCTCATTTATCTTCTTCTCATCTTCTCACGATTCATGAAAAAGATAAGACATCCACTTCGGATGTGGCAGCCGGCTTCCTCTTTAGCACTTTTATAATACAGAGTGCATGTACCGAAATGGCACATCATCTCTTCAAACAGATGCACCATCTCCAGGTTCTTCTCCGACAGAAAATTAGCTCCTCGTTGTAGGCACATATTCTTCATATGG
>JANAVB010012195.1:4256464-4263964 GCA_029216955.1 Iris pallida
AAATGATTGTTGTTTGCAATCGAGAATTATTTCATCTCGAAAACAATCAACTCTGGACTTCCAATTGATATTGAAGAATCACATCTCACGATGTCAATACAACAAGAGGATTTGGATTAAGTCGTAAATCATTATCATCTTCATCTGATTCTAGTATGGAATTCATCTTCAGTAATTTAGCTGAGACTCAGAATACGGATAAAGATTGGAGACTTTCTTTCTTAGATTTTGTATTGTATGATATCCTTCCAGATAATCTGAGTGAGGCAGCGTCTATCAGACGACGATCACTCAGATTCTATTACAATCATACTACAAAAATCTTATATCGTCGAGCTTATGATGGTTTACTTCTTCGATTATTGCCGGTGATGAAGCCCAACAAATACCGTGAAGCACATGATGGAATTTGTGGAGCACATCACCTGGACCAAAACTTCAAGACCGTATTCGCAGCGTGGGTTATTATTGGCCTACTATGGTATCAGATGCCATCAAATGCAAGGAAGTGTAAAGCTTGTCAAATTCATGCAGATTTTATTCATCAATCCTCAGAATTTCTACATCAACGGCAGCATCATGGTCCTTCGAAGCTTGGGGCATGACATTATTGGCCCAATCAACTCCGCCATCATCAAAAGGTCATCGATTTATTCTCGCAATAACCGATTATTTCTCCAAATGGGCTGAAGCTATTCCTTTGTCTGAAGTCAAAACTTCTAATGCCATCAGCTTTATCAAGCATCATGTCATCACAGATTTGGTGTTCCTCGACGCATTATTCATGATAATGGACCACAGTTTGTCAAGCCAGAAGTTTACTCGATTCTGTGACGATCATCGGATCAACAATGTGGCTTCTACCGCTATAATTCGGCAGCTAACGGATTAGCAGCTCTTCAACAAGACCATCATCAAACTCTTAAAGAAGTTTGTTTCTACTAACAACGTAATTGGAGTGAAAAACTTGGTGAATGGTTTGTGGCTTACCGCACTACAGTTCGTAATGCCACCAAATTTACACCTTTCTCTTTGGTGTATGAATGCGAAGCGTTCTTCCTTAGAGATTCAAATTCCTTCTTTAAGGATAGCAATCGCTAATGAACTTACCACCGAGAATAATGATCGTCTTCGACTTCAGGAATTAGAAGCTCTGGATGAAAAGCGGTTATATGCTCAACAGAATATCGAATTCTATCAGCGAGAATCTCAAAGCTTTTAACAAGAAAGTCAAAGTTCGAGCATATCAAAAAGGAAGCTTGTTCTTGCAGTTAGACGTCGATGACTATGACGCACATGAGTAAAGGCAAGTTCGATGCAAAATGGGACTGTCCATTATTGTGAATAAAGCCTTTTCTAATGGGGCATATCAGCTTACCCCCATGGATGGTAAAGTCACTATGATGTCCATTAATGGCAAATTCTTGAGAATATTATATGTAATTTTTACCTGTCAAGATTGTTCTCCTATCATTCCCAGATAGTAAAAATCCAGTCATTTTTCTTTACAAGAATCGTTTCGATATCTTTTATCCCCAATGGAAATAGATATTCTATTTTGTATCATTTTCTTAGCAAATTTGATATCTAGAAAATCACGTCCATATTACCTCTGAATTTTCTATCTTAGTATCATTTTGAAAATGATATCTAGTCTTTGATTCTCGAGTCCAAAGATCATGAAAAATTGAGTTCAAAGATATTTTTATATCTGAATTCTATTTTTTTCTAATCAGTATTAAACTAAGATCATCTCTGGTTTAATATCATCTGATAAATTACAAAGTTTATTTGTACTCTATTCTATTGAATGTGTCATGTATTATTTACCTCTGAACATATTTTCTATGAATACATCATTATCAAAACAACAAAGTCAAAAAATCAATCAAAAGTTCTCATTTGTCTTCATCAAAATCAAAATATTGATTACAAGTGAAAATATAAAAGATCTATTTATTAGGAGTTATTAGCTCCTTGATACGATCAAGTACAGTACTTATTTTCTCATCATGAGCTTTGCAAATTCTTTCTGCTGCTTCGACTGCGACATTTTGTTCATCAAAAGTGATAATAGCAGATTGGCGACGATTAACTCTTCAATTTGCTCTGCCGTATCTATCTCGCTCTTGTTGAAGAGCTTGACAGCGTTCAGCTCTCAGATACGAGCAGTGACGACATCAGCCTGCTCCTTTTCCAGAAGGCAATTCACTCCTGAAGACGAGCTAGCTCCTCTTTTAACTTCTTGAGCTCTTCAGCTTTTGATTTTCATCCTTCTCCAGAAGTTCTACTCTCTGACGAGTAGCTAGTATTTCTTCACCCTTTTCTATAACTTCTCCGATGAAGAAGCAAGAAATTCTTCTAAAGCAGTTTGTTGACTTGGGCTTCATGTTCCAATCGAGCGATCTCAGCACAGTCAAAGATTTAATATCTTCCTCTATCTCTCAGTATTTTCGGATGGTTGTCTCTAATTCATCCAGAAGATGTTCAAAGAAAATACACTGAGTTTCACAACCAGCGTGTCGCAGTGCTAGGAGCGGGAATTTCACCACCGTTCGGAGCTCAGAGAGGGCATAGTTTCGTCTTCAAGGAACGCCTGGAGTACATATCAATAGGAATAAATGATATCTGAATACATCCCCAGAGTCCTTGCCAATCCCGTCTCAAACCAGGAGTTGCTGTCATTATTGAAGAAGAAGCTTGTACGTTCTCTGTCCGGGAATGGACGTATGTGCCGCTGGAGAAGTTGGCAAATGCGAGCTACCTCATCACATCAGTTGGATAATGGAGCATGAGTCGAGCTCATTGCTGCAGCAGTTCCTACTATCAAGGAAAAATAATCAGCATATAAAGAAAAAAAATAATATAAACAGAATTTGAAATAAAATTCTACCAGGCTGAGGTCTCATTTCTATATGTTGAGGAGTCTCACATCCTCTCGCAGTCGATCCATAATAGTGTCTGATACCTGCTTTAGTGACTACTACCAGCTCCAGAAGTACTGAGTGCTGGAGCATTATCAGGAGATTGAGCAGGTTCAGGACTGAGCTTCATTCTATTCCTCTGTTTTTTATCTTCATCATAATGAGTGGAAGTCTCAGGATGCCAATCCTCTTCCTCTTCAGTCTTTTCCTCTTTCTCAGACTCTCTTTGGATCCCCAGCTTCAGGATGGGTCTTGATCCAGAATCCATGATATTCACATCAACATCCATTTTTTGAGATGGATGAATCTCAGGAACAGTAACAATAGCGAGCTCAGGTTCTTGAGTTTCAATTTCCATGGACTCGGTATTGACTGCAGGTTCAGTCTCTTCTGGAATGTAGTTTGAAGAATTGTCTTTACAAACATTCTTCAATAATCATCAGCAGCTGATAGCTCAACGTGGCACGTCTTCATCGCCTCTGCCGAAGAAATGTTTCTTTCAACCTGAGTTTCTTCAATTTGATTAGGTTGAAGAGATGGAACTTCCGGTTGTTTCCCTAACTTCTGCCCGGGAGCTGGGTCTTCTTCGAATATCAATTTGATCATCTAATACCTGGATGATACCCTCTTTCCGTGCTCAAAAGGGATAATCCTCATCTTGAAGGTTCAGCAGCTACTCCACTTGTTGTCGGGACAGTCGACTCTACCTCAGTCGGTTCAGCTGAAATTACTGGAAGATGAACATGATCAGATTCTGTTCCTCCGTGGAAACCGCTTCATCGATTCTGGCAAGACCCTCCACTCATAATAGTTTCTAGGAGTTCATTGCCCTTCATCTTTCCGACAGTCTTCTTGACGTATCTGCCTCTCGATCTCCTTTTTATCAAAGGAGCATCGTCTTCATCTTCATCTTTGTCGACAGCATCGTCTTCATCAACTGGGATGCCACCTAGTGATGGGTGGCAGTTATTGAAACTCCTTTCTTCTTGGAAGTCTGAGACTTAGTACTCTTTTAGAGACTGTCTCAGATTCATCAATCGTCTCCTCTAAAGATGGACACGAATATTGGAGGAAGAACTCATCAGGAAAGTTTGGCTCCAGAGATAATCTATAAAGGTTCAACTTCCGCAGTCTCATCTTCAGGTTCCAGAGTAAATTGTTGAATAACAATCTTCTTCTTCGACCTCTTTGATGGAGCTGGGTCGTCTTCTGCAACAAAAGTCTTCAAATGAAAACTCGGCATGAAAGTGCTCGATGAAACATAGAAGCGGGCGTATGTATAGAGCATTTTCGCCGTCCTGGATAGAGGATTCGGCATAGAGAATTCAACTTTGTATCTCTAGCCGCAAGTATCTCCATGCCCGAGCCATCAATTAGTCATCCACGAGCAGAAAGGCAGGTGGTGGCATTTCACATGAAGTTGGTCATATCCGAATTGCCTAGCAAATCGGCTCGGTAGATATGGTTCTAAGTACGTCATTTCTTCATGATGATATACCAGTGAGATGGCCGAATCCGCTGCAGCCATTGAAAAACTACGTCATCTAGCCTGTGCCCTTTTTCTCCGTCTATCAGTTTAGAGGCATGCTCTATAACCCAGTGGCGGGGAGCACATTGAATCGACCAATGTGATGACGGTTCAAAACATTTTGCATTCTGGAAGAGGTGAACCTTCCAGAAAGTTTCTCCGGTGTACTTCTCTAAAAAGAGGCTGCCGCTCCCTCCTGCTCCCGGAGGTATCAGACCGTCGTGATGGAGAAGAAGCCAAACCATACAAATAAGTATAGGGCATCTCTATTCTTGGGAATTCATGGTCATCCTCCTTTGATTAGACAACATAGTGGTTACAAAATTTCGAAGACCTGCGTTCAGCCTGCAAGTCATCGCTGATAATAGTCTGTCTTATAGCCGTATATAAGGCGCGCTGCTGCAAAAACCAACGCCTCTATGTATTCTATCCAGAGAGCTGGAGCCAGGACAACAAATCTCCTTAGCCAGAGAGAGAGGAATCCGGCTAAATAACCGTTCTTTGACAAGGGTTTTCCACTCTGTCTCACATATTATCTGAAGGTGGTTCCGGCTTTAAACTCTACCATCTTCATTGATTGTGAAATCTTTACAGTCATACTTCTCTAGTAGATTGGTGATTTCACTCTCGAGAGGGGCTGAAGGAGTTAATTGATACTTTCTCTTCTCATTTATCTTCTTCTCATCTTTCTCACGATTCATGAAAAGATAAGACATCCACTTCTGGATGTGGCAGCCGGCTTCCTCTTTAGCACTTTTATAATACAGAGTGCATGTACCGAAATGGCACATCATCTCTTCAAACAGATGCACCATCTCCAGGTTCTCTCCGACAGAAAATTTAGCTCCTCGATTGTAGGCACATATCTTCATATGGCAGTGTGCTGAAGGCAGATGAGAGATGTATTCCATCTCATGAAGGGCAAAACCATCTCCCCTTTGGGAGTCATAAATGTTTCCTCGGTGTTATATCTTTAACCAAGGCCAGGAATAGAAAGGGTTGGGTTTGAAGCCGTAGGAGGAATTGAGATCGCGCATAGAGATTATCTGCTTCAGCTCATTCTCAAACTTCTCCAGAACCCAATGGACCAGAGTCTCCCTCATATTCTCCTGATTCATTAAGCCTATCATCCTCGACGTCGAATCAGTAGGATAGAATGCCCTCTCATTTGCCATGAATTCATTTATGAAAATAGGCATCCTGAATGGCTCAATATAAACGAGTCTTCGGGTGGCACACATCCCGGCTTCAACCTCGAAACAAGGATACGTGATTCTCCGGAGCACTGTAGAATCCGTCTTTCTTGTAAATGATGGCTCGCCTTAGCTTCTTGATTTTCTGTAAGCCATATCATCTTTCTGGGGTAACTGGCATGCATGAATCGCATGACAGACAAACCCTAGATACCTTCGGCCAGTACATGGGCTTCCTTGCATCACCTTCAAAAAAAAGCACCTTCTCCCTGATGCCCTTTGTTTGTGACTTATGTCTATGGCATCCCCAACAGAAAAGCTAGTTTTTCTTATGGATCACCCCGGTCAATACTCTGAAATGGTTTTACCATCATCAGACAGAGCAGAGTGGTATGATCTTGATTCTTCAACCAAAGATAGTCTGGCTTCCGGAGTGTCAAACTGAGGAAACAGTACATGAGATAAAATCATGTTTGAAAGAGAAGCTCAAATGTCCTTCATAATCAGCTTCTTCACTTCGGATGTCCACTACAGAAAAGAAAGAAAAACATCAGATATGTCTTGTCACGAGACTTCAGAAAATCTATGTCTATTGCCTTATGCGTGCTTAACAGAGTTTAAAGAAAATATCATAAATCACGCAGACTTCAGACAGATACGCTGCCAGAATTACGCAAAGATAACACGCTAATGATTTATTCACGCATGTGATTAATTCACGCAAAGTCTAGACAGATTAGAATAAAAAGTCACGCATCATTGCCAAAATCACATTGAAGTGAAAATGACAAAAAATACGCTGACAGATCAAAGACTAATCTATCCAGAAGATGACTCTCAGAAGTCTGCATGATAATTCAACATCGACATCTCTGCCAATATAGAAAAATCACGCAAGTCATGAGAGCCATGCTCACTTGCATAAACACAGAGCTTCGTAAACGAAGATGTGAAGTATGGCTAACCAAAGAGGGGCATACTTTATTAATATCCTTTGCCCTAAGAAGGGGTTTATATTTCGAAAGTTTATTATTGATTGTTTTAAGAATCCTAAGATTTCTATGTGGAGTTCATCTTTATCAGTTCGTCTTCATCAGTTTGCATCCCCATCTATCACTTACGTTGCATAGGGGGATGAGTAACTTCGCGGCGAGGAAGTCTGTCGGTGGTGGCACCGAAGACGTCGCAGGGGCCTTGCCCTTAGCCTGAGCGTTGATCTTAGGAGCCATTGCTGAGAAGGAGAAGGAGAAGGGAAGTCGGAGAAGACGAAGTTTCTTTTCTGTGGGATTTCTCTCTCTAAGCAAGTAAAGAAAGAATGAAGTGATTTATGGCCTTTTTATAGGCTCACGAAGAATTTCAAACGACAAAGTCATCATTTGCTTCGATATAGGAGTTTTGCACGGGATCCTAAACCGCACAGAATCCCACAGCCCAATCATTTCGGAAGAAATCTTTCTCTGAATCATATCAGCGTGACTAAATTCATTTTCTCATCTCGATTTCAAAGTATTTCGAAATGATTATTATTTTTCGAAACTTTGAAGGAGGTTTGTAGGCCTCAAAAATGAGTCACGCTGAGTTAATACAGCCATCAAAACAATGTCTAAATACACGCTGAGTTCTATCAGACTATTTCCTCAATATACGCAGAGTTTAAATGGTACATAGAGACAGCTCATCATTTGTCAGAGTGTCATTATGACTGACAGCACGACAGTCAAAGAATGTCTTCTCATATGCCACGTATGCACGGACTCGAGAGATCTCAGCCGACTATTGCGTGACTTTCGAAATCTTCTTCAACAAGATTCAGTCCTCATCAAGTTGCGTGCCAAAAGGACTTATCATCATTTAA
>JANAVB010012195.1:4268964-4385561 GCA_029216955.1 Iris pallida
TGCTCTGTTCTACATTCAGTATTTTCTCACCATGCCATGATATACAGTTACTCACATGCTCTACTTGCCTTTACATTGTACCTTGATTGGAGACTAAGTTCTGCTCAGGAGAAGAGTTACAACTCCGGTCCTTGTTTGGTTTAAGGGTTGTAACTCGGCTTCCAAACGGTTCCCAAGTGTCACGACCCGCACCCTAGAGTTAGGGCACGAGAACGTAACAACGCCCAGCCTACGCCGCAGTGTCGGCGGTAGAACGCTGTCCTAGGTCTCAATGCATCTAACAGTATAAGACTAAACAGTTTATACTCTCCGAATGGGGGTGACATAGCAGATACAGACTCAATCACATCTAGGGTAGAGCATGATGAGGATAGATAAAACATGAAATCCAAAAGAGATACAGGAGATAGAAGTCTAAGTGTCTAAGATACATAAACCCAGAAATACATCTCAAAGCTCAATACAGTAATCCATAGAATAAATACAACTCAATACAACTGAAATAACTAACTATACAACCTCTACTGTGTCTCCTCTAGGCTAGCAGGCAACCTCCAGACTATCTGTAAAATTTATCAACAGGTCCAGTCAGGACAGGAACGAGTACAACTCATCAAGAAATTCCAATTAAATGACAGAGAACTATAAAGCAGTTATAGACAGTTTTATTGATGAATATGGCAGTTTATATACAGGTGATGGTATGGAGAACAGATAAGATACAAAAAAGTAAGTAACTAAAACAAGAGAAGAATGATGGCAATGAAGACTGTAAAATAAATCTAGCTGAACTAAAGTAACATAATAAGTCCAGAATGTAAATGTAAACAAGTGCAAAACCCAAGTAAATCCAGACAACATGAATCTGATACCAGGTGGTTCCAGTACAAGATGAGTCCAGTATAAGGTGAGTCCAGTTGGTGATCAAAGGTTCCAGGGTGAGTCCAGCCTATACTCTAACAGTGTGTTTTAAAATATCGGAATCGACATGTGAACGGCTGTAGGTAATACGGCACACCGTACACTCGGCCAAGTGTGGGATGGCTATCGTTCCAGTATAATTCCAAGGGAGTGGTTCCAGTATTTGGGTATGTTCACATGCCTATTCCAATATTTCTCCGCCCACAAGTACAAGTGAATCCAGAAAACGACACGAGAATCGAGATGAGTCCAGCCAAACATAATGATACCAGCAAAAGATTCCAGAGTGATTCCAGTAGGTGGTTCCAGTAGTGATTCCAGTAGGTGATGCCAGTAGTGGTTCCAGAAGGTGATGCCAGTAGTGGTTCCAGAAATAGAGGCCAGACAAATAGTATGTGTGTCGCATACATAAATCCAGAAATATCCATACGTGTTGTAAGAATCACATAAAACTATCTAGAACTGAAGTACAGTAATTGACAAGTAAATGAAAGAACTATCAGAGAATGTACTCGCCTGATGTCTGAATGTCCAAAGTAAATATACTGTCCGATTAGAGGTGTCTGGCTCCTAATTAGAACAGCACAAGTCACAACATGTCCAGAAGGGTAATATAAAGCACTACAATGCATTCTACATGAATCTAGGTCAAACTAGGCCAAAGTCAACCCTTGGTCAACTCTGGTCAACTGCACTAGTCAAACTAGGTCAAACTAGGTCATGTCCTAACCCAGCAAGTCTTACTAGGCCTAACCAAGACTATCCTAGCAAGCACACATCAATACAAGGCTATACAAGCCAACATACACCCAACTCTATATAGCATGCAATTATTCAATACTCAACTAGGCAAGAATTCACATTGGATATACACTAGGTAATCTATTACTTTAAGCTATATATGTCTACACATATATACACATGCATATATTGGTATTAACATTAGGTCTATAATCATGGCATTTCAAATGGTTATATAAACTTATATATTACAACACAATATGCTAACATATATAATATACATACATAGCTAAGTTAACTATATTCATAAATACTTATTTAAGAGGCTATGTGTGTGTATGTGAACATGGCAAAGGGGCAAATGAGGGTTAAATGGGCATACATAGTGTATACATATGAAAGAGTGTCAACGTGTAAGTGAACAATGTGTCAAGTGTGATAGTGTCAACATAGTGTAAGGGGGTACATGAGGTAATATAGGATTTGTGTTAACATAGAACATTACATCTCATTAACTTGTATATTACATACATTACATCTATTATTACATTACATTTATGCTTGCATTCATTCATCATTCATTTATTCTCTTGCACTACTATATGCACCATACAATACATACTATGGAACCTACATATTCATTACAAGCCATACTTATACATGCTTACATTAAATAGGATACTTATACCTCATACATCATTTATTTAAACATTTACTCATGCTTGCATTCTCTATTTAATTACATAATGTATATACATTAACATGGGTTAAAATCCAATAGAACATTATATTACACACAAGGGTGCACAAAATGCATATGCCGAATAGTAACTCCTACTAATAATCAATACTGTACCATCTCAGCATGAATTAAAATCTAGGATTAAAGTATGTTATAGATCTATGTGTTAGCTTTCCGAAACTTCAAACGGATCGCATTTTCGTTTCCGGAAACTCCCGAAATCGCGAAAACACCGAGAACGCGTTTGTCTTTCATACAGCTGACACTCAAATAATTCTCCAGAAAGTTACAGAAAGAATTAGGCCTATTAATACATGTTTTTGGAAAGATAACTTCAATACACTTCTTTTAAAAAAAACAGGAGATTAAACCGAGCTTTGAGCTAGAAGTTATGACATTTCTAAGTTAGGGCTGAAATTAAAAACGTGGATAAAAATCATGACGGATTTGGGTAGTTTGAGACAAAAGAACACAAGTATATAACATAATATATCAAGAACTCACTCTCTACACTAATATATATATATATATATATATATATATATATATATATATATAAAATATATATATATATATATATATATATATATATATATATATATATATATATATATATATATATATATATATATATATATATATATATATATATATATATATGAGACACTATAGAACACATCTCCAATACAAAAATATGAGATTAAACATGTAATAATTCATTCATACATAACAACAACACATAGTGTGTCCAAATTTGGGGTTTTTCCACATAGACACAACCACAACACAAAGGACACTCCTATGACCTTCAAATGGACACGAAATGGACACAAATGGAGATACAACCATGGGGGTCATTCCTATAGGTTCAAAATAGACCTATATGCATGAGGAAATAAAAAGGAGAAGGGATTTATACCTCCCGGTAGATCGAATCGAAGAAAAGCCTTCCCGGAGCGACACCGACACGTAGAGATTCCAAAAGGACACGAACGAGCTCCGAATCCTCCCAAACTTGGGTAGCTTCCTCCTTGGCTAGAATGGAGAAGGAAAGAATAAGATTTGGTGGCGAAATGGAAGGATTTTGTGAAGAAATTGTTAGGGATTGCTCTCTAGAAATTTGGGGAAGAACAAAAGAGAGAGTGTAGATGAGAATAATGAAATGAACTTGAGCCTATCCTCTCCCAAAGTGGCTGGCCATATGGGGCTATTTGTCCTATTATGGTAAGATCCAAAATGCCCCCACTAACCTATTATATGAGTATTAGGAAAGGGCTAATTGGTTGGGGCTAAATTAGTCATTCTAAAGTCTCTAATCACACTAACCTTATCCATAATAATTAGTCTAACCTCTAACTAAAATATTTCTGTCATGTAGACTAAAATTAATATCATGTGGACCATGCCTAACTAGTGTGTGGGTCCCACTAGAGTCAAACTACCCCCGGGTCCCCGTTTCAAGTCGGATTGAGCTGAAATTCGAACCCGACACAAATAATCCCAAAACAATATCATAAAAAATAAAATAAATTTTAAAAATATTTCAAAAATACAAAATGACAAAAATATCCATGTTCCTGAAAACTGGGGATGACAAATTCCTCGAAATTAAAACCAAACAATAGTAAAATGTCAAAATCACAAGTCATAATTTTAAATAGTTTAAAAATGATTAAAAATCACCAAAATCATAATATGAAATAATAATCAATAAATAATAATTATAATTACAAAATTTCAAAATTATCCTCATTTGGAAAACTGGGTGTTACACCAAGTCTTCATATATCTTTGTCTTGTAGTTCATTATACTGTCTCTTATAGAATTTGTCAATTCATACATGGAACTGCTGTTAGTGTTTGTACTTGCTCATTTTCCTGACAGGATACCGTTATGATATATTACAGATGACTCTGAGGCGGACTGCTCGACCTATTATGGGCTCGAGTTAGATGGAGTAGTCCAGGATCGTGGCCTTATAGTAGAGCCACTAGATTTTGTACTTCCAGAGTAGTGTAGGTTAGCTAGGTTTGACTGGACTGCGATCCAGCTAGCTTTATCAGACTGTAGTTTCTATATTATATTTTGATACCCTGTGATGTTGTATATATCTGGGCTTGTATTGGACTCTGCACTTATTTACTCTTCATCTATCATATGTCTTTTCTTCTGAGCTATCTACCTTAGTTTTATTCTGTGATTGAGACTGTATTGTTATGTCACCTCCATTCGGAGAGTATATACTGTACAGGTGCATTTAAACTGTTAGTCGTAGTATTTACAGACGTTATATACAGCGTTCTACCGCCGATTCTGTGGCGTAGGCTGGACGTACCCACGTGCTCGTGCCCCTCATAAGGGTGCGGGTCGTGACAGTAGGACTGCCAGGGGGTGACAGTCCTAATACTGGATCAGATAGCCATTCTCCGTGCTAAATTACACGGAGAATGACAAGTTTCAATTAGGGCTGCCACCACCCTGACAGTCCTCCTTTAGTGTAGGACTGTCAGGGGTGTGGCAGTCCTACTCTAGTGTAGGACTGCCAGAGGTGTGGCAGTCCTAATTTAAACTCTCTGTGAGGAGAGTTTGTATTTAAAACTCTCCTAACAGAGAATTTCAATTAGGACTGCCAGCATCTTGGCAGTCCTACACTAATGTAGGACTGCCAGGCTCCTTGCAGCCCTATTTGAAACTGTAGCAGCCGAACGACCACAACGATTTGTCGTGTTCTAGGGTTAGGGTCTCAAGAAATATGTGAGAATTATCATGTTCGAAAAATTCATTCATGAACCCTATAATGATTCTAAACCTAATATTTATGTTTTCTGATTTTGAGTATGAGTGAAAATTTTTTTGGTGGCTGATTGAAATTTGGGAAAAAAATTTGTGCCAAACATGATTGAGATAGGAGAATTTTTTTGGGGATAATTCTCGGAAAGAAAAGGCAGAAAAATTTGGAAATTTTTTTTGGACTATGGCTTAATTCTATGACCTAGAAATGTTGGGAGAGAAGAAAAAAGTAGAGGGAGAGAAGAAAAGAGTTGAGGGAGTGAGGAAAAGAGTAGAGGGAGGAAAAGAGAAAAAAATAGAAAAGTTATCTTTTATACCTATTGTTGGGCTGCCCCCAAGTAAAAAAAAAAATTTGATGGCAAACTTGTAATATTTGCAAAAAAATTTGGGTTGTCCCCCAGTAAACTTGGTAGTGCCCTTAGAAAAAATCTAAATTTTTATGTTATTCAAACTTTTTTTCATTCATTCCATTTTCTCCCTTCCCAAACACCTTAAATGTTCTCGACTAATCTTAGAATTTATGTAATAACACATCTAATGGACGTCCTTTCAAATAATATTTGAAAATTTTATGTTGAAATAGCTAAGATTTGGGACAACCCAACTTCATAATACAAGAATTCGGTTCTAATGCTTTGACATAACTATAAATAGTCTGGTCATTAGAAGCAAAAGTCTGGTCACTAGAAGCAACGTTTCCACTAATTTTTAGCAGCCAGCCCTTGAATTTGAATATCAAGTCTCAAGTCTCCACCGCTTCCCCAAAATAATCACTCGTCAGTGTCGTCACCATCCCCCGCTCTTTTTATTTAAATACCAAATCAAAATCCACACTTTCCACCAATTTGGAAGTAAAAATCCCAAAAAAAAAGTTCCTCTCTTGCCGACAGCACAATGTCGGACGACGGCCGCCAGCAGCAGTTCTCCGCTCCTTCCGCCGCCGCCGACATCTTCAGCACCCGGCTGATGATCGTCGCCGTCGTCTTCCTCTTCGTGGTGGTGGTCTTCGTCCTCTTCCTCTACCTATACACCAAGTATTACATTAGCGGAGCCCAGTACCCCTCCCTCCGCCGCGGCAGCTCCGGCCGCTTCCTCTTCCCCTCCCCCGACGACCCCGTCGCCGTCCCCCGCCGCGGCCTCGACGTCGACATCCTCAGCTCCCTCCCGATTGCCGCCTACAGAGGTTCGGGTTTCGAAGGAGGCGGGCTGGAGTGCTCGGTGTGCCTCTCGGAGGTCTCCGACGGCGAGGGGGTCCGGCTGCTCCCGGGGTGCGGCCACGGCTTCCACGTCGGCTGCATCGACATGTGGTTCCACTCCCACTCCACCTGCCCCCTCTGCCGCTCCCTCGTGGAAATGCCGGCCGCCGGCTGCTGCTCCGGCGGCGGCGGAGGCGAAGGGAACCCGAGGGTGCTGGCGATCGATATACCACCGAGGAGGGCGATGGAGGGGTTCCTCCCCTCGCCGACGTCGTCGCTGCCGACGAGCAGGTTCTCCGGGGAGGACGTGGTTTCGCCGGAGGCGAAGACGAGGCCGCCCACGCCGAGGTCGGGGAGGTTGAGGTCCTTCAGGAGGCTGCTGACCGGGGGGAAGTGGACGGTCGGATCTTCTTGTAGTCCAATCGGAGGCGATATCGAGCAGGGAGCGGCGGTGGTGGGGTGTGCAGTAGGGGAGGGCAGTAGTTTGTGATCGTCGTCGGAATAAATTATTAAATATTTTAGAAGAAATATTTTATAAGTCCAGATATAATTTTAAGTATTTTCTGTGTTGTTTCTTAATAGTTTTAAAATCGAATGAAATTGTAGTCACCCTTGCTGATTGGTTTACATGCGATAGATAATTTTTCTTCTTTACATTCTTGTTGATTGGGTCTTTTACATTCATTTTTCTTTACCGAATTGATCGGAAAAGAGATCCCAAATGTCAGTGTAGTTGGTCAGTATCGAATCGGAACGTGCCAAATTGTATCGGTATCGGCCGTATAGGTTCTGTACCATACCATCCGATACTACAAACTATGGTTCGATCGCATCAAGATGTAGTCTTGTGTAGAATCGTGATAGAAATTGTTTTGGTACAAAGCTATCAGAACTTGTTTATCTGGTGCTTTTATTCTGTTAGCAAGAAATTTATGCTCTAGTTATGGTTACAATTTGACATCGTTATGTATGCTTAAAACTTTACATAGCCATTTTTATCAAGATGTGGTTCTGTAGATTTGCGAAATTGTTTCCATACTACACTGGCTAATCTTTAACGAGACCGTGGAGGTAGAAACCTAATCAACTCTAGTTCAAGTAGGTGTTTAATTCTTTTTTTTTTTAAATCCCACGAGCACATACAATTGGAAACGTGAACCTTGTCGGCCTCCTCCGATGTCCTCTCTAATACAACTAGGCTAGAGAGCTCGGACAGTTCAAGTAGGTGTGGGAGACATTCTCCTTAGTGGTTAGATTCGAACCCAAAGTTGACAAGAATAAGGCCAATAAGAGAATATACAGAGGAGCCTACCTGTGACTCTCTCTCCGTAACCAATCCCTGTCCCCACCGGAAGTGAGTATAGGGTGTGCTTGACCGGTCGGTAGTTGTGTACTGGTGACTAATCTGCCTCCCCATTGATCTCCAAATCTCCAACCATCTTATAGTTTGGTGTTTGTAATCTTATTATGGAATGTTGGCATAAAATAATGTCAAGTTCCAATTCTAGAACACGTAGGACTAGAAAACGTGACCAACCCAACTCGAATATGTATATGTTGTCCAAAATTTGTATAACTATCTCGATATCATAGCATTTCTAAAACTCAATCAATATAACAAAAGTATAAATAATGGACAATATGAATACTAATATGCAGTCCAATAAACATACTTGTTCGATTAGGTTCGAAAGAAACAATATGAGCTTATAAATGCTAGGCTATCAAGCTACAAATAGCAGAATAAAATATATACTACGAAAGAACAAATACCTGTAACGGAAAGATAAGCATCAAGAATCCATCAGGAGAACTCTGCAAACCAACTAAACCAATCTGGAAAGAAACCAAGTCCAAGATGGATGTAGCAAGATATAAACAACATGCTATACAAACTAAAATGGATGACCTAAGTGTATAATTGGAGGACAACTTTTGCACGCATGAACATGTATAGGCTAAAATAGAAAATTCACGCAGCTCGAGACTAATGGTATACATACACTGTCAACCAATAATTTGTAAACGTGCATAACATTCGACGAACATCAGAGGCCATCTGCAAATAAGGTCATCACTCTCATAATTCCATAGGAAACTATGTTTTATCGATTTTGGTAGTCCATCACCTAATAACTGTCCTCCCCCATCTCTAATATACTGACTAAGTCGTATATGTTAGCCGACGTTCATACAGTATACACAACGTGTAAAGTTGGTAACTACTTGAGTCTTTAAAACACTAATCGTAACAGTTATGCTCTATCCATCACACGTCTCAAACGTATTGATGATTAGTCGGATACAATGGTCTGTTTCATATCATGAATATCATATACCGTGTCATATGTGTGTCAAGATCATGGAGATATGATAATATTTTACAAATATATGATAGTCGACCAATAGCTAAGTCATTATGCATAGAATAAGTAGAAACCAAGTAGATTGACAAACACCGTCAACCGTACCCAAGTTAGCTAAAAATCAAATGATATATTTCATGAAATAGGGACAACAATAAAGAACACAATCATATCATAAAGAAATATATATATATATATAAACAGTAAATAACAGCAAGATATATTTTTCTGGAGTTCTGAAATGATATGGACGACGTTCCAGTTGTGAACTCGTTAGATCAGAAATAACGAAAAATGGAAGATGCATTAACGTCACCGGATGGTAAAATAAATATCACAATGCGTCTGAAATATGTGAGATAGTCAGAAAAGTCTACCCATAAGTTCAATTTGGTCATAGGACAAAATATTATGGTTTCGAGTCGAAACAAGATTCGCAAGCGAGCCTACGTTGCACCGAAAAGCGTGCCAGAATAAAAGTGTCAAAAATAGCAAATAATATGTTATTTTGGGCAAAAAAATAGAATTTCGTTTTAATCAATTTTTACAAAAATAAGATTTTGAACGACCAACATTGACATCAAATTTAACCGATCAAACGACAGAGTAATAAAATAAAATTTTACAGACATAAATTTGGTTATACCTGTTGTACAAAGACACCGACGACTCGTTGAACAGAGCTACAACGAGGGAGGAATAAATACGCGAAGTTTAAATGTGGAAACTGTCAAAAAATAAATACACTTTAAGCGTACAACTTGGCGACCAATTTTGATATATCAAATCATCGAATCAATGGCTGAAATTTGACACACACACACACACAACACACACACACACACAGACACACACACACACACAAAGAGAGGGAGGAATATACCGAATTGGAGATGGTATTAACGATCCATTAGTTGATCGTCCAGAAAACACGCACAAACTCGCTGTGACGAAACATAATTCTGACTTCAAAAATCCATGCACGTTACGATGAATTTGAACTTCAAATCGGATTTCAACTCAGAATTGGGCTCGAGACCGAATGGCCTAGGAGATACGCCGCTTGGGAGGGGGGGGGGGGTTGTCCACGTTGGGCGACGATGCCGGCCGCCGTGCGCTGGTGCTCGGTGCACGGTACGGCCACGGGCATGGGGGAAATGAGTATGGTTAAGCGGGTTTGACGGTGTGGGGTTCAATTTATAGAATTTTCTTAGTGTTTAGGGGGATTTAACTGGTGGGCTTAGAGAATTTTGGGATGGTTTTAGTTACTTAGGGAATTAGTATCACTTAGCGATGGGCTTTAGGATTAAGAGAAAGGGCTGTGGCTTCGGTATTAGAAAAATGGGTTTAGGGAATGGCTTTAAAGGGAAAAAAAAAATTAGAGTTTAAATAATAATGCTGGTTTTGGGCTTTTGGGTATGGATTTTGATAGAGGGCTAAATGTATATATATACATATATACACTCAATAATTCTTATGTACATCTATATACATACTACATATTATCCTTAAACCCCTCTCTCCCTCCTCGCCTCCGCCGGCGGCAGACCTCTGGACGCTCGTGGCCCCGCGGCCCCCAGCGGAGCGCTCCCCCCCTCCCTTCTCCTGGCCGGTTGGCTCTCCGGCCCCGCTGTAAGCCCCTGAATTTAGGGCTTATTTTTTTTCAATTTTATAAATCAATGATTTTGAATAAATATTATTATTTGATTATTATTTGATTTAATGCTCTTTACCGTGACTTGGAATTCTAGAGCGTCAGGGATGCCAGTCCCTGGAAACTTCCTTCTTGGAGTTTGTAGTAGACGAGATTATCTTCATATTGATAATTTGTGTCCCACTCGAACATGTTCCCTTGTGCTCTTTTTGCTTCGCGCAAGTTCGGGTCAATTTAGACCAATTTATCGTCTGCCGTAATTCCTGATTTAATTTCCAATTTAAATTTCGGGCCTGACATCGGTCCAATCCAGTCGACCCAATTTATGGCCCTGGCCTGTTTTGAGTAAACTATGCAGGTGCCACTTGCGTGCCAAAATTTCGATCTCCTTTGTGCTCCTATTTCATCCGTGATTTAAATTGCTTAATTTATTAGTTAATTAAATCTTGGCCTCGACCTTGTCCAACTTGGCCCAACGCCCAACCCAGTTTAGTGTGGGCCCTGTCATGACTGCCCATACATCCCACTAGTGTTCTCCTATTTTTGCCTACTCGAAAATATAATTCTTTTATTTTATATTATTATCTCTTTCTCTCTCTATGTATATATACCTACATGTATACATGTGTTACATCTCTCCTCTCACTCATGTACACTTCCCACACAAAGAGAAACCCCCTCACCCCACACTCAGCCGAACCCCCCTCTCTCTTTTCTTCTTCATGAAGTAAACCCATCTCTCTCTTTCTCTCTCTTCTATATTTAATATATATACACACACACACATATATATTAAATATCTCTCTCCTCTCCCATCACTCTCTCTCTACCTACACACCACCTCTCCCCTCCCTATGTCAGCTCACACCCCCCATGTACCCGAGCACACCCCCTCTCTCTATTCTCTCTCTCTCTCCCTCTAAATATCTTCTAATATCTCTCCCTCTTTATATATAATATATATACACACATATATATATATTATATAATCTCTCTCTCTCTCCCCTTTTCCAATCCCCACACAAGCAACCCTTTCCCCTCCATGCTGTACGAGCACAGCAGCTAGCCCCCCCCCATTCCTTCTCCATTCATTCATTCATTTTTTTTTCCTTCCTTCTTCCTTCTTTTCTCCTTGCTCTTAGGAGAGCAACCCAACACCATTAACACCAACACCACCACCCTCACCGTGCCACCTCAAACCGAGCCACCACCACCTCCACGTCCACCGTGCGCCGCCGCCCGACCCTCGTCGAGGCTGCACAGCCCCCGCCGTCGTCGGGCTAGGCCAAGCCAAGCCGCGCCACCAGCAGCAGCTGCAACTGCAGCAGTGCACGGCAACGGCCACAGGCCACGCGCGCTGGCAGCGCTGGCCGCGCACCGTCGCCGGCCGCCGTGCCTCCGACGACCCCCACACGGGTGCGCCCCACTCCGGCGAGCACTTCCATGGCGGCCACCGTCCTTCGGGACGCGCCGTCGAGGCGATTCGTGCATTTTTCATGAAATTCCGTCGACGCGCGCGCGCGCGAAGTCTAGAATTGGCGTCTCGTCGCAGCGACTTCGTGCGCGTTTTCTGGACAATCCGACCGTTGGATCGGCGAACTCCTTGCTCCGTCTCAATCTCGGTATATCCCTCTTCACCTCTGTCAAGTTTGAACCGTTAATTTTGTCGTTTGATACATCAAAACCGGCCACCAAGTTGACGTTTTAATTTGTACTGTTTTTGGACAGTTTTGCGACGCCAACTTCGCGGGTTCGTATCTTCATCGTCGCAGCTCCGTTTTGCGCGCTACCATTTCCGGTGCACAGCTGGTATAACCCTCTTCCTGCCCCCTTTAGATTTCATTTCAGTTTGAGCTTGTTAGGTCGGTCGAATTCGACGCCAAAGTTGGCCGTTCGAATTCTTAGTGTTGCACTTGTTAAATTCTATTTTTGAACCCGGGACTCCGGATTCAATTTCTGACACCACCAGTAGACTCGTGGCGTCGTTCTGGCATGTTTTCATATAAAGTTTGCTTGATTTGGAGAACGTGGGCCCTGTCACGCATTTCGGTGCAAAGCGGGTCCTACTTTCTGAGTCAACGAGACTTTTTGACGCCGGCTCATCGGAATCCAATTCTGGATATACCGTTGAGTTCGTATCGTCATTCTGGACTCGTTGACATATAATTTGCTAGGTTTTAGTGGACATTGGTTCCGGCACGCATTTCGGTGCAAGTCGGATACCAATATCCGGGTCAACGTGTCATTTTGAGTTCGGCTCATCGGAATCCAATTCCGGATATACCGTTGAGTTCGTATCGTCATTCTGGACTCATTGACATATAATTTGCTGAGTTTTGAGGACATTAGCTCCGACACGCTTTTCCGTGCAAATCGGTTTCCAATGTCCGGGTCAACGGACCAATTTGAGATCGGGTCAACGGAATCCAATTCTGGATATACCGTTGGGTTCGTATCGCCATTCTGGATTCGTGGACATATAATTTGTTAGATTTTGTGCACTTTTATTTCGGCACGTTTTTCGGTGCAAAGTGTCCAACGGCGGACATTATTTTGGCCCGAAATTACCGTTTTGCCCCTGTGTCCAAATTGGACTTTTGGACAGGCTATCCTAGCTGATTTGACCATTCTGGACACGTTGGTGATGTTAGTTTCATCATCCGACAACATCTGTATATTTCTTCCCTTTTTGTGTCACCCTATTATTATAATATTTTCTCCTTCTGGTTGTTTTAGAGACCCGTCGATTTCAGTGATTTCTAAATCACTGAAATTCATAAGTTGACCTTATAGAGGTTTATAGAGACTAGCTTGACCATGGTTGACTACTTTGACTAGACGTCGAAGTAGAGTCAACAGTTGACCTAGGTTTGATCAGACTTGACCAACGTTGACTTTTTGACCAAAGTCAACTGTAGGTCAACCATTGACCTGTTTAACCTAGATTAGACTTAGGGTTGACCAGAGTTGACCAGTTGACCAAAGTCAACTGTACGTCAACCTTGACCCAGTTTGTCTTAGTTTGACTTAGTTTGACCTAGATGTTTAGTATGTCTTTTGACCCTGATCGGCTCTTGTATTATTTCATCTTTAGGTCTGTGGCTTTACTCTGAACCCTGATTCATATTGACAGCAGGACCCCAGGCGAGTACATTCTCTGATAATATTTCTGTTTTATGATATCGTTTATGTTTCTTGTATTTAGTGTAGATACCCTTGTTCTCTTGACACCTTGTTCACACGGATTGGTATTTTCCTGGATCCCGTCATGAGATATTATTCCTCGCTCTCCTTGGTATATCTTGTGCAAGTCTTTCTTGTTTCTTGTGCATTGTATAGACACGATTCCCGCGAAGGCTAGCTACCCTCTCGGAGAATCGTATGTCATGATGTGTCATGGTTGGATCCACTATACTAGTCGGGGACGGGGAGTACTAGTGTAGATGTGTGGTCATTACCCACCTTGTTTATTCTTGTAGACCTTGAATGCTACCAATCCTACACTCCACGTGGGATTGGCTGATCATAACCTTGTGCAGACCCAATCCGGCCACATGTTGTAGCTAGTATTCACACACCTAGATATATGATTCTTGATTCTTGTACATGTCATGATCAGTTTTACTTGCCTTGTTCTAGCTCTAGATTTACAGCTTACCCTGCCATGATACTCACATGTACATTTCATGATTTCTTGTATATGCTCTCTATTTACTGCTACATGTTCAATATCGTCTAATTAGAACTGTTATTTGAGATTTGTGCTCGTTCCATCCTGACTGGATATGTTGACAAAATTTTAGGAGTAGTTGTGCCACATTTGTTGGACTGCAGGATGATTCTAGCTGAGGTGGTTCACACTGTTCCTCTATGTGAGTTGCCTGGTAGTTATTCATTAGTTAGTCTTGTTGTTCCCTCATTATCTTCCTGTCTTATGATCATTGTAGATTCTAGTTGTTTTAGAGATATCGCTATTATTTCTTGTCTTATCTTCCTTAGTTTTTGTGATGTGACATGAGTACATTTCTAGTTATGGATCTTTAGATGTTGTAGTTAGTATAGTATACTTGACAGCGTTCTACCGCCGATACCGCGGCGTAGGCTGGGCGTGGCCCACGTATTCGTACCCGTATATCTGGGTGCGGGTCGTGACACGTTTTTAGTGGTGGCCCATGCAGGTCAGTCTTTGCAGTTAATGCGAAGTCGTAGTAGCGCTTGAGCTTATCTGTACTACTACGAGCCTGCCCTAGGATCAAGGTTGAGTCATGGAATATTTTAGGATTTTGGTACTCAGTCACATATTAGAAACTCTTGGTAGATTCTAGGGATGACCCCTGGGAATCTTATTTTGAAACTCTTCGAATATATTCCCATTCGTTTCTATCCGTCCTGATTCCTGAGATATCTCTCAGTTATCGTACTTTATTATTCGTTGGGATGAGTTGGTGGACCCCAGAGGGAAGGTATAAGTTGAACTTGTATATCATCTAGGTTGGGAAGAGAATATGATTTACCAACCTCGTATCATGGTCGAGGTTTGTTTTAGATTATATTCCACCATTTTCTATCTTGACCTAGGTAGTACCCTCGGGACTTTCCCTAAAATTTTCCCCTGAACCCTATCTCGAAAGTTGTTTCCGTTGTTTCTATTAACTTACCCTTGACTTGTTGTTGAAGTTTAAATCTTAATATTCGTTGTTGACCTTTGATTTTGTTTTGGATAATTCTTTTAAGAATTTGGTTAAGATATCCTGATAAACATATTTTGGACGAGAACAATGAGAACAGTAAGTGTCTTCTTTACTTATGGAGTTTGGAATTTATCGCAGTCATATTAGCTAGCCTGACCGGGACATGGAGCCTGATTTTGGATATACTATCCTAGTTATGGAATTTAGATTCTCTTGCAGCCATACCGGTTGGCGTGGTAAGGAATCTAGATGACATGATTATAGGGTGTATACCTTGGTTATGGACTCTATCGTTTATTGTAGCTATGTTTACTGGCGTGGCGTAAATTCTGGCAACATAATTTTGGATAGACGTGTATGGTTATCAGGTCATATCTTAAGTTGATTCACTTCTTTTACCAATTGAGCAAGATAATTCCTACCATTATTTCTTGTTTATCATTATTTTCTCTCTCATCGCATGATGATTTTCTCATCTTACCGTCAGTTCCTTTGCCTTGTTTAGCTATGTCTTGATTATACAAATCATCCCGTACTTGGACTTCAATTATATCTTCGATTCTCTAAATTGTCTCTAAAATCGTGCCCCAATGACTTGGCTTATTTCTGAAATCATGCACATATGATTTTGTTCATATCATAATTCTATCGTGCCAAATCCCTCATCGTGCCTGAACAATTTTAAGTCGATTATCTTGATCGTGCAAACTCGTCATTCTTGGATCGTGCCTAAATTATTGCCTAAATCTTCTATCATGTTTTAACCCCACTACCAACCTTTAATTTCGAGGACGAAATTTTTATAAGGTGGGTAGGATTGTAAGCCCCTGAATTTAGGGCTTATTTTTTTTTCAATTTTATAAATCAATGATTTTGAATAAATATTATTATTTGATTATTATTTGATTTAATGCTCTTTACCGTGACTTGGAATTCTAGAGCGTCAGGGATGCCAGTCCCTGGAAACTTCCTTCTTGGAGTTTGTAGTAGACGAGATTATCTTCATATTGATAATTTGTGTCCCACTCGAACATGTTCCCTTGTGCTCTTTTTGCTTCGCGCAAGTTCGGGTCAATTTAGACCAATTTATCGTCTGCCGTAATTTCTGATTTAATTTCCAATTTAAATTCCGGGCCTGACATCGGTCCAATCCAGTCGACCCAATTTATGGCCCTGGCCTGTTTTGAGTAAACTATGCAGGTGCCACTTGCGTGCCAAAATTTTGATCTCCTTTGTGCTCCTATTTCATCCGTGATTTAAATTGCTTAATTTATTAGTTAATTAAATCTTGGCCTCGACCTTGTCCAACTTGGCCCAACGCCCAACCCAGTTTAGTGTGGGCCCTGTCATGACTGCCCATATATACATCCCACTAGTGTTCTCCTATTTTTGCCTACTCGAAAATATAATTCTTTTATTTTATATTATTATCTCTTTCTCTCTCTATGTATATATACCTACATGTATACATGTGTTACATCTCTCCTCTCACTCATGTACACTTCCCACACAAAGAGAAACCCCCTCACCCCACACTCAGCCGAACCCCCCTCTCTCTTTTCTTCTTCATGAAGTAAACCCATCTCTCTCTTTCTCTCTCTTCTATATTTAATATATATACACACACACACATATATATTAAATATCTCTCTCCTCTCCCATCACTCTCTCTCTACCTACACACCACCTCTCCCCTCCCTATGTCAGCTCACACCCCCCATGTACCCGAGCACACCCCCTCTCTCTATTCTCTCTCTCTCCCTCTAAATATCTTCTAATATCTCTCCCTCTTTATATATAATATATATACACACATATATATATATTATATAATCTCTCTCTCTCTCTCCTTTTCCAATCCCCACACAAGCAACCCTTGTCCAACTTGGCCCAACGCCCAACCCAGTTTAGTTTGTGCACTTTTATTTCGGCACGTTTTTCGGTGCAAAGTGTGTCCAACGGCGGACATTATTTTGGTCCGAAATTACCGTTTTGCCCCTGTGTCCAAATTGAACTTTTGGACAGGCTATCCTAGCTGATTTGACCATTCTAGACACGTTGGTGATGTTAGTTTCATCATCCGACAACATCTGTATATTTCTTCCCTTTTTGTGTCACCCTATTATTATAATATTTTCTCCTTCTGGTTGTTTTAGAGACCCGTCGATTTCAGTGATTTCTAAATCACTGAAATTTATAAGTTGACCTTATAGAGGTTTATAGAGACTAGCTTGACCATGGTTGACTACTTTGACTAGACGTCGAAGTAGAGTCAACAGTTGACCTAGGTTTGATCAGACTTGACCAACGTTGACTTTTTGACCAAAGTCAACTGTAGGTCAACCATTGACCTGTTTAACCTAGATTAGACTTAGGGTTGACCAGAGTTGACCAGTTGACCAAAGTCAACTGTACGTCAACCTTGACCCAGTTTGTCTTAGTTTGACTTAGTTTGACCTAGATGTTTAGTATGTCTTTTGACCCTGATCGGCTCTTGTATTATTTCATCTTTAGGTCTGTGGCTTTACTCTGAACCCTGATTCATATTGACAGCAGGACCCCAGGCGAGTACATTCTCTGATAATATTTCTGTTTTATGATATCGTTTATGTTTCTTGTATTTAGTGTAGATACCCTTGTTCTCTTGACACCTTGTTCACACGGATTGGTATTTTCCTGGATCCCGTCATGAGATATTATTCCTCGCTCTCCTTGGTATATCTTGTGCAAGTCTTTCTTGTTTCTTGTGCATTGTATAGACACGATTCCCGCGAAGGCTAGCTACCCTCTCGGAGAATCGCATGTCATGATGTGTCATGGTTGGATCCACTATACTAGTCGGGGACGGGGAGTACTAGTGTAGATGTGTGGTCATTACCCACCTTGTTTATTCTTGTAGACCTTGAATGCTACCAATCCTACACTCCACGTGGGATTGGCTGATCATAACCTTGTGCAGACCCAATCCGGCCACATGTTGTAGCTAGTATTCACACACCTAGATATATGATTCTTGATTCTTGTACATGTCATGATCAGTTTTACTTGCCTTGTTCTAGCTCTAGATTTACAGCTTACCCTGCCATGATACTCACATGTACATTTCATAATTTCTTGTATATGCTCTCTATTTACTGCTACATGTTCAATATCGTCTAATTAGAACTGTTATTTGAGATTTGTGCTCGTTCCATCCTGACTGGATATGTTGACAAAATTTTAGGAGTAGTTGTGCCACATTTGTTGGACTGCAGGATGATTCTAGCTGAGGTGGTTCACACTGTTCCTCTATGTGAGTTGCCTGGTAGTTATTCCTTAGTTAGTCTTGTTGTTCCCTCATTATCTTCCTGTCTTATGATCATTGTAGATTCTAGTTGTTTTAGAGATATCGCTATTATTTCTTGTCTTATCTTCCTTAGTTTTTGTGATGTGACATGAGTACATTTCTAGTTATGGATCTTTAGATGTTGTAGTTAGTATAGTATACTTGACAGCGTTCTACCGCCGATACCGCGGCGTAGGCTGGGCGTGGCCCACGTATTCGTACCCGTATATCTGGGTGCGGGTCGTGACACCCGCCGCTCCCTCCCCTGGCCGCCTCCCAGCCTCCCTCCGGGCTCAGGCGATCGCTCCGGCGATCGCTTAGGCTCACGCTCGCGTCCCCCCTCCTGGCCGTTGATCGGCGTTCTCTGGCTCGAGCCCCCTCCCCCCTTGTTCGCGCGGGAGACCCTCCTTTCCCTGCCGGCGGCCCGCTCTCTCTCCCTCCTGGCCGGTAAGCGGCTCCCTTCCCCCTCTCCGCTCTGGGCCGGCCAGATCGCCGGCGGCTAACCCCGACCCTTGAGTTCCCCCCCCCTCTCGGCTTCCCCGCCCCCTGGGTTCCCCTCCGGCGCCTGACCACCCTCTTGGGCTGCGCGCTGCGCGTGGCCCAAGAGGGTGGTCAGGCGCTGCGCGCTGCGCATGGGGGGACAGATGGCCGAGGTCTCCTCGGGCCGTGCTATTCCTCGGGCCACGCGCCCGGCATTGGTCTTCGGGCTTCTCGGGCTGCACGCCCTCTCGTTTACCGTGGCCCCCCTTGGGCCCAGCGCCCCTGCGCGCCATTGGGCTGAGTGCCCTTCAAATGTTTGAATTTCGAATTTTTCGAAATTTCGTATTTGAATTTTCATCCCTTTTGTTTTTTCCTCTTTGCATTCCTGGCCCATTGTGTTGGGGACCTTGGATTCTGTATAGCTCGGTTTGAGCCACCCATCTTCTCTAATGAAATGCTGTTTCTTCAAAAAAAAAAAAAAAAAAAAAAAAAAAAAAATATATATATATATATATATATATATATATATATATATATATATATATATATATATATGAAAAAAATAGAGGGAGATTACAACTAACTCTCGTTTATGCACGCACCAAATAAAACATTTACAAATAATACATATTGTTGCAATTGTACTTGAGTCAAATATATTTTTTGGTATATAACTTTATGGGCTTGGTTTTTATTCTCGGTGCTTTAAAAAAAACAAAAAATAACTCTTCAAAGCAATATTTTTAGAAGTTATATGTCAAAAGAATAACTTGAAACATTTGTTACTAAATAATTTTCATTATTGTTTAACAATAATAGTCATAAGTCCCCATTCATTTACCCTTGAGCCACGTTTGGTTTGCAGAATTAGGACATTGGGAAAGAAAGATCAATCCTTTTACGTGTTTGGATGATAAAGAAAATGAACAAAAAAATAATTTTCAAGAGAAAAAAAAGGAAAAAAAAAAATGGTTCTCTTACTCACCCCCATCGATTCACCCCGAATTATTCACTTTTCCTCCTTTTTTGGATCTTTCCAAACAACGGATTTTTTAATATAAATGATAATTTTTTCGAGAAAAAAAAATGAAGAATTGGTTTTTTTTTTTTTTTTTTTTTTTTTTTTTTTTTTTGTTTTTGGAAACCAAGCGAGACTTTGCGGG
Source organism: Iris pallida (assembly GCA_029216955.1). Classification (NCBI taxonomy): domain Eukaryota; kingdom Viridiplantae; phylum Streptophyta; class Magnoliopsida; order Asparagales; family Iridaceae; genus Iris; species Iris pallida. Next base: position 4,289,035 of record JANAVB010012195.1, read on the forward strand.
AAATAATTGAAACTGGATAAAAATAAAACTATTTTCCATTTGTATAAGATTCCTTGTTCCATTTCATTTCGATCAACTTTCCTCCATTTTTTTTAAAACCAAACAAAGTCTAAGATTCTTCAAATGAAGTGAAATTGACCACAAAGTTAGATTTCCATTGACGACATATCTATTCTTTCTCCATACAAAAATAAGTAGAAAATTTAGCAACCACTAATGAATCTACCAAATAGACGGTCGAGATCCAATCATACGTACGGCGGGGCCACAAAGCACATTTATTTTTCCCCAAACAGAATCAGAACACCAAAATTAGTGGAGAATTTCCCTCAATTTCCCCATTCCCAACGCCCGAACCCTAATTCCGAGATCAAAAAAGAAGAAGAAAAATTATAGGAAAAAAAAAAAGAAAAGAAAAGGAGAGAGAGAGAGACGACCGACTACGGCTTCCTTTGCTCTGCTGTCGTAACATCTTAATTCCGATTTTTTCCTTTTTTTTTTTTTTACATTTTGCATTCATTTTGAGCCCTATATAACTAATAAAGGAGGATTTTCTTGCTTTGCTTTTGCGTACAATGTGGGCTTCCCTTCTTCTTCTTTCCTTCTTTTGATCTCGGAATTGGCTTCTTGGTGTTCGTTGGAGCAAACCCCATCTCTTGATTTTCCTTGAAACCACCCATTTCTTCCGATTTCAGTCGATTTTAGCAATAAAGATTCGATTTTTATTTATTTTTTGTTTTGTTTTTTGGGTTAAAGATCAGAACTTTCTGAGTTAAAGAAGGAAGGGATTTGATCGAACCCATGTCGAGATTTTCCTTGGAAACCCACTTTTTCTTCGGATTTTGATCGGTTTCGGGTATAAAAGGTCGACCTTTTTAGTTTTTAGGGTTCTTTTCGCAATCCTAGCTTAAAGATCACGACTTTGGGAATGCTCACATGGTTGTTCTAAGGAAGGAGGGGTTCCGGTTGATTTCTCGTAGTTTTGAGCCATTTGGGATCAATTCTGGGCTGATGGCTTTGAATAGGCTCCTGTCCCCCATTAGTTTCCGTGCGTATAACTGTTTGAGCGAGCCTAACGACGTGAGCAGCGCTAATCGGAGATTGAGCTTGAGAGGTTGTCTGGATCGCCATGATGGCGTTTCTTGGAGGGCCGACGATAGGACTGCGAGCGCTCGTGCATTGAAGCTGCATAGCCAATTTGTCCGCGAACCCAACGTAGTTCTTGGGGAGGGGTTGGTGAATGGAAGTGGGTCATTCAAACCTGGAAGGCCTCTTGGATTTCCCGACCGCTCCATTCCCGAGAAAATGGTCGTCGCGGTTGACGTGGATGAAGGTATATGTTCTAACCATTTCAGTCTTCTTTCTATATCAGCCACTTTATCTTGTTGTTGTGATTATTTGGTAGTACTGTATGTATTGGGGTTTATTGCATTTTTAGATGGGTCTCACAGAATGTCAAACGCGTTAAAAACCGTTTTTTTGTTTTTCTTTGGACTGGAACGACTATCCTTTTGTAGGATTTTTTTTTAATGTTCGTGACATTTGTTAGCAGTATTGCACAATCCTTTCAAATTTTAGTTTTTATTGCGTGACAGGTCTCGGGGAACATAGGCTACAATAAGTTCTTAGAAAATGTTTATATCAATGCTTGATTGTGATCACGACGAACCTATGTGTCTAGCACAAGTTGTAGATGGTACCTTTTTATGAGAATTGTGAGATATAATGTTTTATATTTCAACAATGATGATTGATGAATGTATTTGGCGTCTAACCTGGTTAGGAATGATATCTCACATAAATGTGAATAATTATGGACTTAGATGCCTCTAACTTGTATTTGATCTTGAGCATTATGTTGGTTGACTCATCTTAATATGATATACCTATTTTGGGTTGCTCTCCTTTTGGTTGCATGCAACTCAAAATGTTACATAAAACATCTCGAATAGGTATATCATGTTAAAATGAACAAAAATGATGCTCAAGAGCAAATACAAGTTACATGTAACTACGTCCTTAGAGTTCGTAACTTCATATTTAGGTGAACGATCATTCCTAATCAGGTTAGAGATTAATATTTTCATCATTTTGAAATATACATGCATCATATCCCGCAATTCTCCTAAAGTGTATCCCTACGACTTGAGTTTACTTCAGATTTAGTTAATGTTACGATGTTTCTTGTGCTCATCAAAGTGCTTTAAGGAAAACAATTTTGAAAAAGCACTCATGTAAAGAGTTCATTTTATTAAGTTTAGTTGTTTCCAAAATATAAGTTAGGAAAGCTATTTTTATTCCATCTCCTCATAAAATCTGTCACATCCCGATTCCACCGAATTGCTAAGTCACTATTGGGCGCGATGTCGTACAAAGTCTAAGTTGCACTTCTACAAGACAGAAATATGCACCATTCAAAATAAGGTTGCTGCAGCAAAATAAGCAGAAAATTGATAGACAACAAATATATGAAAACGATTCTTTTATCAGTAACTTGTAACGGAATACATAGGCTCTCAATAGCCAACTGGAATATGCCAAACTTGATTTACTACTTACGAAATCGAAAGAATAATATTGTTCCATACATCACGTCTTTTTATTACAAATAATAACACCTTCAAAAGAACAGCTTCAAAACGTCGAACGAGCTCCGAACGCCTTTGCGCATCCAAAGTATTATCCGCACCTACAAGGACTAGGATCAACTCATATGGGAATGTACTGGTTCGTGGAACAACCCAACTCACCTAATCAACATAGTAATCATGTGAAGCATGTAAATCAGCCAACTCACATAATCAATATAGTAATCATGTGAAGCATGCAAGTTAATTATGTGACCTTTCTATGACTGGAGATTATATTAACAATTCACAAAAAAAGCATAAACATATGAGTATCACTTATCATCGATTCTTACCCAATGACAACTTTTCTTTCCTGCAAAACAATGATTAGAATATATTGTCCTTGCAAACCCATCGTTAGCAATACAACCTGACTACATGACGGTCACAGGTGAGAGCACCACCAATTTGGACTATTCCTGGTATTACAACGCCCATTCTAGTGCGGATAGCTAGCCACACTGAAGGTCTCTAATTCGCGTGCCATTCTTTCCTCCCGAAAAAATCACCACATTCTTATTTCTTCCTAGGCCGACACGGTTCTGTGGCCCCGCAACTTGTCTATGAATCAAATGTGTATGCAACTAGCTATAAAACATAATGTGTATGATAATGAAAACTTGTAAGGAATGCAACAAATATATATCCATATTTCATATTTCTCAAGACAACGCTCGTATACTACATCCCCTCGGGGTTATCTCAATTGGCGATCCTACGGTCCCAAACAAATCAATTGGCAATCCAAAGGTCCCAAACAAATCAACTGACGACCCAACGGTCCCAAACAACTCAACTGGCGACCCAACCCAAACAATTCAACTGCGACCCAACGGTGAAAAAACAAACTCCACAAATCATTTCCAACATAAGGGCTTAGAAAACAATACTACTATAATCGTAACATTACAGAGTACCATTCTTTCCATACAATTATCAAGTGAAGTATCGGTTCATTTCTACTCTTAATTTTCTTTTTTAACAATAAGTTCATTGATCATCACAACTTTGGTAATAACCCAACATTTCAAGCAAATCGAATTCCAAATACCAGTGTAACAGTTCATACCTGTTGTACCAACAATCAATAATTATAGTATTCCAACCAACAAGAATTAAAGCATACAAATAATCTATTTTATTTCCCATTTTTTTTTTTTATTATGATATCATCGATCATAGGGACATACCAAAGGAATGAAAGAGAGTTCTTTATCAAGGAATGAGAAGGAAGGAAAGGTTAAAGTCACTCACTAATTGAAGAAATACTGAGAGAGGAATTATTTTGCAAAGGTCGAGCCTTGCCTTAGCTTCGTCCTGTAATTGCACCGACGATGTTTCAGCATACTTCTTTCTATCTTCCTCTCTCTCTCTCTCTCTTAAGAGTCGATATGAATGCAACAAAACAAAAATAATAGGAGGGACTTCGACCGATTTGTTAGGAGGTTATCGAAGTTAACTCTAACAGATTATTTCGATCATAGATACCGAACGATCTTTAGATATTATTTGATGCGATACGACATCTTCTTAATGGGTATAGCCATATAAGTGGGTCTCACTCAATAACCATCCAATCCAACTCAATTAAGCAAGTCCACATCTCCACTCAAATCTTGCGATTTCTGCGCAAACCCAAATCCGATTAGGCTATTCGGGCCAACAAACCATCATTCTAAGTTATTACTATGTCACGACTAGGAGCGGGACATTACAAAACTAAGTGCCGATGATACTGACATTAGAATGCCATTTTACCCTAGTGAAATCTGCCCTAGGTTCCATGGCCTCCCTCGTCTCCTTCTTATGTCCACTATAACCTTGTGAACACAACCAACCTCATCGAATCCACACCCAAGACCTACCACCGAAAATTTCATCCCTAATCGATACCATCTATGAAATTGACCTCCTCATCATTGGAGCAATATCTCAGCCTTGATCCACATCACCGGCGATCTTAACTTCCTAACTTTTTTGCTACTCCTTTTCCACAATACGCAAGATTGACGACAATGAAATGATGAAGACCGATGGAGGAAAAGGACTTGATGGAGGTGACAAGGAGGTAACAACCAGAGAGGATCTTCTCAACTTAGAGGATGAACCAGCAGTCAGTCTGGTGGTGGGGGCCTGCAGAGGAAGGAGGCACGGGAGGGCACTTCTTGCAGACGAGAGCTAGGTAGTGTGGTGGATGTGAGGAGGCTGAGATCGGAGTTGGAGGAGATCAGAGAGTTAATGAGGGAATGGGAGAGGAAGAGGAGCAAAGGTGAAAGGTATACACGAGGAAGAGGGGAGGAAATGAGAAAGAGAAGACCGATATGCTTCATGCAGTTTAAAAAAGTAAATCAGATTTCTGGGTTCTTTAAACAGTCACCCATTTGGCCTAAGCTTTTCCAAAATAGTCATTTTGAAAAGGAAAAAGAAACCAAATAAAACAATCTCTATAAAGGAACTTTTTTTTGCTTTAACATTCATGTTTTTTCTATAGCTAAACCAAAACAGGCCCTTAGTATTAGATGAGCTTGGAAGGTAGTCCTTCGTTGAATGAGCTTAAATCGCATGACCAAAAATGTTTCTACCAACCCGCGAACTAGCATTCTAGGTTCTATGAAAAGATCCTCTCAGTCATAGCTACCTTTGGTTCGAATTTGGCACCAACATAGAAGGTTGATGTCAGTTTGACAATCACTCACTAAGAACTTTGTAAATGTTTTTGTAGAGCTTCCTTGCGTAGCTCCATATCCAACCCCTGAGCTAGCTCAGCTGATATTGTTAGCAACTAAGACAAGGTTGCCTTTTGCCTTGGACCCCAATATAGGGAGGTGATCTTCATCCTACAGACTAGTATACAGTTTATTAAAAACACATGAATCTTAGATCCTTGGACCTCGATCCACAGTGATCCATGCGATCATTAGAGATCCCTTTATCTGTAAAGTCATAAATGTCCAATTTCTCCAACTCCCAATATATCATCAAATCCTGTAAGACATGTATTATTTTCAAGGTTGTAAAAGGCGCTAGGCGCTAATCAGGTGGGCACCGGGTGCCTAGCATGCCTAGGCAAAACCAAAAAAAAAAACAATTTTTTTATACTGAAATTTGCAAAAAAAAAGTGCATAAAACCCAAAAACATAGATAGTAGGGGGTTGGGTGGGTGGGTGGGTGGGCGCCTAGACGGGCACCTAGCGTCTAGGTGGCCGCATAGGCCGACTTTTAGAACACTGGTTATTTTTGAACATCATGAATATGATTTTCAAGTGCCTTATGATATGTTGTATTGTGTCTTAAGGAACTGATAGTATGGACTGTATAATTAATTATAGATTATTGTGTTATCATTGTGAATTTCTAACTTGTGTTGCCTATGCTTTCTAGTCCTTGGAAGCTTTCTCGCAGCTCTGAACAAATTCATTGCTGACCGCTACTCGTTGAAGCACTCTGTATCGGAGTACTATGTTTACGAGTTTTTCAGGGTAATTTACTAAACCTCATCATTTATTGTACAGCTCCCTCTCATCTTGCCTTGAAGGATTTGATTTCCAGGTTTTCTGAATTTACCATCTAACTTATATGCTGTTTTTTTTTTGAATCTCAAAAAGCAGATATGGAATTGTTCTCGAGCTGAAGGTACTTCTGGGTTTACCTTTTGTCTTGCCATCCTCATTTTGTCATGTGTTACGAACTATATGCAACTCAAATTCTTATGTTGTAGCAGCTGACATCCGGGTTCATGAGTTCTTTAAAACTCCTTATTTCACAAATGGAATTCATCCCATTCCAGGAGCTTGTAATGCTCTTCACAAGTTGTCTACATTTTGCCATCTTTCGGTGGTGACGTAAGTCTCCTTAGTTTATTATTTCTTAGTTAAAAATAGTTAACTTATTCTGTGTGATTTAAATTGTTTTATTTTAATTTTTGCAAAAGATCTCGGCAAAACGTTATCAAAGATCACACTCTCGAATGGATTGAGAAGCATTACCCTGGCTTGTTTCAAGAGATTCACTTTGGCAACCATTTTGCTTTGGATGGTCAGTCAAGGCCAAAGTCTGAGATTTGCAGGTAGCTTGGGTTTTCTGATGCTATAGTTGGTGGAATACCCATTGGATTAGGCCTAGTTACTTTTCATGCAAGCCATGTTGGAATTTAACTGAAGAACAAAAAACAATCTTAACGCGATGTTTCATCTTGTTTCAAGTAAGCATGGGATATTTAATGACATAAGTATCTGTTTATTCAGAACTATATCATGCCTATGATCATTCAATCTAAGCATGGACAAGTCTGGTCTGAATTGGAAATGATAAGATGGATCCATTCATCTAAACAAGTCAGCAGGGATACACACGCTGTACATTAATATGTAAATTTCATTACTAAGAGGAGTTGCTATTAATATGTGAATTATTAGAAGAAATAAAGCATGCAACACACTTGACCTTGTATTAGCTTTCTGATTACATAAGTTCCCGTGAAAGGTGATTTTTACAATGAAGAATCATGAGTTGAACTGTTCCTTTCCTTGATTCTACTGATTCCCTCGTGCAGATCCCTGGGAGCCCAAGTTCTGATCGATGACAACCCTCGATATGCTTTGGAATGCGCTGAAGTCGGAATCAGGGTTCTTCTTTTCGACTATCATAACTCGTATCCTTGGTCCAAGGATGACTCCGCAGTTTCACACCCTCTCGTGACCAAGGTTCACAACTGGGAAGAAGTAAAGCATCATCTTATCTCATCGGCGGTGCCTTAGAGTGCTCCTATTTTCAAACCAGGCTGCGGCGAAGAACCTGTTAGAATGGTCAGTTATGTAGTATGGACACAACTTTAGACAAAGTCAGACGAAAAATGAGTGCTAGATGGTGCCAGTACCATGTGAACAAAGGGGTTTAGGAGCTTCAGGATAATGTAGGAAATATAATCAGGTAAAGTTCTACCAAGGAAAGGTATTAACCAGGATAAAATGGTTACATAAACTCTGTACACGTACATGTGGATTCTTATATTTAAAGGATCCAGCATATGTGAGACTCTTAGTTCTTTGGACCAAAGCATATCAATAAAAAGAGTGTGTTGATGACAGAATACTGAAACCAGGTGATCAGCATATGTGAGACTCTTAGCCTTTTATTGGTTTTGATCCATGAGGTCAAGAAACTGGCAAGCAATTATATTCTGTGCAGTCTTGATTTATATCTCACATTCTCTATGACCAGCTCCATTGTGACGATTTCTCACTAGCAATCATCCTGATTCAAATTCCTCGGTGTCTAATTTTCATGAGTACATTTTATGACTTTGTAGTGCATATGCTTCACCAGTTAGAGTGCATCATGAATACAAGAATCAAGAATCAAGATTCAACCATATATCTCAAGTTACACTGTAAATTGGCCCAAAAGCGTGAACACCAGAATGGTTGCTTTGCTGATCCAAGGGCCAATATGGGTGCTGAGTATCTTCAGCTCTTGTAGGAGTGAACCAGCCACCGAGAGGTCCAGACACCCGCCGCGTGTTCCGCTGCTCGATACCAAAGTCCTTGCTCCTCGGCATTGGACTAGAGACGGTGTACTTTCTTGGATTCGTCCTTTTATCATCGCTGTTCACTTCTTTCTTCTCAGGTTTCCTCCAGAAGAAGAAGGAATTCTTCCATGACCTCTTGCTCTTGTGGTGTGCATTCTGCTCCCTGAACGATTGCGGTTTCGGCCCGAGTTTCTCGTCGTCTGCATGCTTTCTTGCCTCTTCCATAATCTGTACACATAATTGGTTAACCTCAAGTGAGATATACACAAAAACAAAATACTGAAACGACTATGCTTAATGTCCCCGTTTGGTACGCTGTAACGTAATCGTAATTGCAATGTAATCAAATGGAAAAAAAAAATAACAACAAACAAAGAGAATAAAGGAGTCATGAACTGTGAAGAATGGCACCTTGGAGAACTCAGATTGTGGATCATAACAAAGCTCACTATAGGTTCTACTACTGTCATCCTTCTGAAAGATGGGAGATCTCTTCATCTGCCTTCCCATTGGACAACAGTACTACACCATGATAAAAAGTCTAATTTTTTGGTGCACTTCATAAAACCATACAATATGAATTTTCAGAAAAGATGTAGATACTGCTCACCTGTTAAGGAGCACCAAAGGAGTAGAAGAAGAAGATGGAGAGCTCCCTCACAATGGTAAGGGATGGTGGTAATATGTACATATCAGTTACTATATTAAGAGCATCAACTTTCCTTGGACAAGGAAAGACAGCTATCATCATCTTCATTGGGTGGGTGTTTGGAAAGGGATTAAATTATGGAAATATAGTAATGAGTATTAAATACCTGTTATTATGGAGGCATTGATATTTGTTCTTGGGTCAGTTGTAGAGTAGAGAGCAAGGTATTGGCCTCAATTTATGGCTCTTTATGAAGGGGGCTATATACCTACTGGTTACTGGACTTGGGGGTGTTTCAAAGTGAGACAACAACATGTGGAAAAGGGAAGCCATCTTAAATTTTGGAACTTCATGGAGAGGCTATACATCACTTTTCCTGATCTTGCTGTTGCTAATGCTATTTTGGGTAGGCAGTCCTATATAGAGACTCCTATAGAGACTATTGATGTTGGCAAAGTCCAACCAATTGAGAATTGTCAACAAAATAATTTTGTATAAATCTTGTTAAGATCACTTCTATTTTCTGCCACTTAGGAAATAAATCTAGAAACTCTCATAATTTTTTTTTTAATCTTTCATAGAAATTAATATTGGACCCTACTTTTAAACTAAATCATTAAATTGATCACGATTCACGTATGATAGAAATTGAGAATCATTAGAGAGTATTTTTTGTGCAATTTCTATGTAAAAACTCATAGAAATTTCCTTATTTTGTTTGCGGAAAGGAAAGGAAAGAAAATCAATTACTTGCTCATTTCTTTCCTTTGGGAAATTACAATTTTCATTAATTTTTTTTTTCGGTGTTTGGAGAAATTGGAAGAAAAAGTGAATAATTGAGGGTGGAAAAGTGAATCAATAGCGTGAGTGGAAAAACTATTTCACCCCTATTTTCCTTTTACTTGGGAATCAATTTTATTTTCGGCTCATTTCCTTTCCTTTGGCATCCAATTCAAACACAAGAAAAGAATGCTTTTTCTTTCCCAATACCACGATTCCGCGAACCAAACGAGGCCTAAAGTACAATGTCAAGTAGGATAGAAATCCAATTTTAGTAATCCCCAAATAGGGTTTCTATCTCTATGGTAGAAATATTCTTTAAGAAAAATACCTTCCAATGGAGATTTATATAAGATTTTCTATCCTATATGGCGGTGATGTAGGATAAAGAATTTCCATGAAAATTTTACATGTAGAAACTCTCATAAAAATTTCCCATCTCTCATAGCAATTAATATTGAGACCTACATAATTAAAATGATATTGTATTTTTTTTGCCATAGAATAGAAATTGAGAATCATTGGAGAATATTTTTGTGTGTGTGTAATTTCTATATAAAAACTCTACCAACTAGGATATAAATTTTCTCAAAGTACAATGCCAAGTATGATAGAAACTCATAAATTTCGTGTCACATTGCATACATAGAGATGTTACAAATGTATTGGCTATATATTGTCATCCAAACCATCCCATTGTAAGTAAAATAAAAAATATATATGTCTCTACTATATTTAGAGAGTAAGTTCTATATTAAATTAAATACCTGAAAATTGTTAGTGCCAAAAATAATGATTAACACACCTAATGATTAACACACCTAACTAAAGAACATTAACGATCATTATCATTGACCGAAAACATTTTAAAGCATAACAAGGCCTGAAACACTTTTAATACCTTTTCATCATCACAAGGCTCAATAAAGTTTTAATCCATCATGCGAAATTATTAAAAACATACGACAAGTGATAAATTAAGAAGGCAAGTTGTAAGAGTGAAACGAAGAATTAAGAGGAAATTTGAGATCAGGAAGGATACAAGTGTGAACTGTAGATGAAATAAAATCATTATATTTATACTAGATAAGCAAATTAGATGAAAAATAACAATTATGCTATTCTTCTCCCAGAAAAATTGCCATCTCACAGAGATAAGCAAAAATTGCCATCTCCTATTATGTGGCATCTAACATAGCATCTGACATGACAAATTTTAACCCAAAAAATTAATTACCCAATTTTATTAATATTAATGTTAATGCTAATTTTAATATTAATGTTAATATTAAAGTTAATATTAATGTAAATGTAAATATTAATGTTAATTTAATGTTAACGTTAATTAAATGTTAATGTTAATATTAGTATTAATTTTATGTTAAATTTTGTCATGTTAATTGCGATGTCAGCAGCCACACAATGGAAAATAATATCACCCAAAATTTTTGGAAGACAAATAGCATTTTTGGGAAAATAATCACTGAATTATCCAAACACAACAATACCTGGCCGAGAAAAAAGATGTGATCCTGGCAGCTCAAATACACTTCCAAAGATACAAGACACCGTCATTTCTCCAGAAATAAGATATAAACCATCGTTTATTCAAGAAAGTTCTGTTCTTAACAGCGCTCACAAAGGATTTACATACTTTTCAACCTCCAATACTGAGCATTTATTTAATTTGAAAGAACTTTCTTACATCTTACGAGTAGGTTTTGATGCATACATCTATAGAAGCCTGCCAAAGCTACTTACACTGCAGAATCATTTAAACATGTATTAACACTTGAGAACTATTCCTTAGGACAACATTTACAATGAAGCCACTAATGCCGCAAAATCTTGTTCATCACAAAATGTCGACTTTCTCTGGAAGCTTGATTCCGTATGCTTCTAAAATTTCCAGTGCTGCATGCATAATTATGAAGGTATAATCAGTATCAAGTGCAGTGAAATTAGTTTTTTTGTAGTCCATAAGTATCAGATTTACCAGGCATGTAGACTTCAGGGTCCAGGGGTCTAACGACACCTCTACTTTGAACCTTGTTCTGAAGTAAGAGCTGTAGAATTACAAATAAAATTGGTTTACTATTTTTGGGTTTTATTAGGCCTGGAACTAATATGAGACATAAAATAGAGGATCACCAGAACACCAATTGCTGCTGGAATGCCAACAGTGAGGGCCATTGCAGTGGTTGTCTTCCCATTTTCTGTCCTACCGAACTCCAATAGCGTGGCACGGTGGCTCTCCGCAGGCCTTCCATCAGGAAATTCCACTTCCACTTCATGATGCAGGAGCACCATGTCCTGTAAGACGTAAGTTTTGCAAGATTAATTGCGGACCCAGAAACTTGTAATGATTTGTAATAGGGAAACAATTTTAGAGTTCATATTTGAATCATGATCCTCACATTAATAGACTCCAATTGATTAGGATTAATAAAATGCTAATAATATGCGCCCCACTCCACCCCCAAATAGAATTCCAGAGTTGGTTGTTGAATCATAATCCCCACATTGATAAAAATATAATTTGATATCTATGATTAATAAAAAATCCTAATAAGTAAGGTTCCGTGAAAGGAAACAAAGGAAATATTATAGAGATTGCATTTACATCTTCAATACAATCAATTTAGAAAAGCTTACAATTTTGTGAGACCGGATTTACGTTTTACAGTAGATGAAGAGGTGATTATTAGCAGAATGACAAATTTCTATACAATCTCTCTGACCAAGTTCACATAAAACTTGGTTCCAGGTTAAGTGAAATGGTGCCCAATTTGGAATCCGACTTGAGTGTAGTTTTCTAATTTTGAAATTACATTTGATTATCCACAACCCACTAACTGTTGTATTTGTAGCAAATACAATAACAAAAAGAAGCAAAAAGGACTTCTCTTATCGTGTTTGGTTTGTGTGTTCCCCAATTCTTGGTTGCAGCAGAAACTCTTTGTACACTTTATCCTATCCGACAAACTGCTACTCTACTAGCGTGCAATAAAGAGCACCAAAGATTTATAAAAAATGCTTATTTGTACCAAAAACAGAAGTACCTGCTCATTGGCGGAGTAGGATAGTCTCTCTTCCATGCGTAAACACACTACATCGAATGCACTAGAGCAAGTTGCTGGAATTTCTACATTCTCATGAAGTCCCAAAAACCTGGTTCAAAATAGACAACACTACTTTGAGCTAAATGTAGATATATATTGACATACTTCAACATGACTGACAAAACAGTTGCAGCAGATCGACTAATATTCTTAACCTCCAAGAATGAAGGCATGGTTCATGCAAATACCCTCATGACTAAACGGAGAGAAGAGCTCAAAGAAAACTGTTGACATGCAAATCAAAATAGCTTCCGATCACTATGCATTTCAATGTGTATTTGGGTATTGCTTTCAACATCTGCTGTCAAGATCGTTTATAGTTGTATCTTGAAGCCAACCAGTAATACTGAATATAGTAAAAAAAATTCTTTCAAATAATTGCCAAAGACGTCATGATTAGTAAAACATTTTCCGATGGTAGATAAAGGAGACAGATAATAAAGATGCTAGTTTAATCCAAATATTTTCCAACAGAAGTTTGTTACTCCTAAAATGTTTCATAACCTAAAGATTCTCTTCTAGGCAATTTGTTAAAAGTGAGAGAATGACAAGAGCCTATAAATGGTTTGCTAAGAAAAATGGCTACTGTTAGGCGGCAATATGAGAATGCTGTTGAAATATCAACAATAAGATTGCAGTTAATGGTAGATGTGTTAGCGGCAATGGAAACAACTTTGAATAATTTACAGTGACAAAAAAGGTAGCAATAACTAACTTGATAGTTTTGATTGTCTTCAGTGCTGCTGTTTCTTTGCAAAGACCAAGTGTAATCACCATCCTAACCATTTCTTTTTCATTACCAACTATGGCTTCCAGGTTCCCATTGTTCACTGAATTTGAGGTTTTGCTCTTCAGAAGATCACTCAGGAAGGCCTTGAATGTTGGTCTTTGGCCTCCTTTCAGCAAAGGGTGAACCTTAGTGTCAAAGAAACCAATTTTTGCCAGACAAGACATTACTTGACTGAAGCCTGCATCAGAAAACTAAGTCAATTTATGAAACATCTAAAAATACGAAAAAACAAAGAGAACTAGATCTTAGTCGTCCAAGCCAGCCGCCTCACATAATAGTCACCGCATGCTCCCCTCCAAGTTGATTTCAACAATGTTATAAAATCTACACTTCAAAGTAAACTCGACACAGTAGCCTGATTATGGTCCAGAAACAGGTTTGGTGCATTATCTTAGAAAGGTTGCATAAAAAAGCTAATGCACGACATCATACTAAACGATCATTGCCAACCTACAATAAAGCAATTTACCAACTTATTTCACCCTTGCACTTACATGCACTTGCTCCCCAAACTCCACCCTTTTCTAGTTCTCATTCAACAAAGAACACACCTCCCTTCTCTAGCTGCAATCATGGCCCAACTTACTCATGTTATACTACTATTTAGTTTTAACTGCTATTGCCGGATGATTCAACCACTAGTTGAAATATGTGTACTTGTTTACTATTATTCCTTCCTCCAAGGGTCAGCAAACATAAATCCCAAACAGACAATAATTTCACTTCTTTACATAAATCCCAAACAGAATAATTTCACTTCTTTGTGACTGAATAAGACTTTTCTGATTCAGATGGTTAGGAAACTGCATCACCTGGCTTAACTAAACCTTTTAAATCTGCAATTATAAGTTTGGATGAAAGATGAAATTATAATTAAACCTTTTTATTTACACTTCAAACATATTTTCTATAAGGTATCTTCCCTACTTCCCATATAAAAGGACCTTCTGAAGAAACAAGTGGTATGAGAAGATGAGAGTCAAAACAAAAAAATGGTTATGATACTGAAATCATGTACTGACCATCTCCCAAAGAATGAATCAATTCCTGCACACATGTTACAGTAGCGTTCAACTAGGGCATGTGTCTCTCAAGTCTCTTTCTCTACACACAGACATAACAAAGTTACAAACACACACAAAGAGTACCTTGATAGCGGAGTGTGGCTCTAAAGATGGTTGATGCTTCCTCACTGATCCCATACAAATCCCCATACACTAAGGAATTTCGATTTGGGAGACACTCCAAAGCAAAGGCTGGAAGATCTGGTATGCTAAATCCCACTGCCGAGTCATAGAGTTCCGTCCCTACAAGAAGTTAACTAAATAAGTTATTATCTTGACATTAAAAGAGCTACTGACTACCTGTGAAGCAAATAGGTATTGGAATACTCTTGTACTAGAAAGCATCTTGAATTTATATCAGCATAGGTCCGCTTGTCTATAGGTTAATCCGGCATATATATCATTTGTTTGTATAGTCCTTAATATCCTTATCCTTGCGGACTGGGCTAATGCTACCTTCACTTAGAGAATATAAACTTATCATATTTTAAGATTAGGAACAAGCCATTTCATGATAAACTGAAGGGCTACCATGTGTTTAAAAGTATAATTAAAATTTCTGGACCACTGAACTAAATGGTCTAGTTATCATCGGTGTCTAAACCTGTTTTACTCAATGGTTTGGGCTTGAGCAAGTTATTTACTTTAGGGTCTCTTCCTAAAGGTTAAGATCCATCTGAGAGAAAAAAAAATACTTCCAATTTATCTATGAACAAATATAAGAACAATGTATGGAGATGGCTTCTCTAGTGAGCAAAATAAAGTCCAACAATTATTTAGTATCTAAGCTGCCAATTGTTTATGCAGGATGAAATTCATTAGAAAGGTGGAAATCGAGTTATGGTATGTCAATGAAATGTTATTCGTAGCATTTTCCACCAAAATGAGAAGAAAGCACTCTATGGCTATTCTGAGAAATTGAAAAAAGTGACCATCACAGCAAAAGATGCTGAACTGAAGGAATGTAGCAATTGGTAATTTTCTACACAAGATCTTCTCTGGAAGGTATTAGCAAATAATATGCATGGGGGCTTAGAATCTTAGATTTATAATCTTAATCTTTAAGAGATCCTTATAAGGAAATATGAAACAAATTTTATTAGGAGATGGCCAAGTAGCAACCCATACCACACCTGAAGGTCAAACTACGTTGAAAATTTCACAAGTCACAACTTACCATCCACGTTTATGATCTCTCCAGAAGACTTGTAAGTGGCTGGATTTCGTCCTGCCCGAATTGCTCCAGCTGGGTTCCAACTAGAACATGAAACATTAGTAAATAGAGAATGTTTTATTTAGTTGCAACAAACTGGAGGAAAAGAAAGTCTAAATCATGAGGAAGAAAAGAGTTCCAGCATTGGTTATACGGGTAAGTTGATAAAGGAACTTGTGACAGTAGCAGTGTTATTTGTTTGATTGCACAAAGATATTGGAAAACATTTTTCAGGCGTCATACATACTGGCAAGGTCAACCAGTACAACACTACAACAAGCCTTTATTTATCCCAAAATTTGGACTCGGTTATTCGAATCATTTTCTTCATTTTCGCTCTGTAAAACTATTGGCCAAGAGACAACTGGAAAAGTTCATGATAGGAGATGAAGTGGTGACAATGTTAAGTCTATATTTGCATGGATTGTTCAATCAGCTCTCACACTGTAACAATCAGTGACCCTGTTGTTTCTTCTAAACATTTCCTATGACCTAGTATCTTATAAGAAACAACCCAAATGCATTGAGAGTAGTTAGAGATGCTAAAAGATGCAATATCTCATCCTTGTTCAGCAACCTCCTCGGTTATCGTCTAAGTCTCAGAACTATTGTCAGCTTCAATCCACTAACCATGCTCTATTATGAGCTATGTCCTCTGTAAAACTAACAAAAACCATAACCTTCTTTAAAACTTCAATCCATATTCGTTTAGGCTCACCTCTACTCCTAGCGGCTCCTTTAACTAGTATCTTATCGCTCATAACTGAATCATCTATTGGTTTGCGTTGCACATGTCCAAACCACCTAAGACGAAATTTCTCTCATCTTGTCTTCAATTGGCACCACCTCTGGCTACCCACAAACAAGCTCGTTTTTATCCTATATTTTAATGTATTTTCACTATTCCATGTTATCATTCTCATTTCGGCTACATTAAGGCTACATGTCCTATTGCCTAATATAATTCCTGATTGCATCTGTCACCCAATTACAATGGTAGAAGGGAAAGATGAAATATAACAAGCCTCAAAACACTTGGGCACACTCTTATTTAGTATTGATTGCATAATTAAAATATTACAACTGTTTAGGGATGTTCTAATGGTCCTCAATGATATTAGACGGTTCATGCATTGAACGATAATCATGAATGAGCTGAGAAATGGTATGAAAACAAGCCGTTAGGCTAAAGGCAAAGAGAGAGTAGGGAAAATACAACTTTCTTAGGTGCAGCAGCTACAGATTATATGATCGAAATGTAAAGCGATATACTCTAGAGGGGGGTGAATAGAGTAGGCAGCGGAATATTAGCTATTAAAAAATGTTAGTAGCAAGATCACAGAAATATATCACAGATATGAAAATGTAAAAGTAAAGTGCAGAGAGCAAACGCAAACACCACGATGTATACTGGTCTTCCTCTTGTGAGGACTAATCCAGTCGAGAGAACTCTAGCTCCCAGTTGAAATCCACTATAAAAAATCGTAAGTTTTCATACGAAGTCCTTACAACTTCTACAGACGCGAGCTTTGATCCGAAGTACTCGACCAACTTCAATTGTGAAGTATATTACTTCTTATCAAGCCTTTTGATTACAATCACTCTAAACTTCTAAACTGTACCGTACTGGCAAATTGACTAGAGGATTGTAACTGACTTGTAATTTGAAAATGAAAGCTTAGAAGGCTTTGGAAGAACGTAGTAAGCTTAGAGAGAACAGATGAGAAAGTGAATTGGTGTGTTGAAATGGTAGAAATTCTTCTCTATTTATAGAATTTTCAAAGGGAGAATTCGGACAGAATTCAGATAGACTGGGAGCATTCGCCCCGAATTCGGCCCGAGTTCGGTTGGTAGAATGTTGCTTTTTAAACTCAGTCTTTCCGCAGTTATGGATGCAACGGCTATCTGCCGAGATCCTCTCATAGAATTCGGGCAGAATTCAGATAGAATTCAGACAGAATTCTATGAGAGGATCTCGGCAAATAGCCGTTGCATCCGTAACTGCGGGAAGACTGAGTTTAAAAAGCAACGTTCCACCAACCGAACTTGGACCGAATTCGGGGCGAATTCTTCCAAAGTTCTGTTGGTTCAGAATGGATGAATTTTGGGTTTGTAACTCAGGTTTTGGCCTTTCGAATGTTCAAGCAGTTAGGAAGTAGTTTTGGGCTTTTGGTTTTGGGCTAGTTTTCAAAACAAATGGATTTTTTGAAAACAGTTTTGGGTAGCCTATTTGCCAGTACGACTCGGTTTATATTGTATTCCAAGACTCAATAAAATATGAAAAATATATTGATAATTGAAAATGCAAACGTAATAACAAACACGGCTCCAAGTCTTGAACGGTAGCAGACACAAGCTGTAGCAGTTCGTCCAAGTAGCCCTTATATCGAGACAGGGTTAGATCAATTATTAAAATCCGATTCGATCATGACCAATGGGCCAACACAGATGAATGTGGCGTGGCTGTGACCATGCTGCCATTTTGTAGGCGTTGGGAACTGGGTGCTTCCCATGCCTAATGCAGGATGTCCCCCGAAGAACCAAGTAGCCATGTGCACTGTTTGGCGACCGTGGCAGTAGGGCATCACTCTTTTACATCATTTTTCATGAAAACTACACTAAAAACCTAGAGAATTCAATAGCAGAAGAAGTCATGTGAACATCGATAGTTCTCTTCCATGAATTTGAAGAAGTACCTTTAGGATGTGAATAAAAAGGGTGTCATGGTGCCACGAGGCTCATGCTTATGCAAGGTATGGGGAGACGTAAGATCCATGCAGCCTAACCCCTATATATATAGAGAGGTTGTTTCCATGACTCGAACCTGCAACCTCCAGGATGCAAGGAACAAACATTACCTATATAAGATGCGAATGCCAAAAGGAAATTAACTATTAGCGGAGAGCTGTGATTAACTTGTTACTTAAGAAGACATATATCTTTTGTTCAAGTGATCAATAATCATCTTGCACCACAAATGTCATTTCTTAGTTTCTATGTTTTTGTTCCATGTATTGCTTTTTACAAAAGTACCTTCAACAGGGAGTATAATCATTAGGTCGTCATATGTTTCGAAGCCCTGTTCAAATGATACAATTGTATGGTTTTCTATATTCAGTATATATCAGCATCAATATCACAATTTACACCTTAACTTCCTCTTCACCATGAAGCAGCTAAATAGCCAGGTAAATAGAATTAAGAACTTATAAAGTATCCTTAGGCCCTTATATTCGTATTAACTATTAGCTGGTGAAAAAACTGAGCAATACCTGAATTTGTAGGCCAGTGGGTTGTTCGCAGCAGCTGGAGATGGAAGACCACCACAGTAAGAAGTGAATGCTCTTATTTTTCCTTTTCTGGCATGTGCTTGATTTATCATCTTCATTGCCATCATGTGATCTGTACATGCATAACATGAGTCTTGATAACAAACTTTAGACATAAAGATGATCATCATTTCACCATCTTGGATGCCATTAAATTAGTACTGTTTGAAATAATCATATATAAAAGCTTTCAGTCAATGATATCCAGACATTCTCAAGTTTTCCTTGCATCTTCGATTCAGTATAAGGGAAAGGTTAACGTGCAATAGCACAAAGATTGGTTGACAACATTACTTGAGCCTAAGTTAGAGATGGGGTGGAGGGAATGGAGGTGTACTGGAGATAGAAATATCATAACAGCCTAACCAAGTTAACATAATTCGTGACACGACTATAAACACCTGGTGTGTGGTATACCATAGTGGTACAGCATTTTAGATAGGTCCTCATTTACACATTGTCAAAGTTACTATTTGATACTATAACCATGTACCATTTCTAATCCTGCCTCATTTTGTTGCACCATTATGTCGGTCCCAACTTGTGTAACTATTATCATGAGCCCACCCCAATATTATAGCAAATCATACTGCAGTTATTTTCACCCATGTCTGACCTGTCCATTACCATATCAGTACTACAACCCTACAATTCACACAAACATTGTTTTCAATGTGTCAATGTAGGTACCATACCAGTACTTACCTGCTTACCCTAGTTGTCAATTCCACCATTATGTCACTTCTGTAATTTGGAATTTTTTAAACCATTTTCTTTAATTCACTATAATAAACTTTTCTTTAATTTTATGAAACAACCTCTCTCCCTTATATATATATATATATATATATATATATATATATATATATATTGAAAGAAGAAATATCTTTTTTTAATTAATTATATATATATATATATTTTTATTTTTATTTATATATATATATATATATATATATATATATATATATATATATATATATATATGGGGGTAAGGCTTCATACATCTCGAGTCTTCCCACATCTTGCATAAGCGGGAACCTCGTGGTACTGGGACGCCCCTTTTCAGGGTCAACCTTTAGTGTAATAGCAATGGAAGGTTCTTTTTTCAAACATCTATATTTGGGGTCTAAGTACTCAAAAGAATCAGGCATTGCATCTAATTATGCAAAAAATTGAAAAAATGAAGGGAAAAAAAGGAAAAAAAAAACTTAGGCTTCGGATGTGAAAATTGTTGCTACAAGTCTCTAAAAGCAATATAATCAATGCTATATTATATTTAACTCGACGTGTTGAGATATTTAACTTGTGAAGACTAGGTGTGGATATGGCTGAATGGTTAAAACGTGCAGGATTCTGTATATTTAAACTTTGGTTTTCATATTTATCGATCTCTAAATAAAACATTTAACTTTTGAAGCCTATTATGTATGAATAGGCTTCAGATGTGAACATTGTTGTTATCAATCTCTATAAGAAACATGATCAATGCTATTTTATAAGTAGCTCGATGTGCAGTGACATTTAGCCTTTTAAGGCTCGGTGTGTACATAGGGTGAATGGTTAAAACATGCAGGATTCTCTATAGTTAGACTTTTTTTTTTAATCTTTATCAAATTTTACCCTAGTGTGGTCCATTTACAAAGCCACATTCGCTCCCTGCCATGAAAATAATTTACGGGTATAACTGCAGGAATTTACATGCATACGAGTGAGAGCTTAAAACAAGTAATGTTTATGTCTAGATTCACCAGCTATCGATGCTAAAAATGATTTATTGAAGGATACAGAAGGATACAAAAGTTCAAAAAACAGTACCTATGCCAGGATCCAAGCCCATTTCAGAAAGAATAGTAACGCCTGCACCTTTAGCCTTTTCATCTAATCCTGCCACCGTATCATCAACATAGCTTGCAGTGACAAGTTGCTTCTTGTGCTGTAGTGGGTGAAGTACTGGTTAGATTGATGCTAGTTGAGAAGGTAACAGAAGATTTTAGTTAACTAATGACATAGCAGATAGAAAAAAGTAATTCAATTCACATATTTGACCTTGAGATGTCATATCATGTTGCAGCTATAATACCATATAAATTGTCAGTCGATCTGTAAGCTAAAAGTATATCATATTCTTTGTATTTCACATTGAACCATAAAATTTTCTTTTCTTTTTGTTGAGAATAAGCGGTGGTACCGCCCCCCTTGTCAGTCGATCTGTAAACTAAAAGTATATCTTATCTTCACATTGAACCATAAAATTTTATTTTCTTTTTGTTGAGAATAAGCGGTGCCCCCCCCCCCCCCCTTTTTCATTAATGATAGTTAATGAAACAAAGACCCATACAAGAGGAAAAAAAGGGGGGGGGGGGGGGGGGGGGGGGAATACAAGAAGCAAACTCAAACAAAACCGGAATGATCTGTTGGCTAGTCGAAGCTTGCCGTACCTAGAATATATTGCTTTCATTAATGAGTCCTTGTTATCTTGATCTTCGTCTTGTCCTCATCGCAACAATCACTTTGTAGATATATAAACACATTGTCCAAAATCACAAGGTTAATGAACTCTGCCACTGCATAGAGGCTCATACTCTAACAAACAAATGGGCATCCAACTTACCGTAAATGACTCGCCCATCGCCAAACATTTTGGTTCCCTTCGATGCCTCAACCCCTCATAAATGAGTAACCATCTCCCCATAAGTGACTCGTTCCCTCACCGAATGAACACTTGAACTCATAAAAGTAACTAATGCCCCAGGCAAATAATATGCAAGTTCAGATAAGAACATCAATATCCAATAAGAAATACACAAAATTCTTTGTTTTGTTTCATCTTTCCATACTTCTATCTTTTAGAAGGTTAAAAAGGACGTCACAGTGCCACGAGGCTCCCGCTCACGTAGGATTTAGGAGAGGGTCAATATGTACGCATTCTTGTCCATACATATATGGAGATACTGTTTTCGTGACTAGAACATGCATCCTCCATGATGCACGTAACAAGCCTTACCCGTCACGCCATGCGACGCACTCTTTTAGAAGGTTTAGATATTCACAATAATAGTGTTAAAGTGTGGATTGTATATTGATTTTATATATGTATTATTTCTTAATTGTTCATTTATATGGTTACTGAAGCTATCTATTCACATTTCTATGGTTAATGGTGACATCTATTCACAATGTAGCTTTCACTTTCAACTTGGTATCAACGCCATAGGTTCTCTTCCTATGGTATCTCCCTTCTCCTCTTCCTCCTCCTCCGTTATATAAATATGTCGCACTTTTCAGACTTGCTGGCTACTTCTTCTTTGACGATGTTCGCGACCGTATCTTCGACTGTTACTCGGATACAAATTTTTCTGGATTTCTTCGGTAGTCAGAGCCCTGACTTTCTTCCGGACTTCTCCTGTATGTGAAGTCTCATTGTTTTATTGGTCCGATTCGAGGATTTCTTCGGTATCCGGGATTTTTCGTCTTTTAGAGACCCAAAATATTTAAGATATTTTCTTCCGGGATTTCTTCGATACACGAAGCCCCGATTGGATGATTCCTTCTAGGATTTCTTCGGTCTCAAAGCCACATCCGACGTTTTGAAATGTTTCCAGTTTATTTCTTTCTCGTTCTCTCCAAACCGACCTTTCTTTCACCAAATTCCAGCTTGCGGAGGCATGTTAAAGAGTAGAATGTATATTTATTTTCTGCATTTACTATTTTATGTATTTTTTATTTCTATGGTTATTGATGTCATTCTATTCACAATGTACTCACCATTTTCAATAAATATAATTCAAAGATCAAGGTTGTAAAAGTCATTAGACGCTACTCGGACGGGCACTGGGCACCTAAGCTGCCTAGTTCTAGGCAGTTAAAAAACACCCTGCTGAAAATTGCAGCAATTGTCCATAAAACTAAAAAACATGCATAGTCGGAAGCCGGGGGCATGAACGGACATCGGACGGGCACGCCTAGTACCTAGACGGCCACGTAGGCCGATTTTTAGAAAAGATTGAGATTTTTATTTCCAATTAAGGACGTAAGAGCAAGTTCTTAAGAATTAGTATGCCCTCCTATATGAAAGTTAATAACTAGGAGAGAGGCAAGGCAAGACAATGCCAAATCCTAAAGCAACCACGAAAAGTAATTGTATAACAGATTATTCTATAATTTAAAAGGTCCAGTTAAAAAACTTGATTAATTACTAAGAAAGTTCTTAGTATATTATTATTCTTTTATATATATATGCCGGGGGTTTCATCTTGGTAGAACATGTAGGAGACTGTCTAGAAGACCACTTGTTTCATATGCATGGATTTCTGACAACATGAAAACCATCAGTACTTCCATGCATGAGTTGACAGAAGAAAGCTGCACATACGTTATTATATAGGACGTCATTCGCTCAGATTTTCTAATCGCAACACCTATAATATACCAGAACATGAGCATCCAGAAAGTACCTCTATGCATGAGTTTGCCACAGTAGCATGAAAACTTGCCGGCAATAAGCTAAGTACAACTTCAACCTGCAAGTAATACAACAACATGCCAGAATGCATACGTTAAACATAACAGGTGTAACTGGTAAAAGCGATACCCATGTCCTCGAGCTTAACACAAACAAAACAACCAAGTACGCGGAAATAAAAATCCAAGTTGTCTCTCTAGGAGATAAACCCATAAATGCATTTATAATGGAATAGTTGAAGAAACAATGCAAGTGTTAAAAGTTCTGCTTAATGATTCATCACTCAAAGGTTTTCCTTCACTCAATCAAGTTATTTATGTCCAAGCCTTACTACATCATCCATGGAACACTGTACAATTAGGATGATGTAATATTCATTGTTTGGAAGCATTATGTAGGGGAAACGGATACTTATATGATCATCTAAGTTACATGATCAGTTTTGAAATCGAATGTACTAGTCAATACGGATTATTAGGGTGCTACAGAAAAACTCCAAAACATGTTGCCGAACTTCTGGCTGATGTTGAACATGACATAGAGCTAAGTTAACGTATATGATTAGTAACTAACAATTCATAGATGCATACTTTTAGGCTTTTAGCCCTTACATGTCGAAACAACAATTGGATAAAGATGCTTTGGATTAAAAATCATCACTATCAAAACAAAAAAAACAAAGAATTCCATCACATAATTGACATACAAGAAAAAAATGTAACATTCTAAATTTTCACTAAATAATTGACAATGTCAAGTTTTAATAGAATAAATATATGACTGTTTTATGAAAACTGGTGGAAAGAAAGGATTCCTTGCATCATATATTAGTGAGTATCAGCAGAAAGAGGTAAGAAGATTTGTCTGACCAAGGACGGGGGCAACTGTACCTGTGATATATACTTAGAAAGGCTTTCATAATCTTTTACATCAAGTTCTACAGCTTTTGCATTGGGAATACCTTCGATGGTCTACATACAAAAAGTTAGAGTCAGACTAGAGTTCTCATGTAAGCAAAATTAAGTTGACAATTAATTAACTGTCCATAATATGCAAATATGTCAAGGAATTAGATTAGAATTCTCATGAGAAAGGCATGTGCATGAAAACAAGATGCAAGGATCTATATGGACAATCAGTACCCAATACCATCAGAAGCTTTGAGATATCAGATAGAAAGACTTTGACATTGGAGCTGACAAAATAAAACAACATACTGTTATGTGTAAATCTATGAAGCATGACTTTCCTATTTTGTAGCTTAAAAAGGCAATGCAACACAAAGGAGAATAGTACATTCCAATAGCTCCGTGGAAAATATTTTTTTAATAATTCTTAAAGTAGTTAGCAGTACAAACTTCCTATCTTTAAGACACACCTACATGATACACTCTAGCACCTCGATAGTGACACAACATCAAATTAGCGACCATGTTTCTTAGCGTTAATAGGATATAACTTACTGGGCTAATTTATGCTCATAATCAACATAATTCAAATAGAGTGGCACGATTCTTTTAGACACATTAGACCAGCCGAAGAACGATAGACAAGATCTGGTAGAAGTGCTTTCGCACTCAATATTCCCTCATCTCATAAGCACTTTCCGAAGGGGTCATAGAATTGTATCTCTAACTCAAGCATCACAACTTTGCATCATCTAATGCTTGGTTTTGTCATCTATTATCTAGCTTTGAATTTGCAGTCAGTCCACCCAACTATTGGGATCTCTGCAAACAACCAATGTAACTTCTTCTTTAGTAGATAATGCACCTACACTCAAGTGGAAAAATAGATACCTCTACACTCTAACCTAAGATGAAATTGTCAGTCGGAGTTTGATACCAATACTAATGGGGCCGTATCGAATAACATTTTACATATCAGTCTTCAAAAAATTAAATTAAAAGTAAGATCTCTATCTTGACCCCTTTATACAATTTTTGTTGTACATAACTCCAAAAGAAAATTGAAATCTATATGTCATTATTTTTAAATAATTGATACATTTAAATCTGTATCTAGCTATTTTTGAGGAATCAACAAATAAAAAATTGCATGTGTAACTCATGCGACAGATACTAACATCGAACTGCATGTTTGACTAGGTATATATAATTTGATCATAAAGGTAGCAGGTTAGAGGCAGGGGTACCAGGAGGATAGAGAAAAGGATGTGGGAAAGAGGAACGGATAGTGCCACGAGTGAGATACATCTACCATTCTATAATGCATTTTGTTTTGCCAGCCTTTCTAATAATACAACTAAAGCTAAAGATCAATCCTAAAGAAGCTGTCTGTATATAACTTTCTAATCAGGAATAATACAGATACTGAAACCAGGATACAAAAGTACAAAACATTGATCTATATCTTGACATTATCACAGCATCTTGAAAAGTACAAATCTTGAGACTGTTCTTGTGTTTTCTTTAGAGTTTAGACAATATATGTATTCTGATTTTTCTCTACACTCCCATTTCAAGTATCATTGTAGAACTTGTTCTATCTGGTCCTTTTGCTATACAACAGAGTGCTAGAGTGACATATGAGAGTAATGGAAAGTGACGCATAGAGTGGGCTTGATAGGTGGCGCTTTGTTTCTTCAAAATTAAATAGGGCAGAATGACATCATTCCGTTCCATTATCAGTCATATAATTCGATAGAATTTAAGGAAATAGCACGAATATAAAACTGAAAAAACTAAGTAGATTTATTTCTCATTTGTAGTTAGAACTTAGAAATGATATAATATCATGTGGTATTAATGGAACATTTTGAATAAAAGAAGTTCCAAACGATACCTCTTCTGCATCCTTTAGGTAAAGGGATGCAACAATAACTTGAAATTCTTTGACTTCTTCAATGTTGATGCCTGGGCATTTTTTTAAGAAATCACTGGAAGAAATATTTCCTGCAGATGCTAAAAACTCAGCAGCTGGCCGGCAAACACGGCCTGCACCAAGGATTAAAACACCTGGTCTTGTCTTAGAGCCATCTTGAGTCTCTTTTGTACATTCATTGATTTTGCCAACTTTTAAAGAGAGCTCTTTCTCTTTGTTTGTCGGGGTTGAAAGAGTGGTTAAGGAATCAATTATTTGATCTAGGATGGTAGTGTCGTCAGCACCGACCTGCAGAAATAATCAAAAAGAGCCTTCACTGACTAGTAAAATTCATGCCGACAGATATGAAGATACTATGTTTACTTAAAACTCAGACCAAAACGATCTATTAGCTATGCAGAAATATTGTTTGCAAATATCGGTAATGTTAGATATAGCATGCAGTTATAAGATAATATTCTGCAAAAGAGAATGTACTTCAACATGGAGGTTCTTTAGAGCTAAGACATCTTATCTTGACGACACAGATCAAAGAACCACAACAAAGTGACTGAGGACACACAAATAGTTCATAGTTATGGTGCAGCCAACCCACAGAAAATTTCAGGATCATGGTATGAAAGTATTTGACAGCGACATATATATGCATTTTTTTATACATATAGTTAGTTACATTTGATGCATTAAGTATTTAAGTATATCAACTATATAAATAATTCAATACTAGATATATCAACGCTAACAACTTTTTATGCATCATCTATGAATTAACTATATATTTTCCGATGCCCTCTTCGGCAATATTCTCAATTTTACTAATTTATGATACTAAAGCATCATATATGTATTGTGTTAATGAGAATATTTTATATGGTTAATGCGCATTTAGATACAGTGTCCAATATTAGTATGTTAACGTGCATTTCTAATTACGTCCTATGCCATATTATTGGCACCAGAAACATATAAATGATCAAGTACATTAAAATATTATGTAAAAGTCTGAGCTAAAATGACGATGGTAAGGGAAGGGGAATTCCTGGGGTCGGAACCCAGGGGAACAGTAATACTTCCCATTATTGTAAAGAAACATACTAGTGATGGTGACGATGATGATATATATAAGCATGTACTTATATTCAAATAACTTTACATAATCCATGTGTTTGTTTGCTTCTCACGGAGCTCCGAGGGAGAACCTGAGCTGAAAATAGACCAATGGAAAAGTACATCATGAAGCATCTTTTATAAGAGATCAACCGGTAAACTGGCTTTATAAACGGTTGACTGGTTGGGGTCCAAGGAAGATTTAGTACTTGGACACCAAGTTAGAAATCAACCAAATATTAGATTTGGTTAAATTTAGTATTATTTTATAGGATTATTTTAGTCTTTTATTGTAATTCTCTAGGTTATAAATATTTGTAAATCCCTAATAAGGGATATGTTGTTTATTCTGTATTGCCTACCACATTATTTTAGGGTTTCCACCATCTTCTCATCTCTCTATCTCTATGTCTACCACATCATGAAACTCTCATGATTTAACAACAAGAACAAATCTAATATTTGTAGAATAAACAACATATCCCCTATTAGGGATTTACAAATATTTATAATATAACCCTAGAATAAAATCTAACAAAAGCTAATATTTGTTTGATCTTTAACTTGGTGTCCAAGTACTAAATCTTCCTTAGACCCCACCTTGGAACCCAACTGGTCAACCAGTTTACCGGCTGACCTCTTATACTTCTACACTTCTCCTCCAGCTGAACATGTTGACCGATGGAAAACATGTATAACTTGCAGTTTAAATAAAAAAAAAAAAAAACTGACTTAAACTAGGTCTGAACTAACTCAAACTAAGTCCTCAAAAAACTGAAAAAAATGCTCATGTTGAAGTGACTTAAACTACGTCTGAACTAACTCAAACTAATTCCACAAAATACTTAAAAATGCTCATGTCGGATGACGACAATGAAGACTACAATTGATGACCGGGGTGACTGATGGTTGATGACTACAACTGATGGCTGCAACAACTAAAACTAGTCTTGACGAGGGCTGTTGATGATACTTGTGGTTGTTCCCTCTATATCTCCACCTCAAATTATGATGGATTGAGCCCACAAACTGGAGATTTGAAGAAGAAGCCTACTATCTTATGTTGAATCCACCTTGGATCAACAGAAACTAAGGGACCCATATTTGATTTACTTCATTTGAATCTATCTTGGAACCAACCTTTTTTTGGATACCTCAAAGTGCCTTCAACTGGTAGATTACAAAGAGAGATTGCACACTGCGACTAAGGATGCTCCCCCTTGTTGTGACTCATGGTCAGTATCTAAAGACAATGGCCGGTGACAGTGAAGGAGGATGATGGCGGCACAATGGAGAATGAAGACGTAACAACGAGGATGCTGATATTGTATGATGCAGCAAAGACGGTGACTGATGATAGTTGCAGCTATGACAAAAATAGCAGCTCCTCGATCAACAATCTTCTTACTTGTGTATGCCTCAGTTAGGCAAGGATGATGAAAACAACACATAGTAGGTGGCCATGGAAGGTGGTAAGTCAGATGGCCGATTAGGAGCAGATTTTGGTCATGTAGTACCCGCCAGAAGTTGGATTAGATGGTCATGTGGCCTGCAGCTGACTTCTGAACATGGCCAGAGTTGAAAAAAGTTCAAGCATTATTTCAATAACATGTTTATCCTCCTTCAGTTGATCCATTTGGATAATAATATCTGGTAGATGTAGCATTCTTTGGCCAACAACGAGATGGTATAGTTTAAGATCCATCAACTAAAGCATAGAATCATGCATGGCAATGCCACGAACAAGTGTGGAGCATTTACAATAACTTGTTTACATTTCAGGGCATGAAAGACAAGTTCTAGTTGTCCATAATCTAGATTGGGTTCAACCTTTTCTAGGTAACAACCTCAACGAGAAGTCCTCATGCTCCACCACCCCCATACGGAGCCCCCTTGCTGTGGATTCGAGCCCTACGCCGCAGTCGGTGGCCCCCTTGCCGACAACAAGCACGTTGAGAGGGCTGATCGAGCTCGTATCCATCAGTGTCGCACCCTGCACCTACTCCTCGAAACTGCCTTGAACACGTCCGTTATCCTACGCCGTGCGCTATCAATCACGGCGGCAATACGGTCGCTCGCCACCGGCGCTGGGATATGGAATAGGGTATAAAGGAGATCCCGCCACTGCGATGTGGACGAGTCGACAGAGGAGAGGCGGCCATGATCGGTAAAGGAATGGTTCTCCTTGTCAAATGGATATACACTACCACCAAATTACGACTAATTCTCCGTCCAACAACATTAACTCGCAAGTTTCAATGCTATCGGTAGCAAAATTGAACCGGTTGCCTGTAAAAAACACTTCTTGCTAGGGGTGAGCATTATTCGGTTTTGGACCGAAA
Organism: Iris pallida; assembly: GCA_029216955.1. Taxonomy (NCBI): domain Eukaryota; kingdom Viridiplantae; phylum Streptophyta; class Magnoliopsida; order Asparagales; family Iridaceae; genus Iris; species Iris pallida. The sequence continues at coordinate 4,318,894 of JANAVB010012195.1, forward strand.
ATCGAACCGAACCGAACCGATTAAGAGATTCGGTTCGGTTTTAAAAAAAAATCGATTCGGTTTCGGTTTTGAAAATACTAAATTTTCTTATTCGGTTTCGGTTTCGGTTTTGGATTTCGGTTTCGGTTTCGGTCCAAAACTGAAAACCGAATAAGAAAATTTAATTAATATATATATATATATATATATATATATATATATATATATATTTTTTTTTTTTTTACTATATACTAAATTTTCTTATTCGGTTTCGGTTTTGGATTTCGGTTTCGGTCCAAAACTGAAAACCAAATAAGAAAATTTAATTACTATATATATATATATATATATATATATATATATATATATATATATATATAGGTATATACTATAGGTATATACTAAATATATTTAGGTATATTTACTTGCTATATATATTAACAAAAAAAACGCAAATAAACCGAATAAACCGAAAACCGAACTGATTGTGTTCGGTTCGGTTTGATTCGGTTATGGGCCATTTCGGTTTTGCTTATTCGGTTTTCGGTCCAATTCGGTTTTCATTTATTCGGTTCGGTTTGAACAGAATTAACCGATACTCACCCCTACTTCTTGCAGTTAACACAATAGTGACTATTAACTTTGACTTTAATTATGACACAGACCGTTGTAGATGCTACACAACTAATCCAGATTGAAAGCGAAGGTCTCACCTCAGTTTACATCGGAACGTCCGCCACTAATATCTTATAAGAAAATTTCAACGTTTTCTTCTTCTTGTCATTGACAATGGACGACGATGATGATCTAAAGGATGGTGTAAGTATATCTTCTTTTTTCCTTACAACTCCATCAAAGAAATATTTTTCTTTCTTTTGTTTTTCATCCTCCACCTCTTGATGCACATGTCCGAGTAGCCCGATGACAACAATTTCAACGAACAAAGATACACCCAAAGTGAATGCCGGTTCGACCTTTCCTTCCAAAACCATAGATCCCTACAGAGTTTGCTATGATACAATGAAGAGTTTCATGATATGGTAGACATGGAGATAGAGAGATGAGAAGATGGTGGAAACCCTAAGATAATGTAGTAGGCAATAAAACTTGTAGAATAAACAGCTTATTCCTATTAAGCATTACAAATATTTATAACCTAGAGAATTACAATAAAAGACTAAAATAACCTTAGAAAATAATACTAAAAATTACCAAATCTAATATTCGGTTGAGCTCTAACTTGGTATCCAAGTACTAAATCTTCCTTGGACCCCAGTCAACCGGTTTACCGGTTTACTCTCTTATACTTCTGAACATCAAAATTCAGTCAACTGCTAGTTATGAACTATAACATTAATGAGGCTTAAACCTGCAGCTTGTGGCGTGGCTGTTTTGGGCTCTGTGAAGGCATCAACACCAAGAAGACATCTTATGATTATGATATAGATTTTTAAGAACAAATACTTACTAGATGTTACCGTGGCTACTTTTAGACCACAAATCTAATTTTCTTTGTTATTAAAAACCATCATTTTAAGGACACTTGATGCATATGACAGAACACTTCAAAACAATAACAGGTTTTAAGTATTTTACGTGAAAACATAACCTCTAGAATTTGATTTTTCTTTCAGTATATTACACAATATGCACTGTGGCTGATAAGATTTGAGAACCAATTGAAGCACTGCAAGAAACTAACAGATACAATCATTTATACTACCAACAACAATAATTTTCTGATGTCAATTAAAAAAACATACATGTTAATGCAGTAAAATGAATATGCATAACTTGCCTCCAGTTCAGAATAGGACATGGCTTCTGCACTCTGACCAACGTCACATTTAATTAAGCGGAAAGTTCCACCGGCAGCTTCAATAATGTCCAAAGCTTCATTAATTAAACACTGGTCAAATAAATGACCACTGATAGACACCTGAGATATTGAGTTTTGGCGTTCAACAACATTGATTGCAATTACCGGGTACAGATAAAACACTTAAGACCTACAGACATAGAGGTGCCAAATCTTTTAGTGAATAATTTAATGATTTATTATTGTCCACTCAAGTTAAAATCAAATGTACTACTAATCTTTACCAGTGTTGTGTTATATAACTAAACGCAGAAAAACATAAATGCTCTGTGGATAACTTGCTCCATCGCGGAGTAGTCAAACCAATTTGGGAAGCTTGCAAAATACAATTGGAGATAAGCGTGCATTCTGGCTCAGTGAAGTCTTTACGGGGGCCTTGGAGGGAGAAAAGAGTCAACAACCACTTTGTTTTGGGATGTTTATAGCGGCAGACATATGTTGGGATGTGGCTCGAAAAAACACTGGATTTTCAATAGAAAGCATGATACTACTCTATGACTTGCATCCAAGATTTTATCTATAAGTTTTGGGCAGGGGGACCATCCGGGAGAGGACCCAAGAAGCAACGATGATGGCTCCAAGACAAGGGTAAGTCAGATATTCAAGACAAGGGATATTCAGAGAGATATGTAGCAAGAATACTACATCATTACATCTAGTCTTTTGTGTTGTGGTTGCATCTTCATACTTACTTTTGCTGTTGGGACGTGTTATTTACTTTTAAATGGGATTTTAATGTTTCAACTTTGAGGTTTCATTAAACCACTCTTCAATGACCCATGGGGGGGGGGGGGGGGGGGGGGGGGGGGGGGGGGGGGGGAGCTAGGAGGACTACCCTCTCACCTTTTCTCTCTCAAAAAAATCTTGCCAACAATTAGAGATAGTATTGAAGAAATAAATGGCTTGGTCTGCAACCATCTCAACCTTTTCAATATTAATTCATAAATGTATGCAAATTTACATCATAATAGAGATACTATATCCACAATTCAACTGTCAAACCATCATTTTGTGTGCACATCAAATCGATAAAACAGTGTTACTGAGCTTTGTGCGTCTTTCTGTGTGTTGTCTATATTGTTCGGAAGAAATACACCATTCACTACAAATGTGAGTACAAGAACAACATATCTATGTGCATCTATGTGTGTATGTGAGTACAAAAACAATATATGAGTTTTTGTGGATCACGGGCACACACACACACACACCCTGATAGAAGGAAAGAAATAGCTATACCAGTGTATTACACTTCTTCCTGCCAGATGCACCATCCACAGGATATGGCAAAGAGTCACTGCAAAGGACAGAAATTAAAATTAGATATGTAGCAATTTTCCCCTCAGACATGTCGTCCATGTTGGCTGACATCTACAACTCTGCTATCACTATAGATCTTCCTCTCTATAGGGTAGATACAGGTGCAAATCTTCTCTCTATATTATTACAGAAAAAAAAAATCTAATGTACATAATCTAATCCTTCTGAGTGCTTCTTTTAACATATTCCATTTTATTATCCTTTAGATCCGAGACTTCTTATCCTTGTATAACATTTGAATATTGTGGTACCACATAGTCACAAACAAAGATAGCATAACAACAAGAAACATTATCAAACAATTAAAAAAATCCTAATATGTATAGGCATCAAAGAAAAGAAAGGGAGAAAAGTTCAGAAGCCTACACTGAAGAAGAATTTCTTATTCGAGTAATATACTTATACTTTGCAGTAAGATCTCCTCCATGAGCTATGCAAGCTAATCTTAAGTGGGAAGGCAAATCTCTTAAATCCCGAGTAGAAACCAAGCTACCAATATACCGAGATAGGATGTCGCCAAAGTGTTGGGAAGCCTTCAAAACATTTTTGTAAAATTATATTATTGAGTATTAAATTAGATTTCAAATACAAGTAGTATAACAGCTACTTTTACTGCCTATTCTGCATCAAACGAGAAGAAAAAGGTATATCAAAACCATGAAAGAAAAATACAAAATTGTACCTCCTTCGAAAATTCTGTAGGAAGAATGTCAACAGCTAAACAAATTACACCATCGCCCTCCATATCATCATGGTAAGAATCAGAGAAGGGATCATACCTAATAACCAAAAGAAATATTAAGAAAAATGAATCGTCAGAAAAAGAAAAGGAAAAAAAGAGTATTTATACCACATCATTTCAGACTCATAAACTAGTTGCAATAAAATGTCGATAATGTGAACAGCAAAGGGACATGCAAAACAAGCTCTCCATGAGGCCTTGTTCGTTGTACATCAAGTGGAGACTTGAGGAAATTTTGTACTGTCATCCACCAGAACAGTTCCCTGATACAGGTTGAACCCTAGTAAACATGTGAATTTGGTGACGATGTTGGAAAGGGACGAAACTTATCAGAGAAAGACACAATACTTAATCCATGATTTTGTTATCCTTTGAAAATTCTACAGTCTCCCTTGGAAAAGTGATTGATGACATCCAACAATAAATGATTTGATCGACAAGGACCCTCTAGTAGTTACCTTAAGGATTGTTTTCAAAGGTAATCATGATAATGGTATGTACCTACTGTTTTCTGACATCATTAAGCAATAATCAAATTCTGGCTGTTTAAATTTTCTGAACTATTAAGTTATATATGTAAGGATTTGGCTCATATTTGCCAATTCTGATAATAATAGGACTTGGGGGAAAGTCATAGTCGAACCTTATTGTTATTGAGTTTCAAATAAGTAAGCATATGTCCTGATTACTTATGATTGGTTTCTACGTGTGGACTCGTGGCATGCTATATAATGGAATATATGGTTCCTTGCTTCATAGATCCTTGTGCTCAAAGAGGTGTTGGGTAGCTACATAGTTTGAGAGAAAGAAAGAGAGAGGTCGAAGAAGAGGGAGATTGGATTTCTCGGGTCTTCTTGGGTGTAACCTTGGGGATTTCTTGGATTCTCTTTGTATACTTTCTCTTATATCGGGGGTTGCGAAGTTGTAACAATCTTGTAACCCATGTAACTTTATTTTAGTAGTGATCTCACTCTCCTGGTAGTTTTTACCGGATAGAATTTTCCATGTAATCTTTGTTCTCTGAGTCTTCTATTTTGGTCCTTTTATTTTTTGTAAAAATCGGCCACAGGTACTTCGTTCTTGTCGTGGTTCGTCGCAGGCACGACTTTGGGAAATAGATTCATTATTTATTCCTAACAATATACATATGTAATACTCTCCTTAAATATAGGCTTCAACAAGGATCACCATCATCGTACAATCCTATTCCCATCAAAATGGAGTCAGCTATTTAGCATAAGAAAGCTCCACAAAGGAATTGAAAAGTTCCATGACTACTGCCAACCTAAAATCAACCCTCTACAATGGTGCCAGATTACTAACCAAGGAAGTTATGAGCAAAAGAACGCATTGCTGGAAACCTAGAAGCCCATTTCAAATCTTGGTAAATACTAGCAACAGACAGAATCTGATGTTACACATGCATTTCATCCAATAAGTACAGAGATCAGGATAATGTAACAGAAGATATAATTATTGTCAAAAGAGAGAAAATTAAAATATCACAAAATATTTTATGTTAAATTTTATGTAGCACAGATACATATACATCATAACATGATAAGGACAAGGTGCCATGAGCTTAACATGATTTTGGCATGTCCTAGTGTATTTTGAAGTGAATGTATTGTGGCCGGCATAACATGACATAGACAAGGCACTGAATTTCGGACTGTTTGTACTTCTAGGTCACTTTCAAGCATTTCATACAATGTGCATTAAGTCAGGAGGATGTGAACCATGACTAGCTTAAGATGCCAACAGGCAGACAACAAACAGGAATACTGACAATGTTGAACATAGAAAAATTAGCCAGATATTATGTGATTTAAGAAAGACTACAAAAGTACCTGAAGAAAGGTTTCTCGATTGACGTAGTTCGGTTAACAAATTCTATTGAACCACCAATATCACAAGTTATATCTGAAACTCCAACAAGTGGACCTCCATTCTTCATTAATTGTTGCAATTGCTTGGTAGTCAGCAACCGGGGATATTTTTTGTCCCAATACATGCAATTAACTAACCAAAATTCAACATGTAGTAGTAACTTGTCAATGAACAATCATAAAGAGACTGCATGAGGTATTTAACTATATAATAAGTACTGCAGATGAACAAAAAGATTCTAGATGACATTACAGACTAAAAAAAATTGTACAAGCAGCGAAAAAATTCATGCTAGTGAACTCTCTTACAAAATTTGTTCAACAAAGTGGAAGTACTTTCCTTCCTGAGATATCCACAACTCCAATATTTTTCATCTTGTTACTTCATTTGCTGGATATCATTTTCATGGCCACTAGTTATGCTTTCACCAGTCTACCTAATTAAACTGGTCTAGATGGAGTATAACCCTGTCAAAAGTGCATCCACATCTTTTTATCACTTTGATGCTTGATAGTTCACATCTTTTGGACCATGTATCTCATATTCCGGACTCCATCTAACTCCTAACTCTAATATTTTAGATATAGATTTTTATTTTCTGTTATGGAGTCTGTCTAAGCACGCAGGTGGAATATATTCCACCTTCTATTTTAAAAATGAAAGTCCGCCCAAACTTGTGTTATAAACCATACACTAAAGGCTAGAAAACAGTGTACTCGAAATTTCACATCCCATGGCACATTCGAAATCAAGCAAATACAGAAACACCATTTCATTAGAGATGATCCTTGGGAAACTACAAACTAATAAGCAAACTGCCGTGGGTAATGTAAACAGCATGACAGGCATATGGGGGAAAAAATGCACGTACAATATAATAATCTAGATGTCTAGATCATTGAGAAGAATTTGATAAAATGCATGTTACTCTCGTTTTGTTCCTTCATGCAATAGATATTTCAAGAGTATAGCCTACGTATCATTAAGATTTAAGAGATCTGCAACAAAGGGTTCCTGTTGTCATTGTTGTTGAAATTGTTGCACTTGGTCATCTTGCTTCATTGAGTACTATTTGTAGAAGCACACTTTATAGTAGCAGACTAGGTCATAAGTACTACTGATATTTAAACTTTTATCTGCAAAGACATGAGCTAAGCCTATACAAAGCAGGTAGTTTAATTATCTTATGAAATCAAGCACAACTTGGAGCGCCTAGTTCTGAGATTGGTTTCAATAGTCAATTGAGATAAGAAATGCAGAAACCAACAGAAAGGATGTGAATAGACAGTATCTCACCAATGACAGATGCGAAAGGAGCAATTCTTTCATGAAAAACAGGGGTATAGTGTTCTGGATGTTCATAATAATCGGCCTGTACAGTGCATGAGATGTAAAAGCATGGTTAGTGCCACCGAAGGAGGAAACGATGATCCAGAAACTCAAAATGTCAAATGAAAGATATCCGGATAAGCAGATTAAGCAAATATTGTTACTTAAGTTATGGAAGATAACTTGCAATTACATTTTGTTCTTGTTTATGTATCATTCCACATAGAGACACAGCATGCATACTTTATATAGGAAGGATTACTAGCAACCTTACAAGTAACAGGAAATTTATCTTGTTGCAAATGCAATGTCTGGTGTTAGAATGTATATAATCCAAGTAATCACAATCTTATTGTAGTTCAAAATTGTAAAATTCACCAAGTGGTCACAAAAATAAATATATCACAGCATAATTTATTTAGGAAGGATTACTAGTAGCTAAATAATTTATAGAGTATGTACGTAGTTGCAGACAGAACAATGCAATGCAATGCAATGCAATGCAATGCCAGATGTTAGAATGCACATGATCCAGATTGTTCGAAGTTGTGAAGTGTTGATTTCATTAGGCTCATGGCCATGCTACTTAAAGAGAGATACATGGCAATAGAGACAATAGGGGACAATTATACAATAGCAAGCAAGTGCATAACCAAGGTAACAAGGATAAGATCACCAATACACTATACAAACACATAACCTGCGCAATAATGGTGTACTTCAACATTGTAAAATCCAATAGACGGCAAGATGAATACATCACCGTATTTGTTTTCTTTTTTCAAAAAGGAACCTTATCTAAAAGACAATAATAAAAAATGTTTCCAGTGAACAAATTTAAAACAGGTAACCTTTCCACAAGTCCGAGACCCTCCGTCTTCCACCTTCCTTTCCCATTAGTTACTTCCAGTATTTTGGCCTCCATTTCTATCGTTTCTATTTTATGTAAGGTCATCCATCTCACTTTTTATCTTGTCGGCATCTCTGTTTTTATCTGTGACTGTCTATATTCGTAGGTTTCTAGCTTAAATTACTGCATGACTTTACGGCTTCAATTTATCCTTTTTAACTTTTCCTTTTCAAGGTCCCAGATTGCTCTCGATGGGTGCTAGTGTAGTCTACTATGTGATACTATTGGTGCAAGAAATTGGACAATGTATTTGTGAGAATGATGTGGTCCATCACCATTCATGCTACTTATGTAGGTCATGGCATCCCTTTGTTGAATCCAATAAGCCTAACACTGCTTAGGGCAATTACTGCTACAAACAGGAAATCTGAAATGACCAGGATTAGAGGGGGACAGCACCAAATTGAGAGGTAGAATTATTCCAATCAGATAATCTTGCAGAAGCATCACTTGGACCATATATTACCTTCTTCAAGACATCTAGGGACTTGTGCAAAATTCTGACAGAGTTTGAGCCTCCACAAGACAGCTACCCTGAACTCATCATGAATATCCTAGAGTATGTCTTCAAAGTTCAATAATACTCTAGCTACAATAGAAACCTCCATTTATATCCAAGGCGGTCCTAGTTGCACTAAAGAGCTGCAATCGTAGCTAGTGGGCCAATGTTCTGACTCAGTTTTTCACCCTTTGCAGGTCCATCTTCAAGTGCTCATGTCCTCTGGAAGGTTTGAAGGTCAGGATTTCCAGAATCAGAGCCGTAGCAGAAATAATTAAGAGTGACCTTTAAACAATGCGAGTTATACCAGGGCCACGTCCAAAATAAAACTCACTTATGTTATAAGCTCAAATAAGACCTAAAGCCCCAGTAAATAAAGGTTGTATATCCAACAAACTGAAACTAAACCCCCCAGAAAAGATTAGATACACTATTAGTTAGAAATCCAAGTCGCACGCATAATCACACATAACATCAGCCTAGCCATAGGGTGACATAAAGAGGATTACACCTGCAAGCCCGACAAATTTAAATGTCCGATTTGGATCTATATCCTATACAGGCTAGCGAAGATGGGCCAAGAACCTGGCCACCATTGTCTCACAGTTACCATAGTACCTCAGTTTACTTTTGTTCTTTAATCATTTCTGAACCAAAACCCATTTCACTTCCACTTATTCCTGAGATGAGACCTTCCCATTCCACTTCACATTCTTCCCAACCTTCATTTATTTATGTACCAAACTAGCCAAGTAACTCTAAATACAAAAATTGACTTGATAATCAACATTTCTCTTGCCTACTGTATCTATTAATCCTTGAACCCTTGGGTATTCTAGATTAGGGATTCAAATAGCATAACTTCCACCGACTCTATCTTTAAAAATGTACTATCATGCTTTCTGTTGTTGACAACATGGAAGCAAGGTTCAAAAGTCGGTTTCGGTATCAATGACGAACCCTTCCAATGAGTATCATTTTTGGCAGTTTCTGGGCTTCGGTGGCTTTGGATCAGTCAGTTTCGGTAGTTTTTGCAATTTGAGACCGTCCAGTTCCAATCTAAAACTGCTGAAACATATTGGTTTGGGCCAATACTTAAAACCTTGTAAGCAACCTTTCTGTCTACTTCTTGTGAATCACTCTACATTGAGCTCAACATGAACTTTTTCATATACTTGATGCCAAGTTTTGACACCACATTTATTGTTTAATTATGAAGAAGAATCCTATGATAAACTGATGATACAAATGATTGCAGAGCAACATAAGTCACGTTGCCATATGCAATTATTCCATACTATTGCAGTTTGTAGTCACGGACATGCAAAAAAAAGGGCGTCCCGCTGCCCCTAGGCTCCCGCTTAAGTAGGGTCTGGGGAGGGCCAAGATATAAGCAGCCTTAGCCCCATATATATAGAGAGTGGTTGTTTCCGTGACTCGTACCTGCATCCTCCATGATGCAATCAACAAGTCTTACCATCCAAGGTTCGCACACTACCAAAATAAGTCAAATTAGCGACGCAATTAGCGACGCTTCGCTAAGACGTCGCTAATATTTTTGATATTGGCGACGTACTTTTTATATGTCGCAAAACGTCACTGATTGCAAAAAGTAGCGACGTTGAGCGACATTTAGTGATTACAATTAATTTGTTGGAAAGTGACGTCGATGAGAAGTCGCTGAACGTCGCTATATTTTGTAATCAGCGACGTTCAGCGACGTATATATATTGGGTCGCCATTTTTTTTTTGGCGACGTTTAGCGACGTCATTTAATGACGTCGCTAACTGTTTAATATACACGGGACCAGCCCCATCCCAAATCCAAAAATTTTACCCCAAATTTTTTTCCCTCCCTCAACCGCCGCTCCCCCCTCGACTGCTCCTCCCCCTCGACCGCCGCTCCCCCCTCGAGGCCACCGTCTCTCCCCCTCGCCACCGCGAGCTCCTCCTCCTCCGGGGTCCTCATCCACCGACCTCCCCTCCGCGAGCTCCTCCACCTCCTCCGGGCTCCTCCTCCACCGCGAGCTCCTCCTCCTCTCCGGGCTCCTCCTCCACCGACCCCCCCCCTCCGCGAGCTCCTCCTCAACCACCTACGCCGACCTCCTCCTCCTCTCGACAAACCCCAAGATCTGGTAAACCCTAACCTATATTCTATCTGAGTTTAGACACGACACAGACATGAATATTGACACGATACACTGACACGATACAATATATTATATTCGTACACTGACACGATACACTGAGCCACCACTAGGGACAATAAGATATGATTAGGGACTGATTGGATTCAGTTCCAAAACTGATAGTATCAGTCTTCGACTGATTTGAATGTACAGAGACCCTCCCCTTAATTCTCCAACTGGCATTTGAAGTAGTCATTCAAATTCAACACACCCAAACATAAGCACATGTCACCAATCCATCCTCCCAACACACACATACATATACACACATAAAAAAACACGACACCGACACACTCACTGACACGACACTGACACACTGAAACGAGATGATGGTTCCTTTAGTTAGCTTACTTATGTTACAATTATATTCTCTGTGAATATCGATCTTACCAGATGGCACCCATGATCCGAGCAGCGGCACGTCGTTTGAGGGAAACACATATTGCTGAGGTGGCTCCTCCTACTGTTAAGGAGGAAGTGGCACCGGTAGCTAGTGAGACCGGGAGTTCCATTCATCCAGCACCTGCAGTGGAATGGCACTTTCCCGCCATCGATTCCACTTTTTCGAAGATGTTGCGTGATGGTATCATTGAGCGTATGCGTGAGCTGCGTGGTCGTCATTAGTGTAGTTTTATGGATATATTTTGTGTTGGACTATTAGTACTTATTACCAGCTGTACTTGTTTTATGGAGATGAGTTTATGAACTTATTACCAGCTGTACTTGTTTTATGGAGATTAATTATGGACATTAATTATGGACTTATTACCACTTGTTTTATGGAGATTAATTAGGCTAAGTCTTCTGTGTGGTCAATTCTGATACACTATGGTTATATGGTTATGTCATGTGATACACTATTACCACTTGTTGTATCATGATTACTTGGGATTCTATTTCAATGTTTATGATATGTCATGATTAATACGCCTATTACTTTTACAAGTGTTTCAACCAGTGCATGTATCTATCTTACAGAATTATCCTCAAATGGATATGGGTCTGAAGTCACTACCTTCTCCACCGACGTCACTATCTTCTTCATCGGTGACGATTTCACGGGAGGAGTACGAGATGTTCCTATCCTTGAGGCGCGGCGGTGCCCCTCCTCCTCCAGATCCGCAGTAGTCCGAGTTAGGACTGAATTACGATATTGTAGTATTTTTTTAGTGTTTGTTTATGTTGTTTCAGTATTGGTTGTGGATTATTTGTTTGTGTAGACTTTCATTATTGGTTGTGGATTCATGTGGATATTGGTTGTATACTTTGGATATTCGTTTACCGACTTTGAATATTTTAGTGTTCGTTGTGTTCGTTTTTTGTCATGTTGGTTTTAGACTTTTACTCTTGTTTGCGTTGATACATATGTATATTGTGATATACCGGTGTTGAGTGTTCCATCGAAGGGGTCGGCGAACCCAGGAAGAAAATGTGCTTGTGGTTTTTTCTTATTTATTGAACTGCAGGTAAAAAATGTGATTCTGTGGACATTCTGTAATTTATTTATTTTTTATTTTTTTGTAAATTAGGAATGTTTAGTGACGCAGCTAAACGTCGGTAAACGTCACTACATCACCAGGTATACCGACGTTTAGCGACGTTTACCGACGTTTAGCGTCCCAGTATTTCCCTCGTCTACAGAGTCGGTGAACGTCGGTAACAACTAGCATACGTCGCTAAATTCACCGACGTTGACCGACGTTTGAGACGTCGCCATATTTTCGACGTGGCGTCGGTGAACGTCGGTCAATTACCGACGTTTATTTACGTCGGTAAGCGTCGGTAATGGCGACGATTAGCGACGTTCTGCCTGTTAGCGACATGGCTTTCCGCAACCACAGGAAAACGTCGCTAAATACGTCGGTAAACCGTTATAGCGACGTTTTTTGTCATTTTAGCGACGTTTTCTGGCGTCGCTAATATGACTTGTTCTGGTAGTGGCAGTATCGGTATCAGACCCTTCCTATCAGTATTGAGATCGATGGTATCAACGGTTTCGGATCGGAGTATCGAATTTTTTGGTATCGGAAAACAATTAATTATTAAAAATTTTGAAGAAAAAAAAGTATTTTATATATTTAAGCATAATTTTAAGTATTTTCTGTTAATATTTTATATGTTTCGGATCGGAGTATCGGATTTTTCTTAGTAAGTTTTGGAATTAAATGAAATAGTAGTCACCCATGCCGATTGGTTTACCTGTGATTGATAACTTTTTTTCTTTTATATGCTTTTACAACTTTACTATTGCTTTTACACCATTGTTGATTGGTCTTTTTCGTTCAATTTTCTGTGTCGAATTGACTGAAAAAGAGACCCATGATGTTGGTATCGGCCAATATCGGTATCGGACCGGAACATGTCAAACCGTATCGGTATTGGCCATATCGGATCGGTATCGGGCGATACTGCAAACTATGTTACCATCATACCAAGTGACGCCCTCTAATCAAGAAGATGAGCACTAGAAGTATTATTCTTCGCTTCATTTTAAAAAATTTAAGTAACTGATAGTTTATTAACAAGAAGATTTCTAAGGAACTTACAGTAATAAAAGTTACAAATATACACATCTAGGAACTTAGTTATGGCATTTGCTGCAATAGAAACCTACAGGCAATTACACATCTAGGAATATAAGAGATCCGCTTCCACTTTGTAAGAGAGGAAAATGATGCATTGTTAAGAAAAATGTAGCATAATACCAGCATACATGCTAATGAAAGAAACAGAGATGTACTTTATCAAATATTCTTGTAGAATCCTTCGGTGCAACCATATCTTGGCATGTCACAACACAACCATATACTTGAAAAACTCTTCGCTTCCTTTGAGTTTGTTCAGAAGCATCCCCAGCCTAAATGAACAAGAATTCCATGATAAGATCTTCCAAAGTATCTAAATAAATCAAATGAGCAGAGACAATATGAAACAATAGCTTAAGGGAAAGCATGCCAGCAGTGTAATAAAAGTGAACCACTAATATTACAATAGGTTAATAACTCTGTGTAACTATTGATTACCTGAGAACAAAACCAAAACCAATATATGAAGCAGTGCACCTCTACATGACAAAACATATAGGAAATCATCATCCTATACGAAAAAACTGGAAATGTAGAGTTATTTAATCAAAAGACTATGTTAGGTTTGGACAGTCCTTATTCGAAGAACATATAAATTTTACCTATTATTTACATCGACCAGAATTAGACATAATCATGGTTTTTAATATGCATGGAGTTGAGGGTATCAATGTGACAATGATACTCATTGGTACCTGTTGAGGGTATCAATGACGAATCCTTCCAATGAGACAAGTTGTGAAAAGGTAGATATCACATTGACAATGTGATTTGACATACCTCAACTGACCTTGTAACCTATGACATAAAGCTTATCCGAAGTTGAACTCTAGAACAGCAACCCTTTCCAACACTAACCTAACATGTGATATTCAGTAATATATGTTCCTGAATCTATAAGGTTATTAATCCTCTTTTTCATTCCTGGGGATCTTTAAGCGCATTATCACATTCTATTTTCATTTTTCCTCGTACCTCTCTCTGTATCTCCAACAGAACCTTTTTTTCTTGTGAGTGTTACCATACTGTTGTTGTTGTTGTTATGGAGGTGTATATTTGCTTTAGCACTTTTGGAACTTATATTCATAGCAGTTTCTTGGTGAGGTACTCTATTTGTTCTCTACATGGTTAACTAGCAGTTTCCAATCGAACTATTTCTTTAATTCATTATGATGCTAGGGAATTTAACCTTTAATAATATAGCCACCTCAAAATAATCCTGCCAGAAGTGGCTACAGAACGGTGGAAAAAAAAAAGGAAGTAATAGAGTGATACCCATAACCATTCAGAAGTGGATCGGCTCAGGTTTATGATATGAAATTAGATTTATGATATGACACGTCTACATCTCTATGCCAGAAAATTAGATTTATGATATGAAATTACCAACTAACCATTCAGATGTGGATCGGATCAGGTTAAATCAATAAGGGCGGGTTTTAGGTGTAGGTGACGCTGAGTCAAATATGTTATAGACATACTAACTCCTTATTGGGTCTGGTTAGATCAGGCAGAACCAACATGCAAGATCATATTTACCCAAGTTAGCTTAGTGGTTCAGATGGTTAATACCTACACTACGACCAGTGGTCTGAGTGCAATGTATGAGATGGATGTCAAAAGGAAATAATGAAGATAGTAAAGGAAACAGCCAAGGAATGTCCCCATACCGCTGCAAATATGAGTCCAAATTATTCTGTTCACAATATATTCAATCCTAAAATTTTACGAGTAGAATAAAATAAGAGAAAAAGAGCAAAACATACCTGTCCAACAATCTCAGGAAGCTTACAAGCATCTATAAATGTATGAGGCAAGAGCTTAAATATCTCTTGTGCGCCCAGAGAAACTACAAAAAATAAAGTATGCAATGTGAATAAGGTATACATAGAAACATCACTACAAAAGTCTAACGAAAAACTATAATGACCACCAAACAAGAATGAACTGACATGAATCCAGATACCAGAAAGTATGTTCTATTTGATGTTTATATTTACAATCAATTGTCAGTACCACTAATACATATGTAAAGGAAATCTGCTACTGCATAGAGAATGAGGCCTTCACGTGGAAGGTTACCATTAGCACGTCACAGAAGTGCCTTAGCTGATACAAACAAGTTTTATCCAAAACTGGTCAACCATTTTCTTTTCAAACCATTTCATTTTTGGCATGCACCAGTGTGAACTCCAATTATGGAGCAGAGAACAAAAGTGGAATTCGTCCCCTTGATCTATGAACTTACTTCAGATCTTTAAAGTGTTCAATCTATAACATCAATATTGTGAAATCTCTAGAGAAAAATAGGCCAAGTTTAAGGATCATTGCCTGACTGACATCAACCCACCATGAGTTTGGTACCAAATTCCTAATATGGAAGTTAATAAGCCAGAGAGGATCTTACCACACCTCAGAAACCTGTTCGCAGGTGACTAGGTCATTTTTATCATGAAATTTAAGCTCATGCGACCAAGGAGAAAGTTTCCTAGTCTCATAAAAGAGTCTAGCTAAAGAGGCAAAATGGTAAGGGGAACCAAGGAGACAAACGTCCAGTAGTAGTCAAAGGAAAATGGACGAATGATAAGATTTTTTGAGGTATAAGTACTTTATGATCAGTGCCACAATGAGGAAGAATTGCATGCAACTTGTATGAGACGTAGAGAGGGGGTGCATTATTTGAAATGATATGTGATGCCAAAGGAACTTGGAAGTCTTAAACAACATGTGAGGAAAGTGATAAGTACAGCAAATATAAACGGCATAATGTGGTAACTTGTATGAGTTGTAGAGAGGGGGTGCATTATTTGAAATGATATGTGATGCCAAAGGAACTTGGAAGTCTTAAACAAAATGTGAGGAATGTGATAAGTACAGCAAATATAAACCGCATAATGTGGTAAGTATATGGCATATCAAACAACTGATTTTTGTCATATATCTTCCCTTCTCTGCCACTTTGACCAGAAGTATTTGCATATAAGACTAATATCTCTAAGTCGATAAATGATAGACATACACAGACCAATCCAACTTAGAAGCAGAATGTTATTTAAATGTCAAGAAATTTCATGTATGTATTTTAATGCCCCGTTCCTTGCTGTGATTTTTGATGCATGATTTTTTTTTCTATCTTTTGGCTTGACAATGGAGTTCAACTTTGACACAGTGCAAGTCAAAACTATCAAGTTAGAGCTTGAGGCATATCTGTCTCTTTGTGTTAACTTAAGAATATTGCATGTTGGTTTGCTGGATAATTTAGTCGGATTCTATGCTTGTGCGGGATTTAGGATTATCCTATGAAACCGCAGGATTTTGATGTTAGTTTCGGAACTTGCTTAATGGGTGAATCGGATGGATTATTGGGTAAGGCACACTCGTACGGTGAATACCCATTAAAAAGATTTTGTATCAAATCATATCTTGGAAAATCCTTTTGGTATCTTTTGAGATCTTTGAATATCTTTGTAGATATTCAACATCGCAGGTAGATCGTCTAGATCTCATGTATCCTTGAGAATCGTTAGGTTTCTATGCGATCGGGACAAACCTATTGGAGATAGCTTCGGTAACCTCCTAACAAATCAGTTGAGATCATCCTCCATTATTTGACTTGGCTTTGATTGGAATTGAGTCCATATACATTAAACAGTATCTTGGAGAATCTAGTTGGTTACCTTAAGATAAGGGCTCTTATCTCTTTGTAACAACTTCTGAAGACTATATATAAGAGTAGTTCCCCTTTCATTTCTCTTTGCTATATTCATAATCACTTCTGAGAGGAAGAGAGAAATAGTCGTTGCGGAAGCTCTGTCGGTAGAATTCAAAAGAAAGCTAAGGCGAAGCTAGAATGTGCGAAGGAATTGTTCTTCTCGTTTCTCTCGACATTTCTTTAAACACGTTAGTGGATTTAATCCTTTCTTCCTTCCTCTCCACTTCTTAATAAAAAATTATCTTTCATCCCCTTTGTTATGTCCCTATGATCAATGATACCATAATAAAATGAACCAAGATAAAAGAGATTACTTGTATGCTTATATTCTAGTTACTTTGGAATACTAGAATTCTATTATATTAGTACAACTGGTATGAACTGCTATATTGTTACTTGGAATTCAGTATGTCAGAATGTTGGTATGTAAATAGGCTATGAAGATCAATGAATTGTATTGTAAAAGAGAATTATAGAGAATTAAAAGACCGATACTTCACTTATGGAAAGGAATTGTAGACTCTATAATGTATGATTAAAGTATTACTGTTTCTGAGCCTTTATGTTAGAAACTATTATGGATTTGCTTTGGGACCGTTGGATCGACAGTTAAGATAGCCCTGGAATGGGAATGGTGTATACGAGCAGTGGCTCAAGGACTGTGGAATATAGATGTAGAATGTGTTGTATAATCATTTATAAGTTGTTCCATTGTCATGCATTATTGTTTTATATATAGCTGTATACGCATGGTCATAGACAACTTGTAAGGTTTGATTCCTCGAACAGTGTCTAAGGCATCGGACCCGTATCAGTCTAGAAGGAATATGTGGTTTTGTGCTATCTTTTGAGCATATATATTACAAGACCTTTAGTGGGACTAGCTACCTGCACTAAAAGGGGCATCGTAATACCATTGGATAGTCCTTATTGGTGAGCTACACCATTGACCGTCAATCCGTCATATAGTCAGGTGTATTGCTAAGGATGGTTTTGCAGTGCAGTGCATTATAATCCTTGTTTTATAGAGAAGGATAGTTGGTCGAGGGTAATAATCACTAGTAAGTGGTATTCACATGTTTACGTTCTTTATGAACTATTAATAGAACTTAGAGTAACAAAAAGATCACTTAGATGATTATTGTTTACTTCACATGATTACTGTGTAGGTTTAGATTGGTTTGGTTGATATTAGTCACCGGTACATTTCCAAATATGCTGACCCTCGCTCTTTCAGGTGTGGAAAATACCTTGGACTTTCAGAGACGTTAGAAGATATTCTTTATTTGAAGCTTTTATGTCGAAAGTGTTATTTATTTTAATAAAGGACATGATGTATGGAACACTATTATTTAATTTGGTTCCATAAGTTGTAAGTTGGATTTGACTATTTCAGTTGGCTGTGGAGAATTTTTGTTTCCTGCTACAAGTTGATCAATAAAAGGATTATTTTTATATACATGTTGTCATTCAATCTTCTGCTTATTTCCGATGCATCAACCTTAAAGTTGAGCTGTTTATTAAATGATTTCATTCATGCCTTGTAGAAGTGCATCTTAGACTTGTACAACATTACGCCCCGTGACGACTCATCGATTCATTGGAATCGGGGCATGACATGTATGCTTCATTTGATAGAGTTGCAAGTGATGTTTATAGATCTAAAACTTGCTTGATATGTGAAATGCATGATTTTGGTCTCAACCATGTTAAAAAAAAAAAAAAAAAGATTACTATTTATTGTGATACCATTTCCAGTCCCAGTGAATACAAAGACAACAGGAGAAATTCCAGATGGAAGTCCAAATGTCGCTATTTCTTCACCAACAGCAATTACCGCAGCCTTGGCAGCAGCCAAAGAAGAATACATATAAGATGATCCAAGGGATAGAAAAGGTGTAGAGTATCCAAGATGCAGATATCCTGAAATCAGGAAAAACTGAAGGTCAATTATGCAACATATCGTTAAGCAACTATATACTTCTAGAGAGAAATTCTTTACACAAAGCAATTGCCAAATTTCATCAGAAATCAAGTAACTATATACATATAAAACTTCTTAAGAAAAGAATTATAAGCATGTAACAAGGTTAAATTTTGAAGTCCATATCACGTTAAACCAACAAAAATGTATAGGCTCAAGTTTTCTGTACTATATGACCCTAGGAGTTACAGAAGTATTTATAGGCATCTACGGATGGCTCTAATCAATTATTTCAAATTCAATAATACTCTAAACAGTAACATAGACTCTCGTTAATGTTAATAACCTTTATCACAGGGGACCGACAAAATAAAAAATAAAAAAATACATGTATAATTTCAGATGATGGTTTGAGGACTCTTACTCTGTCCCAGTCCATGTAAGAAGTCTATGAGTCCAGCTCTACCAGCAAACTTTCCAAATGCAAGCAATCTTTTTCCATCATCTCCAACAATACGCTCATAATCATATAAAGAAACCCTTTCAGCAAGAATCTACAGGGATCCAGAGGCATGTTTGTGAGGATACGAGAAGGTAAAATGTGGAAAATAACAATGGAAAAAGGCACATGATAAAATTGTCACCTTATCTAACAATGGCATGTTTTCGCTCTGAGCCTTGTGAGTGTGCGAGAAGAAAGCATATGCTCTATCTGGCAGAATCATCTCCAACTGCACAGAATGGCCAGATATGAATTCAAGCACTCCAAACTACACTGGCAGTGGGGTGTGCATGTGAGAGATGTAAATACACTATGATTAATATTGAATATTCTTATTACCTTTGGTTGTTTAATCCCTAAAATAAGACCACATTCAGAGAGATCTTCTGATACTTCACAGCCAACATCCTCGTACTGAGCATCATGATAGATACGTTTCGTGCTCGGTTGCACAATTATCCTCTCAACTCCACTTTTGCCCTTTCCACTTAGAAGAAGGCGTGCACAGTGTGCAGGGGTTAATGGTACTCTCCTTTCCCACACATTTGAAGACTCGTAAAGGATACCGACGACCCCATTTCCCAGCATGATGCCAGTGTGCTGCGATTACACAGATTTCAAAAATGAATACCTTGTTCCTAAGATCTTGCGTATATGGAAGTTTAAAACTTTAAACATAACCAAAAAACATAAATGGATGAAATAAAATAGTCATGAAAAATCATAAGCTAATTCCTCGAGAACTATTTTTCCTAACAATACGTAAACATATGATATTAAGCAACAGCTGATGTGACCTTAAAACACAAATTATGCAAATTAATTGCAATACAGATACATCCACAGATGATAAAGGTAACATTCTCTAGCTCAGAACCGCAATATCTTACAATGTTGAACAGACAGGGATGCGACACATATGGACACGGAGACATGACATAGTTTTGATGTATCTGTGTCAGTGTCCAATGTGTGTCCAGCATGACACAACATGGACACGACACCACTTCTCAGAGAGTCCGTGCTTTAGGTATTTCACCAGAAAAAATTCTACTATATTTTAAATTCCAATAGATCTGAAGATCACATAAACCATAAACATGACAAAAGTATCTTCATCAAGAAATTAACAGAAGGGAATTGCTAGTAATCTGATCATGAAAACACTCAAAACAGTGACTAATGAGTAAAACCCATGTAGCAGGAATACCCTTTAGGGTGACCATATAAGTATCCATATCCATATCTGCCATGTATTGGCAGCATACTTCCTTAACACATGTCAGATATGCCTTGTCCATGTTGACTCTCCAAGTGGACCCAAAACATATTTAAAAGTAACGTGGCACGGTCATTAGAGGTCATTATAGGGTGTTGCTTGTTATGACGGTAAGTCTTGTTGCCTGCATCATGGGAGATGCAGGATCGAATCGCCGAAACAATCTCTCTCCGTGTATAGTGGTAA
The DNA here is from genome assembly GCA_029216955.1 of Iris pallida. Taxonomy (NCBI): domain Eukaryota; kingdom Viridiplantae; phylum Streptophyta; class Magnoliopsida; order Asparagales; family Iridaceae; genus Iris; species Iris pallida. The sequence continues at coordinate 4,339,819 of JANAVB010012195.1, forward strand.
GTTGCATACATCTTGGCCCTCCCAAGACCATGCGTAAGCGGGACCCTCATTGCACTAGGACGCCCTTTTCTCTTTTATGCAGGTCGTGTGAAACATAATTGAATTCTCCCAATACTTTTTTGTCGTGAATAAATGCGGAAACCTAGGAAGCCCATGCACTCCAAAAATGTGGGCAATGTTGTGTCAGGGCACATATCGGACACTCTAAAATACACTAGGAGACACCAAATTTAAAGGTGTCGTGTCCGTGTCATCATGTCCTTAGCGTGTTGTGTCGTATGTGTCCGTGAGCCGTGCCCCCCCCCCCCCCCCCCCCCCCCACCCCAGCAACTAACCCACGACCACCACGACAATCTTGTGGCCGGCTGTTGCAGAGAAATAGAGATCACACGTCGTACGCATGGATAAACCGGAAAAAAAAAAACTACTGGGAGAGCGAGATCGCTACTAAATAAGGTTTTATAAGGATTACAAGACCCAGTACAACTTTACACAGTCCCCATTCCAGGGAACAGACAAGATAAATCAGCCGAGCACCCGAGAGGTCCCAATCTCAACCCCTGCTCTCAATCTCTCTTTCTTAGAATAAATAGTAGTCTCCCTATTCACAGAGATGTAGCTCCTGTGACAAATCTAGATCTATTAAACAAACTCAATACCAAATAAACTAGTTCCAAAGCAACCCCCAACCCAGTAAATGTTAAGATCACACAGCCTAATATAATAAAAAAAACTATTTGTTAACATAAAAACTTGAACTGGCCCCTTGCTAATTATGACTGTTTCCATCAAGAAAAAATAGTGATCATCTTGTTCATGTATGTACATTCAGACTAGAAGTAGAAGATGATGTTAATCTCGCACTTACTCAGAACCCAAATGAGACCCTGCAAAAACAGAAATTAGAAATTAGAAATTTTCGAAAAATAGAAATTTTCAAAAGATTGAGAACCGCAACAAGAAGAGGGATATGGATATTTACAAAATTGAGTGCTAAAATTTTAGGGTTTTATTTATTACTGAATTTGGAGCAGTGGTACCGAACCAGAGGAAGAATAGTAGAGGCTATTTATAGAGAGAGAGGAGGAGACTTTTTAGAGAGAGCCAGAAACAGTCACGGAGCGGACGCGGACGTGTCAAAAAGCGGCGTGTCACCCCCTCACTTGCCTCCAGCATTCGATGATATAAGGACAATTCAGATTAACTATTCTTATTCTAAAACTTATTATACAGATCACTCCTATATATTATATTTTATATAAAAATTTATAAAACTAACTATTTCTATTTTAAAAATAAAATATAAAACAGAGAAACTGTCCATGTAATTATTTTCGAAATATGAGTGGTCCATGTAATAACATAGGAAGTATTAATGTATTTATTTCATGATAAAATCATCCCGAATCATTTTATTTGTATCGGAGGAAAATAAGTTTTCAAAATTATTTATAATTTATATTATTTAATAATAATAATTTTATAATTAATTTATTGTGACGCTTTTTATTTTGTTAAAAAGATATCTCTTTTAATTTTAGACTTTTTTGTTCTTTTATCTTTTGTTGGAAACAAATATATTCTATTTTGTTGTATAGATACATGATGTGTATAATTGTTTTGATATTTTGCAATGATACCAGCTTTATAATGTAGAAAGAATTTCCAACACTACAACATATTAGATATCAACAAAACTTACTAGTATAATCCTATTACATGTGTTAACTCCTCATTTTATTTTATTTTATTTTCTTGTATTTTTTTTGGTCAAATAATTTGGGATTGAATGAAATGGTATCATATTAAATATGAAGATTTTTGTTTATCGTACATCACCTACTTTCTAGATAAGTACAAATGTGATTTATTGATCATTTTTTTATTCAAATTAAAAAAAATGAATGAATTAAAAAAACGGATTTTTTTACTGAAAGTATTAAAAGTTTATAAAATTATAGTGAGAGCACAATGTTTAGAATAATTATACGGAGAGCACAAGAATGCTCTTACTAAGGGCGTAAGGACGTTCTTCATTAAAAGTGAATTATTTAATATCTGTCGTTAGTCTCCGTTAAACCGGACATTGAGGAAAAAAAAAAAAGGAAAACACCCTTCCTATGGGCGTTTCTCTCTGACGTGTCAGGAGAAACGCCCTTCGTAAGGACGTTTTGTCGGGCTCAACTTTTTTTAACAAATTTACATATATATTATTTTGACCCTTTAATGTACAAAGAGGCATTACCACTTGAGCTAGATTGCTCTTTGTACATTAAAGGGTTAAAATAATATATATGTAAACTTGTAAGAAAAGTTTGACAAAACGCTCTTACGAATGGCGTTTTTCCTGACACGCTAGAGAGAAACGTCCATAGGAAGGACATTTTCCTTCTCTTTTTTTTTTTCTCAATATCCGGTTTAACGGAGACTAACGGTAGATATTAAATAATTTACTTTTAATGAAGAATGCCCTTAGTAAGGACCTTCTTATGCTCTCTGTATAATTATGCCAAACATTGTGCTGTCACTAAAATTTTATAAATTTTTAATGCTTTCAGTCAAAAAAATCCGTTAAAAGAAAGAAGTTTGTTTACTGTACATCCCCTACTTTCTAGATAAGCACAAATGTGTGCTTATTGCGTGGAGGAGAGGACCAAGAAAGCATGTAGAGCACGAAACTTTTGCCATCCCAAAACTTCGGATCTACAATTTGGGGGCCCACTGTCCTAACTCTTTATCAGCTAAAAGTCCAATATAAGCGCACTATATGCCATCTGGACGACTTATATAGAAATGATAGGCACACAAGCCACAGGGAGAGAGAGAGAGAGAGATCAAGTAGTTCACTCCATCTTTAGAGCATTTCCAACCCTATTGTCTTGTTAAGTGTTGTGAGTCTTAGGTGGCTCCTATGTGGCATGAGCAACAAGACAATGTCTTGTTTATGTGGCAAAATTATATCTCAAAAGACAATGAGATAGAAAAACTATCTCCAATGCAAAAGTATTGAGGAGACAATAAAAAGTATTTTTTCCAACTTCCAATGCAACTCCTCCACTTCTTCAACTTTTTTATAAATATTTCTATTCATAATTGATGATGTGGAGACAAAGTCATTGTGAAGTGCATTGTCTAGATCTAGACAACCAACTTCACATTCTCCTTGCCATATCATTGCCATGTCAACTTCATGTTTTATTCTACATTTGCATTGGAGAAGAATTTTTGGAATGAAAGTTTGTCAATCCTATGCGGCAATCATTTTTTGTAAACTCACAATAGGCTTGGAGGTGCTCTTATCACGTGGTCCTTGTTACAGAGAAGTAAACAAACGTCACGTGACACGTGTCAGGCCAGACTAAAAGTTTGAAAATCTGTCGTCTCCAAATTTTGTGTTCCAACTATGTTTTCTTTCCTATAAAATTATAGATCCAATCCATTTTGGATTATTTTTTTATGCAATCGATAGGACCTATATTTTTGTAGGAGCTGAGACATTGCTGAGACACAAAATTTGGAGATAGCAGATGTACTTTATTAAAGATGAGCTAAAAAAAAAAAAGAATCACTTAAGACTTGAGGGAGACTCCATAAATAAATTGATACAAACCTACAAAGAAATGCACAATTAGGTATAGTTGAAAGCAACAATCAGAAGAACAATAATCTCTCCTAAGTAAGAGGATGTCTTCTATATGTAATGTGCCTCCATAGATTAGAATGTCATATGTTCTGTCATTTTCCATCTGCGTCGGCATGACCAACATTTGCATTCTCTTTGTTAATTGGCTGTTGAGCATATTTGATCTGATAAAACAAGTATAGAGAAAGAATTTGATTTCGCAATGTAATCAAATGAAGAAGAAATTTTTTATTTGATTACATTGCGATTACAATTACATTACAGTAAACCAAACGAGACCAAAAATTCTCAGTAAAATGATCTGCATTCTAAATTGATTCTCAAGTCACCCAGTGCATTCCATCGCAATAGTACCCCAAAAAAATCATTACCTATATACACAAGGAACCATTACACCAAGGTCACATTTGGTTTATAAAATCAGAACCTCTGGAAGAAACAAAAATCAGAAACTCATTCAAGGAAAATGGTTTCCAAATGAAAGAAAAATATGAAGAACAATGGTTCTCCATCCACCACCCAGGCATTCACTTTCCTTCCCAATTTTTTTGCATTTATTATAAAATTTTAAGAGTCAAAGATGTATTCTGCCTATATTTTTGGCTTTCCAAACACCGGAAAAAAATTTAATGGGATTACATTTTCTTATGCCCATATAAAGAGCAAATAATTGATTTTCTTTCCTTTCCGCGGACCAAACTAGGCCTAAAGCTCTTTCCCACATGAGCAAATATTTCCTCAACAAGAGGTCATCAAAACATTCTACAAATAAACTCCCACAACCCAGCAATACATTGTATAGCACGAATTTGGCTAATATAAGCTGTTGAAGTCCAGAGTTATATACACTCTCATTACCAAGTTTTTGAGTCATGTTTCACCAACTAACCATTCAACAGCAACACAAAAATTCTGTTAAAGAGTCAAATTTAAGACTCGCACCATCTTTACGATCATACATACAACCAAAGTTGCACAACTGGCCATATACGCTTTAATCTCAAACTTATCAAGCAATGGTCACAGGTGGAGAAGAGGCAAAGCCATCACAATGCCAAAAACAGACACTAACAACATTAATAACCAGAAGGGAACCCTCTTCGTCCGTCCCCTGTTTCTACCGTTCCTTACAATCTTCGCATCTGCACCTTCCAGCTTCGGGGCTCGCTCGAGCGTGGTGGCTGGCTGGGGAACGGGGTGCTCCCTACTTGCGGCTTGCTCCGATATTGACTGCTCCGGAAGCTCTTGTTGGTTATGCTTCTCTACGTACTCCGGGAATAGCTTCTTGAAGTTGGGGCAATTTTTGCTGTTGACATGAAGTAATCATGAAGGAATTAATTTCTTAACTCACAGACCAAATAAACAAGATAATTTAAAGATATAATATAAGTTATACACCTGGTGGTCCAAAATATGAAGTGAAGAAACTTAAGATTGTTCCATTAAGGTTTTGTGCCCCAATGAAACCAAATGCAACTTATTGTAACTAGGTTTCATGGGGTTGCATGAAACCAGGAAAAGTGTATGGAAACTCGAAAGTTGAATCCTTGTAAACCCAAGTTGAGTTGACATCAATAAAAGATATTTTCTGTTTTAGATTTCGGTGAGTTGGAGAACATGTTTGTGGGTTGAAGGCTAACTGATCGCAACAAGCGAATACGACATGACACAATACGGACACCACGGCAAAAATTCTTTGGTATGTGTCCTAGCGTATTTTGGAGTCTATGGTGTCTCCAATAATTGTCCGACATGACGCATCACGGACACGGCTCCAATCTTTTGAGTGTCCATGCTTTCTAGACTTGAGTCCATAAACCATGAAAAAAGAGAGTTAAAACTCATTGTTTTCTAATATAATAGTAAAATAAATGGGTTTCATGAGGTTGTAATGAGATTCGCTCCAAAAACAAGAGTAGCTCTAGGTTGCAAAATAAAAAATTGGATGATCAGAAAGGGGGGGGGGGGGGGGGGGGGGGGGGGGGGAGGTGGGGGGGGTGGTGCATAGTCTCACCACAGAAGCATCATGGAACCAAGTTTAATGAGGACTTGCCAAACAGCTGTGATCTCAGGAAAGTTGTCTGGTTTTCAAGGTTTCTTGAGAAGTTTCATGTTGACAAATACAACACAAATACTATTTACGAGTTCCAACCCACCATGACTCAGAATGTCAATTAAAATAGAATACATATTCATTCTTAGTTTAGAACTTCATAAGCATTCGACCAGACAACCATGCACTCGATATCTAGTCTTCTTTATATGATTTTCTTGCGTGGAAACAAAGCCCACAAAAAACTGAACTTAGCACTGAAAAATGCAGCCCAAACAAGAAGCTGAAAAAAGTACTCAACACTAACTGGACCAATTTAAGTACCTTCATTAACTTGTCACAGTTATTCAAGCCTTCTAACTTATGCAGATGCCATAATCACCAAAATGACGTGGAAGCTGATGCATAAGTTGTAATTCAATTATCCTACTTTTACAGTTCAACTAACTTTATAACACATCATATGGTTGATTTTGCATGGTGAATTACGAAACTCACCTCTCACAATTGTATGCAAGCGACACCTTTGCCAATCGTCGCTTTTCAGCATCTGAAGTCCTAATGCTGCCAGTGGTCTGACCATCATCCATCTGTATACACAAATTACAGTAGAACTTGGAAGTCAGAAGAAAAAGATTTACAACCCACAACTATAGAATTTCAACAAGTAGTCCTACAAATGAAATTTCCATTGAACTATGCCGTGTGTTAATTCCTTTTGCTTCTGTTTAGTAGCAGACTGACACAGCAAGTGGTCATGTCATCTGGAATCTATGTGGCGCAAACAGAGAAACCAGGCGACTACCCATTAACTTGGACGTAAACAAACACTTCGTACCTCTCCAGATCCAACCCACTAACAGCTTTAGGTGGAAAAATGTTTATTGATATATTTGGTTAAAAAGGAGGTAGGGTCTTTAGATCCCATTGCCCATAACTGTCTTTAGATCCCATAGCCCATAACTAACCATTCACAAAATACATGTTCCTTAACTACTACCAGACTCTATAGAGCATTTTAGTTTACAGATGTGCCAAAAATAGATAAAGATAGTAAACCGGATAAACGGAACCGGAATAGTCAAAACCGAATAAACTATTCGGTTCGGTCTCGGTTATGGCTAATTTCGGTTCGGTTTCGGTTTGGATTTTAGAACTTCAATTTATTTGGTTTTGACTATTTCGGTTCGGTTGAAACCGAAAGCTAACCCCTACTGCAGTGTAGGTTAGAGCTTCCATTAGGATAAGAAAAGAAAATCATGTCATTTGATACTATTGGTACATGTGCAAAAGAGACCCATGAATGCACCGGTTTGAAGTAGTAGGATCAACCTAAAGAGCCGAGGAATAAGACCTGGTTTGGCATTGCTTCTGCTTTTCAAAAGCCCACAGCAGAAGAAGCTTTTGGCAGCAGGTGGAGGTGGGAGGCTGTTGTCAAAAGCGCCCCAAAAATGAACTAGCTTCTCAAAAAAATTGACAAGTAGTTGTTACCAAACAGCCTTGGACCGTTTTCCAAGAAGAAAAAGATGCATAAGCAGCCTCCAAAAAACAATCCCAAACCCAGCCCTGACCCAGTCTAAGGCTAGGCTTGGGATTACTTATCATCCCTGCTTCTGCTTATTTTTATGAAAGGCAGTCCCAAAATCTTTTTGCTAACAGCAGCTTATCAGAGAAATTTGAAAAGCTGGTTCGAGTTTGGGGCAGCTTTCGAAAGAATGTGGAAGGCTGCTTTCAAAAGCTGCTTCTGCTGTTGCTTTTTGAAAAGCAGCATCAATCCCAAACCAGTCCCAAGGGAAGAGCAAAGTGAACTTTGAACAAAGCAGTTAATACTTAATAAGGGACACTGTAGTTACCAATTTATTAAAAGAGTTGGCCCTTAATAGAGCTGAAAGGAAGAGAAGGTATGTATAACAAAGGTTATGTTGTTGGCTCCAAAACTTTGCAACAAAGGTTAAAATACTTAATAAGTAGGATGAAGGAAATACATAATAAGGGACACTGCATAAGCTGGCTCCAAAACTTTGCAACAAAGGTTATGTTGTTGCAGTTGAAATACATAACAGTAGGATGAAGGAAAAAATACATCGAGATTGATTAGAATTCTCTAGATGTATAACAAAAAAAATACAAGAAATTATCCTAAAATAAAAAATAAAAAAAATTCAATGGAGGAAGTAAAATATCATGCCTGCATTTAACCAGTCACTTCGGGGAATGTAAATAATAAATGAAGTAGAAGGATGTCCTTCTACAAATGGGATAGTAGTATAAAAGTAGCTACAACAACAATAACAAGAAAGCCTCATCCCAATTTTTTTCTTCTATTCAGTTCTATTAAGAGCCATGTCCTTTGTAACACTAACAAAAACTATATCATTCTTTAAGACTTTAATACATGTTCCTTTTGGCCTACCTCTAGTCCTAGAAGCTCCTTTAACTACTATCTTAATGCTCCTCCTTACCGTAGCATCATTTGGCCTTTGTTGCATATGTTGAAACCACCAAAGACGATTTTCTCTCATCTTGTCCTCATATTGCCACCTCTAACTTCCCACATATACATACATTTCTTATACTATCGTTTAATGTATTGCCACTCGATCCATCTTAGTTATCAAAGTAGCTAAGAAACCAAAAATATCCGATACAATGTTTCATTGGAAAACATTCAGAAAGTGGAGAAAGGAAATTTTGCAGTTTAAATAACATGAATAATGACTATCTTCTTCTATTCTAATTAATGTGTAATTCTTGGGAGCTAGAAACTATTGTTTTGATAAAAGTTGAACCTGTATCTTGAGTACAAACTACAAACTCAAAGCTCAACCTTAGAGGGGATTTTTTTCTTTAGTTGTTTGAAAATAATGACCAAACGAAGTGGTAAAAAAATTTCTAGGCAAGAATGACTAAGCTGGCATATGATACAATGGATAGAGGGAAGACTTGTATAGAGTGCAATTAGCAAAAGAAAGTTTTGCGATATCATATTTGACAAATAATAATGTCAACTATAGACTACAAAATTATATGAAAAGGGATCGTGGACCATGACCAAGCTACCAGACAATGGACTTAAGGAAGTGGGTCCAATAAACATGCATAAAATACAAAATAAATGTTGAAAATGACAAAAAAAACTATTACATGCAGATAATAAAGCAAGAGTTAAAGGTGGAAATTCCCAACAAGATGAGCACATGCATGATGTATCTAATGCATCAGGAGAAGCAGCAGCCAAGGCAGCGTGCACTGTGTGCATTAGGATTGTAAGTCATGGAGCACACATCAAGTCGAAGAGACACCCAAATGGAGTCAAAGAAAATAGTAATCTCAGTCATCCTGCCACCATATCAGTTAGTATCAAGACTCTAGAAAATACATCTGAAATAAAGTGGGAGCTTACATGAGACCTTGGCAGGCAGGAGTCCTACCGTATTGGTCACACAATTTGGGGTCATGCTCAGTAAGCCACAGGGACCTTCCATTCGACCTTTGGCAGGGAATCCTAGCAATGTAAAGGTCATGCAAACATAGCAGCCTTCCAAAGTTTGATTCATATAGAGAAAAGTCTAGATGATGAATGAGAAGATTCAAGAGCGACCTCCCTAACCGTACCCAGATGCTTCGTTAACTGGTTGAATAACACGAGGAAAATGAATCTAAAAGAGCACATGTACTAAGTTCTCCCTCAACATGTTAGTCAACAATTAATCCTCAACAGCTAAAACTACTGTGGCAATCCTCAACAATTAATTTCTCATAAAATTAAGTACATCGAGATTTATGTAGGCAATGCACAAGAATGAGTTGAAAAGGCACCAAATAAGGGGAATATTTATGAATCAGTCAAACTGGCATATGATTAAGTTCAAGGACCTTCCATTAGTACGAACTTTCTATCATATACATTATCACACAATTTAAGCTCACACAAGACAGGAACAAGTTTCAAAATTAATCATCTAAAAATAGTCTAGATAAAGATACGATGAAAAGGTTTTAGGGCAACCACTCTAATACCATTGCCCTTAATTCACTACTGTGGCATATCCAAAAAGCAAATTATAATAAACTGATAACATAGCCACGACAGACTTACCATAAAGGACAAAAGGCCTGTAAGAATGCTGCAACCAAAAGTCAACAAGTCAGAATCAGAAAATAAAACAGTAACTTACTCAAGTTGAACCCTAGCTACAGCAAAATGAATTGAAACTGCTAAGAATTTGAGAAGGTACAAATAAAATTGCTGGCAAAACTGAACAAAATTTTCATAGAAATGCCAGATAACACAATAAGAATATGTCGATAGTTACTCTTGGTGCTATTTATTTACTTACAAATGACAGAGAACCCAACAGAGGGACTCAGAAAATCGAGTGAAACATTAAAATCAACTACTCTTCATTCTCCCTTACCTTGATACAGACCAGATTGGATTCCATGTCTCAGGGTGAACTACAAGATAATAACAATAATGATATTAGAAATTTCAAAATTAAGGAATCAACAAGTCGACAACACGCAGGAAACTTACAGTCACTCATAGATAAACATATCTTTTTATGTGGGGCAAACCTTCCGTTGGGAGTAGTCATGCTAACCCAAAAAAACAAGACTTGTCATTCTTCACATCAATCGAAACAGCACAAATTATCAACTCAACCGAAGTAAATTCATTTAGTACCTGATACTTGGAGGCTTGTAAGGATATTCAGGAGGGAACTTGATCTTTCCATAGTAATATCCACCTTCAGATAAACAATATGGGGGGAAAATGGAGTGGGATCATAAAAAACTAACTAAGAAAAACCAAATTATGGAGTCTACTTGAGCAAAAGAAGGAAGCAATTCAACAGTACGCCGAAACAACATTAACAATAGGTAGGCCCTGAGAAAGAAAAACATCAGAAATGTACCTGCAAAAGGTGTTCCTTCACTTCCTTCGAGTACATAATCTGAAAGAGAAGGGAACAACAATTGATTGTAATATCAATATACAGTATTTACTGTTCAATTAAACCCTATTTGAAGCTTTTGTTGTAACTGAGAAGCTAGAAAATACCATCATCTAAACCATATCGCAAATTTAATACATTCTATGGATCTTTCACGAAAGCAGACCCACATTTAACTTTGCTGCAATGTTTGATTCGCCGATTTAATTTTTATACAATTTATGAGTTTCAAATTTATATCCAACAGCCCATTGCCCAGTATAATGTAAATACATATGCTTATTGTTGTCAGGATTTGGTTCATGAGATAAAAAAAACTCAATATCCTGACAATATGACAATGAAATATTATTTCATTTATTTACCTCTTTTATATAATTTGTGTAGTACTACGGTAATAAGTTTAAATGGCCACAAAGAGTTATAACATAAAACATGTCCAGTTTAACTGAGATCTGCAGTGAACTGGGCACGGAAAGAACACAACAACATTTGGACACAAAGACATGGATTTTGGTGTGTTCGGGTGGTGTGCCCGACACATGACAGATATATGACAGTGATTTTAGAGTTGCCTAGGTCGAGATGACTCATCCTAAGTTTATTATTCTTGTGTTCGGGAGGCTCAGGTGGGGGGGGGGGGGGGGGGGGGGGGGTCGGGCAGCACAGGCGGGTCCCCCCCAGGCGGGGGGGGACCGGGCGGCAGCAAGGCCGGGTCCGGCGACCCCAGGTCTGGCGGCAGCGGCGGAACAGCCCCTCGCCGGGGGGGGGGGGGGGGGGGGGGGGGGGGGGGGGTCGGGTGGCAGCGGCGGGAACCCTACATGCGGGGAGGGGTCGGGCGGAGGTGGTGGTGGCACTCCTGGAGGAAAGACTTCCGTTTTCGAGTTCGGGTTCGGAGGGGACAACTATGGGGATGCCGGCTGGCAGACCGTGACGAGACGACGGACTGGAGGACGGAAAGGAGCACAGTCCCAAGGTGCGGGAAGGACGGGGACAGGAAATCATGGAAATCGACCCCTGATTGGCGCTATGGATCCCCGGCGCCGGGGGGGAGGCACGGTTGCGATCAGTTCCGGGTTGGAGGCCTAAGGCGACGGCGGCCGAGAAGGCTAAGGGTATTGCTACCGATACTGGCAAGACAGGCCAGGGCCCTGTTAACCCCCCGACCAGGACGCTCCCTGTGGAGCAAAGGCCTCGGTCATGGAAGGAGGTCTGTACGCCTGTGACTGAGAAAAGTCCGATGTCGATGGAGTTTGTTCCACCGATGTCGGTTGGAGGGGGACTTCGGACGTATTTCCCCGCTGAAGAAATAGCGGTTGTTTCCGAATTCTGGAAGAACACTCGGGTGTTATATGTGTTAGGAAACAAGCCGTTCTATGGCCAAATTCGGGGATATGCGGAGAGGGTCTGGAGACCCAAAGGGAGCATGGAATTCTTCTCTAGGGAGAACGGGTTCTATTATGTCAAGTTTGGATTAGCGGAGGATGTGTCCAGGATTCTTCAGGGGGGGCCTTGGTCATTTGACGGGAGACTCATCATACTGAAGGAGTGGACACCGGAGTTGAGGTGTGAGAAGGAGGTGCTGAACGCTATCCCCATTTGGGTCCGTTTCCCTGAGTTTCCAGTAAAGTATTGAAGTGTCCCGCTTCTCATGCGACTTGCCAGTCTTGTGGGGAAGCCGATCAAAGCAGACGAGGCCACTACTTTTCGTACCGGACTGATGTATGCCAGGGTCTTCGTGGAGATCAAGGCGGGCTCTGTGCTACCGAGTACGCTCGAGTATCAGGTACCGTCTGGGGAGGTTCTGACACAGGCAGTGGAGTATGACTGGGTTCCCCCTATGTGTTCTCACTGTGAGTGCTTTGGGCATCCTACCAGTGCGTGCAAATACAAGGGAAAGGAGACTGCCGGCCACAGACGACTCAGACGGAGGCACCTAGGAAGGAGACGACCTCTAGTCAACTGCCGGGGGAGACGGAGCCAGTCAGACATCGGGAGGAGGTCACAGGGATGGAGGTTGACAGGAGGCTGGAGGCAGGATCACCGCAGAGAGAGGAGAGCACGCAGGGTGCACTGGTCCCGTTCATACCACAGAGGACCATCGTGACCAGGGGTATGTCCGTGGCTGGTGGTAGTCAGATTGTGACGGGAGCCCCCCCGGAGATCATGGTGTACAGCAGCAGGAAGAGGCATGCCCCGGCCACACGGGAGGATATCCCGCAGGCGAGAGATATGGATGACCAGACTGAAGACAATCATGACTGGGCCCTTACACTCAGCAGGATACAGGCCCACCTTGCTCCTTCTTCTATGATAGATGCTACCATTGATCAGGCGGATGAGACACTTTCCTCGAGTGTCGATCCAGACGAGTGCCAGGGGGACCCATCTTCTCTTTATTAGATGTCGGTCCTAGCATGGAATATTAGGAGGGGTGTTCCATAGGACGTTGGAGGGAGATTGGAGGGGTACTGAGACGAGAGGCATGTGACATTGCTATCCTACTGGAGACGAAGATTAGAGGGGCCGCTATGCTCTCACGTAGGACTCCGGCAAACTGGGATCACATTCACAACTTAGATCTTTGTGGTATGGCAAGGATCTGGGTTAGGTGGAATAAGGAAAGTTGGGAAGGGGTGCAGATCCACAAATCAGAACAACTCATCGGGGTTACTTTTGTGAACAAAGGTGGGTTCCGATTCATCCTGGGGGCTGTCTATGGGCACAATGACAGGAGACTTCGGGAGACTTTGTGGGAGGACATTGTGCATCTGGATCTCATGGCGGACAATCTGTCTCTTCCTCTGCTCATCATGGGGGACTTCAATGCTATGCTGCTTCGCCAAGAGAAGGTGGGAGGTCGTCTTGTTCCGAATTCGATCTTATATGACTTCCAGAGGTGTCTGCTTCTGTCCGGGATGCGGGGGCTGGAGCGAGCTGGTCATATCTGGACCTGGCACAACAAGGCTACTCATAACCGGATTGCTTGTCAGTTGGATCGGACATTGGGCAATAGTGAGTGGTTCAGGTGCTTTCCGAACTCGGTGACGGAAGGTCTGGCGGCGGGTACTAGCGATCATTCTCCTATCCGGGTTGGCTTCGGTGAGAGACCTACTCTGAGGGGCGAGGCCATTTCGGTATAACAACAGCTGGTATCTGTCGGCCGGATATGAGGAGGTGGTTAAGGGAGAGATGCAGCACTTCCGGGAGGGCACGGCTCAGTTCCGCATGGTTCACAAACTTAAGCAGCTCAAGCGGGCTATCAGGGGGTGGGTGAAGACGATTCCGCGGACTTCTCTGGCAGATAAGGAAGCCGAGCTTCGGGACATCCAGGTGGCCCTTCAAGCTGATATTCTTAACGGGGAGCTGGCGGCCAAGGAGAAGCTCCTTATTGGGGAGGTCAGCATCATGCGCCAGCAGGAGGAGGTTAGTGCGGCACAGAGGGCTAAGTGTACCTGGCTTAAAGATGGTGACCGATGTACCAAGTTTTTCTACGATGTGATTCGCACCCGCCAGCACCGGAACAGCATCTCCAGACTTCTGAATGCTGAGGGGCGTCTTGTTGGAGACCCGACGGAGATCCAGGAGGAGGCAGTCAGATTCTACACGGCCCTCTATCAGCAGACTGGCTACTCTAGCACGTTCCCTCCTCTTGTCACGAAGAGACTGATGTTCCGACATGGGAACAGGCTGCTTCTGGCACATGTGAGGATGGAGGAGGTGGAGGATATTGTTATGAAGGCCAACCCAAACAAAGCTCCCGGGCCTGATGGCTTCTCTTCGGGGTTCTTTAAGCGACACTGGGGTGTGCTTAAGACCCATGTTCTGGCGGCGGTTCAGGAGTTCTTTGTGGAGGGCAGGCTTCTGAAGGAGATGAACCACACCTTCTTGACGCTGGTTCCTAAGAAGGAGGGAGCGACCTCACTTGCGGATTTCCGGCCCATTGCTTGCTGTAATTTTCTTTACAAGATTATCACTCATCTTATGTGCAGGCGTATGGAGGGGATTATGCAGGGATTGGTGTACCAGAACCAAGCAGCGTTCATCAAGGGCCGATCGATTGCGGAGCACAGCCTGCTGGCGCATGAGATGGTGAGGGAGTTCAACAAACCTGGGGGGATGAAGGCTTGTGTGAAGCTTGATCTCCGGAAAGCCTATGATACGGTCAACAGGGACTTCCTGTCACCTGATGCTTGCCATGGAATTTGATGAGAGATGGGTTGCGAGGGTGAGGGAGTGCATCTGCTCCCCTACCTTCTCAGTCCTCATCCAGGGCACGCCGCATGGCTACTTCAGTAGCAATAGGGGGTTGAGGCAGGGTGACCCCCTCTCCCCGTATCTATTTACCTTGGTGATGGAGTACTTTACCTGCATGATGGATACGGCAGTGCATAGCAAGAGGATAGTCCCCCTTTTCCGGTTGGTGCGTCCGGTTGTATCCCACTTAATCTATGCTGACGACTTATTGGTGCTTCTCCAGCCGTCCATGCAGGGAATGAGAGCGCTCTCTGACATTATGGAGGAGTTCGGACGGCTTTCTGGGCTCCAGTTAAACAGGGAGAAGAGCAGAGTCTACTTTAGCTCCCGGTGCACACAGCAGGAGGAGAGAGCCTTCGCTTTAGGGGTGGATAGAGGCGAGCTCCCAGTGAAATACCTGGGGGTTCCGCTGACGGTCAACTATGCCAGAGAGCAGGATTGTCTCAGCTTGGTGGACTTTGCTCAGAGGAGGGTGGAAGGCTGGCAAGCTGCGGGTCTATCTTTCGGCGGCCGGATAGAGTTGGTGCGGTCAGTGATTGCAGGCATCACAATGTTCTGGTTCCAGTCTATCCAGATCCCCACGGCTACTATTCGTAAAGTAGAGGCCATCTGTGCTGACTTTATTTGGAGGGGGGGATGCATGCGATATCCTGGGACCAGTTATGTCGGCCACGGGAGGAAGGAGGAGTGGGTCTGAGGCCTCTTCACACGGTCAGGAAGACAGCTTGTGTGAAGATGGCCTGGAGATTCATCAAGGGGGGTCACTCTGGGCTAGATGGATGGCGAACAGATACCTGAGGAGGACCAACTTCTGGGCTTGCAGGATAGACAATAATTTCTCGGTCACTTTCAAGGCCATCCTTAGGTGTAGACCAGTGCTTCAGTCCGCTATCTGCAGGCACACGAAGGATGGGACGACTACCGACCTCTGGCTGGACCCCTGGTTGGGTTCCAGATCATTGCTCGAGATTAGGGGAGGGCAGCTGGACAGAGAAGCGGGCAGAGGGCTCACGTGTAGTCGGATCATCAAGGATGGAATTTGGAGGCCAGAGGGATATGCATATACTGCTCAGCTAGCCGAGGAGATTCGCATTATTCCTATCGACACTAGCCAGGCGGAGGATACATGGAGCTGGGCCGATCCAGGTACGGGGGGCGGGTCAGGTCTATTCTGCTTTCGTAGCTGCTACGATTTGGTTCGGACCCACCACGACCAGGCGGAGGAGGTGGACTTCATTTGGGGCAAAGGCGTTGCACGGAAAATGCAACTATGTGCTTATCGCCTTCTCCGGGGTAGATTGATGACGAGAGACAGACTCCTCCGGTTTGGAATACAGATCCCGGATGCCAAATGTGTGCTATGTAATGATGAAGATGAATCTATGGGGCATCTCTTCTTTGGTTGTCCGGTGACCTGACACATTTGGACTGAGCAGTGTGCACAGCTGAGAGGAGGAGTGGGGATGGACCGGGACATTCGGAGCATTCTCAGCTGGATCCGAGATCACAGAGGACGGGATCCGGGGTGGGCTAGAAGAGCCAGAGTTCGTCTTGCTGCGTCTGTTTGGCACATCTGGAAGGAGCGGAACAGACGTATCTTTGAGGGCTTGACTACCCCCCTTATTGGAATTCTACATAATATAGAATTCGATGTATCTGTAATGGCCCCATAATAGTATTATTGGGGCATGGAAAGTTGTGATGTTGTACTTTAATACCTTTTCCGCTATATGCGAGGAATAAATTCACCCTTATTCCAAAAATATATATATATATATATACTGGGTTGCATTGATCCGGAAGTGCATCACGTCTTCCACTTTCTATGTCCTCATCCAGGGCATTCCTTATGGGTACTTCCAGAGCAATCGTGGGCTTAGGCAAGGTGACCCCCTGTCCCCTTACCTGTTCACGCTTGTTATGGAATACTTCACATGCCTGATGGACCTGGCAGTGCACCGTGGGAGGCTGGTCCCTTTGTTTCGGAGGGTGGATCCCCCAGTTACCCACCTTATATATGCAGATGATCTCTTGGTGTTCATCTAGCCATCGACGGAGGGTTTGCAGACGCTTGTCGGAGATTGTGGAAGAATTGAATTCCCTCTCGGGCCTTCAGATGAACAAGGAAAAGAGTAGGGTGTACTTCAGCTCCTTATGTCCCCAGAAGGAGGAGCGGACTGATGTGCTGGATATCGATAGGAGTGATCTTCCGGTGCGATACTTAGGAGTGCCTCTCACAGTCAACTATGTGCGGGATCAGGACTGCCATAGTCTGGTGGAGTACGTCCAGAGGAGAGTGGAAGGTTGGCAAGCCGTCGGTCTGTCATTTGGCGGACGCATCGAGCTGGTCCGATCGGTAATTTCGGCTGTGGCTCACTTCTGGCTGCAGTCCATCCTCCTTCCTGTTGCCACTATTAGGAAAGTGGAGCGGCTCTGTGCATATTTCATTTGGAGGGGAGGTATGCATGCGATCTCCTGGAAGCAGCTCTGTCGACCCAGGAAGGAGGGAAGAGTGGGGCTCAGGCCGTTGCTGGAGATTAGGGAGGCCTCCGCGCTTAAACTGGCTTGGATATTCATCAACGGGGGATCTCTCTGGACGGACTGGATGCACAGCAGATACGTGAAGCAGGGAAACTTTTGGACGTGTGCTACTGACAACAATCATTCAATCACGTTTAAGACTGTCTTGAGACACAGGGGGGGTGCTCAAATCTGCTATCCGGAAGGTCATGAAGGATGGGTCTGGAACGGACCTCTGGCGGGATCCATGGATAGATCAGTGTTCACTATTTTACATCAGGGGAGCCCCGACACATTAGGAGGACAGGCGTGGTCTGACGTGTAATCGCATCATTCGCGACGGAGAGTGGAGGCCGAAGTCTTATCGGTTTACCGAGGAGCTGGATGGGATCATTAGTACTATTGCCATTGATCCGACTTTGCCTGCTGATCGGTGGATCTAGGAGCCGACCGGAGCAACTCCGAAAACTGGGGAGTTCCAATTTCGGAGCTGCTACAATCTCATCCGGCGCACCTTCCCTCAGAGTTCTGACTACGAGTTCGTATGGTGCAAGGGTCTGACCAGGAAGATGCAGCTTTGTGTCTACAAGCTTCTACTGGACCGTCTTTTGACTAGAGATCGTCTGAGTTCGTTTGGAGTGCCGGTTCTGGATCCCAAGTGTGTGCTTTGCAGTCTGGAGCATGAATCTTTAAAGCACATTTTCTTCGAGTGTGCACTGGCATGGCAAATCTGGTCGGAGCAGAGTAGAGCATTGGGAGTGTGCGTCTCCGGGAAGGGTATTGGGGACATCATCACGGTTCTCCGGGATAGTAGGGGTCGAGGGCAGGACTGGTTCCGGACCGCCAGAGTTCGTCTGGCTGTTTCAGTTTGGCATGTATGGCGGGAACGAAACCATCGAATATTTGAGGGGCTGGTCACTCCTCCGGTAGTCATTCTCCATAACATCGAGTTTGATGTAAATGCTATGGGGAATTGATGAATGGGAGTCCCACTTTGATTGTATGTTGTAAGATTATTGCTTTACTTTTGGAATAAAATTTACCCTTTTTCCAAAATATATATATATATATATATATATATATATATATATATATATATATGGAGACACGGTGTATTTGATTATAAAGATACACCGGCCTGGGGAGGGGATTCTCTAGACCCAACCTAAGTCCAAATCCAATTGTCAATCACACCACAAGATGGAGTGTCTCTCAAAGGACGAAATGCATACAGAATAAGATATTACATTATGATAAAGATACACCAAAATTGGGTTCCTCTATAGGAGCCCATTTGGTAAACCGTATTTGGAGTTGAATTTTAGGATTTTATGGATTTGGAGCCAAATCCATGGAATCCTATTTTTGGTTGGAGATGGATTTGGATATGGAAAGTATGACCAAATCCAAAATTTGGATTTGGAAGAAAGAGGTTGGATTTGGGAGGAAAAAATTAGTTATTTTTTAATAATTTCGTTAAAATATTTAATTTATAGTTTATTCAAAATTAACTAATAGTTAATTAAAAATTAGTCATTACTATTATTTTAAAAAATATTTTTTTATAAATAAAAATTAGTTATTGTTTTTAATAAAAATTTAACTAATAGTTAGTTATCATAGTTATAATCTAAGTTAATAATTTATTAATTTTATTATTTAATAATTTATAATAATCTTAATTTATAATTTATAATTTTATTAATCATAATTATAATAATTTATTAATTATAACTGTAATCTTAATAATAATTTATTAATTAATATCCAATTATAATCATAATTAATAATTTATTAGTCTTATTATATTATTGATTAATAATTCGTTAATTACTATTTTATTATAATCTTAATTAATAATATTTTAATCACAATTATAATCATATTTTATATTTTATAATTTATAATTTAATAATCAATATATTATAATAGTTTAATTAATAATTTATTAATCATCATTATATTAATTGATAATTACTATTTTTAAAATATTTAATTTATAGTTAATTAAAAATTAGCTAACAGTTAATTAAAAATTAGTTATTATTATTATTATTTTAAAAAAATTTATAACTAAAAATTAGTTATTATTTTAATAAAAAATAACTAATAGTTAGTTATCATAAATTATCATCGGTATTTTACTTTTTAATAATTAATATATTATTAAAATTTTAATTAATAATTTATTAATCGTCATTATAATTATCATTATATCTTAATTAATAATTTATTAATCATAACTATTATCATAATTATAATTATAATTTAATTATTAATCATAACTATAATTATAATTATAATAGCTAATTAATAATTTATTTATTTATTATTTTATTAATTATAATAATAATTTAATTATTAATCATAACTATAATTATAATTATAATAGCTAATTAATAATTTATTAATCGTCATTATAATCATCATTATATCTTAATTAATAATTTATTAATCATCATTATATCTTAATTAATTATTTATTTATTTATTTATTATTATATTAATTATAAAAATAATTTATTTATAATCATAACTATAATTATAATAGCTAATTAATAATTTACCAAATCCTATGTTTGGTTGGAGTTGAATTTGAATTTGGATTTGGATTTGAAAATTCATGATTTGGATTTGAATTTTGGATTTCCAAATCCAAATCCAAATACAAATCCATTTTACCAAACAAGGCCCAGGATCCAATCTGATTCCAATTGCCAACCTTATACCACAAAATGGTCACAAAAGAACGACAAAACACACAGACAAATGAAGTAGAACATCATTATTATAAACCTCAGTGTAAAAAATGAAGAAGAGAAAAAAAAATCACTCACGCCATTCGAGGATATCACTAGGCAAAGGACGGGCCACAACCTGGGGAACCGGTTCCTGCAAACATGAAAGTAAACGAAATTAGTACCAACTTTTTACAGAAACAGATCAACTACTAGTTGGTACAGGAAACAGAGATTTCTGAACAATGCCTAAAGTTGCAGAAGATAATAGTGAAAGGAACACACAAGATGGGTCAAATCATGAATACTAAAGACACTCCGTCGCATAGAGACTACAGCATAGATGACAAAGATGACGGTATAGATGACTGAATCATAACAGTGGTAACAAAAGATGAAGCATGAATATAAATACTCTTCACATATTGATCAAAGATTTGCAATAAAATATCATCAAAATCAGCCTCTTACTACATGCTTCCTCAATACAATGACCAAGAAATTAAATTGACAATAGCAAGCATGAAACATGGACCACAACATTTTGAATCAGTGATGGCCAATCCACCACCAGCCCTTCCAGAAAGAAAAAATAAAAGAAAACATAAGAGAAAAAAGTAGAACTGTAAACTCGATGTTAACATGGTCCTCATGTCATGTTTGGTTCACGGATTTAAGGAATCATGAAAGGAAAGTTGTTCATTTCCTTTGTTTGGTAGTCACAAACTTGGGAACTATTTTTTTGAGTGGGGAAAATAGGGGGAAGATGGTTCCTCTCAGAACTTATGGGATTGATTTTTCGTTCTCCTTTTCCAACATTTATTACGAAAATTTAGGTCGACAATAGCCCTACTCAAATGTGTGATGGCCTATTTTAACCATTACTTTTAGATTTCTATGATGTTATTTTTATTTTAAAATGCATGGATATTATTGGAAATTTGGAACATTGATATATTAATATCTTTTCTTTCTTGCACCAACCAAACAATGAAAGGAAAATCAAATGGTCTCTCTTGAATGTTTTTCCTGTTTTACCAAACACAGGAAAGAAAATCTCACAGAAATTATAATTTTTCAACCCCATGGAAAAGACAAGGGAATTGATTTTCCTTCTGAGAACCAAACAAGGACCTCAGGGTACATAACTATTCCACTATTGCAAACTGCTAAGGTTCTCGACAAGTCCAGTATGTTAATGCTTTATATATATGGTTCAAGACTACCATATTGCTACTAACTGCCTCTGTCTGGCATGTGTGGAGAAAATGGAATCGGCGTATTTTCGAGGGGCTCTCCACTCCCCCAATAGGCATACTTTACAATATTGAGTTTGATGTAAATGCTATGTCACCCTAGTAGGGTGAGAGGTCCATGGGATGTACTGTAAGCTGTATGAGTTGATTTTGAAATAAAATTTGAACTTTTCCATATATATATATATATATATATATATATTTCCACTACTAATTGCAAGGTTCTCAACAAATCCAGTTCAGTATGTCAATGCTTAAAAGATTATATATATACACACACATAAAGCATATCATATTACTAAAAAAATTGGTGTAAGACATTCTTGCCTAAAAATATTATTATTTATGGAAAAAAAGAAAATATTTAGGGTCTGCTTGGATTGAAATGGGGGGAGGGGGGGAGGGGGGAGGGGAGGAAAGTTAAGTGAGGGAGAGTAGAGTCAATACATATACCCTTTGCTTGGATTGGAGGAAGATTTAAGTGGGGTGTATTTAATAACTCTTGCTTGGATCGAAGGTTTTGAGTGAGAGGAGAATTAATAAAAATACAATAGTTACCAAAATATACATATTATATATGTCATAAAATTAAATTTAATTGGAATTTTAATTAAAACTTGTCAAAATATCTTCACAAATGAGGAAGATACAGAGCAACATATTGAAAACATGAAAAAATGGAGAAAAAAGTCATAATATTTTATATGACAAATAAAGAATATGTACGACTTTTTAAACAAAATTCCACAATCCCCTCTCGTTAACCCTCTGATTTGCGGGTTAAAAATAGACAAAAGAGGGTTAAAAAAACCACTTAACCCTCTATAACCCCCTCCCTCAAACCAAACATAATTTTTATTTCCCCTCACTTAACTCTCTTAACCCTCAATCCAAGCAGACCCTTAGTATCCCTTCATAACCCTCTTTTTTTTGCATTATTATACAAGTTAAACAAATCCAGATGCATTATTAATCTCCACCAGCCGCCATTAAGACATCCTCTCCTCATAGACGATGGATATCCCGGAGGGTGTCACCATCCGCGTGAAT
The DNA here is from genome assembly GCA_029216955.1 of Iris pallida. Taxonomy (NCBI): domain Eukaryota; kingdom Viridiplantae; phylum Streptophyta; class Magnoliopsida; order Asparagales; family Iridaceae; genus Iris; species Iris pallida. The sequence continues at coordinate 4,362,294 of JANAVB010012195.1, forward strand.
TCAAAGATCGTCGAGGTGGAGGGGCCGTGCGAGAAGCTGACGAGGAACTTCAAGCACCCGAACCTCGACTTCCAGCTCGCTTAGGGGGGAGGAAGCTCAAGGTCAACACGTGATTCGACTCCAAGAAGCCCATGGTGACGATCAGTTACGTCTAGAACCTCGTCATCGGCATCACCAAGAGGTAGCGGTAGAAGATGAGGTTCGTGTACGTCCACTTTCCCATCAACGCCAACATTATAAACTCAAGCTCCAACATCAAAATCTAGAACTTTGGGGAGGGGGGAAGAAGATGAAATTTCTCAACATTTCGATTTTTTGGAAATTTCTCAGCTTTTGAAATGATTCGGAGGACGTACCTGATGAGTAACATGACTACCTTGAACGTGAAAGGATAAAAGACAAAGATTCAAGGATAGAATGACGGATCTGATTAAATACATAAATAGGAAAAGACTCTAAAAAGAAATACGAGACCAAATCAAAGGACATATGTGTTTGCAATACGAGAGCATCTATACAAAGGCTTCTGTTCTTCAAGATATTCATGTTTCAATTCGTTCTAAGGTGTGTAAAATAGTTGTACTAAAGTCCATAAGTCTTACATGTTGGACTAGCTTATTTTTTTCATGCAAATTTCACAAAGCTTATACAAATCGTATATTGAGGATGTTCCGTTGTTTAAAGGATGCTCTTCAAAGTTTATTCTTCTGAATTAAGTCTCTTTTTGTATGCCCAATTAATACTGTATGCTCAAATTCATTTTGCTTGGGATTTTCATGATTCATGATAGATATCCTTGGCTGTCATCCATAGGATGATATATATATATATATATATATATATATATATATATATTTCAGAGGTAATATATATATTTCAGCTACCTCTGCTTCCAGAAGGAGGAGTTGGCAGGCGCGCTGGGAGTTGAGAGGAGCAAGTTACCGGTGAAGTATCTAGGGGTCCCTCTCACGGTCAACTATGCGCGGATCAGGACTGTCAGTCTGGTAGAGTACGTCCAGAGGAGGGTTGAAGGATGGCAAGCTGCTGGTTTATCCTTTGGAGGACGTATTGAGCTGGTTAGATCGGTGATATCAGTTGTAGCCCATTTCTGGTTGTAATCCATCTTACTTTCTATTGCCACTATCAGGAAAGTGGAGCGGATTTGTGCAGACTTTATATGGAGGGATGGTATGCATGCGATCTCCTGGGAGCAGCTTTGTCGTCCCAGGAAGGAGGGCAGAGTGGGGCTACAGTCATTGTTGGAGATCAGGGAGGGCTCGACGCTGAAGCTGGCATGGAGATTCATCAATAGGGGATCCCTCTGGGCTGACTGGATGCATAACAGATATGTGAAACATGGCAACCTATGGGACTGTGCCATGGACAATAACCATTCAGTCACTTTCAAGACTATTTTGAGACAAAGGGGGGTACTCAAATCTGCAATCCGAAGGGTCATGAAGGATGGGGCTGGCACAGACCTCTGGCGGGACTTGGCTTGATCGTCAATCTCTGTTAGAGATCAGGGGAGCACCGTCGCATCAGGAGGACAAAAAGGGTTTGACTTGGCAACGGATTATCCGAGATGGAGAGTGGAGCCCTGAGTCTTACCGCTACACCGAGGAGCTTGGTGAGATTATCAGGGCAGTCATCTTGGACCAAGTATTGTCGGTTGATCGATGGGTCTGGGACCCGCCTGGAGTTTCTACGGGGACTGGACAGTTCCAGTTCTGGAGCTGCTATAATCTCGTTAGGCGCACTTTCCCCCTGAGTACTGACTATGAGTTCATATGGTGTAAGGGACTTGCAAGGAAGATGCAATTGTGTGTTTACCGGCTTCTTCTTGGTCGTCTCCTGACGAGAGATCGACTTCGTGCTTTTGGGGTTCAGGTCCCTGACCCTAAGTGTGTGCTATGCAGTATAGAGAATGAATCTATAAGGCACATTTTCTTTGAGTGTGACCTGTCATGGCAGATCTGGTCTGAGCAAAGCAAGGTGTTGGGTGGATGTGATTCCGGAAAGGGGGTTGGGGACATCATCTCTGTGCTCCGAGATAGCAGAGGAAGAGGACAGGACTGGTTCCGGACCGCCAAAGTCCGACTGGCTGCCGCTGTTTAGCATGTATGGAGGGAACGAAACCGTCGTATCTTTGAGGGGTTAATCACCCCTCCTGTAGGCATCCTCCATAACATTGAATTCGATGTACATGCTATGGAGAACTGAAATGTGGGAGTCCCACCATGATTGTATGTTGTAAGATTATTGCGTTGCATTTGGAATAAAATTAACCCTTTTTCCAATATATAATTGAATTCGATGTACATGCTATGGAGAACTGAAATGTGGGAGTCCCACCATGATTGTATGTTGTAAGATTATTGCGTTGCATTTGGAATAAAATTAACCCTTTTTCCAATATATATATATATATATATATATGAGAGACATGTTAAATAGACACTGGTGTAAGAATTTTATTCTTACACTAGCTCTAGATTGTTGATTTTAAATTGATCCTATGGTAGACAATTTTTCAATTAACTATTGAAAGTTTTAAAGATCAGATTTTAAATTACGAATCTTAATAAATGGTCAATACTAATTATTGACAATACTATCTTCTTTCTATGCTATATAGAACCTTTCTAACTGAAGTTGCTAATTACTGCTAATAAGGGCTTAGTTTGGTTCCCATTGGTTCCCATTTGAGATGGTAAACGCTCCATTTCAAATGGCAAACGCCAAATGGTGCTCTTTCGAGAGTGTTTGGCATTTGTTGTTTTCAACCAATGTATGGTGAAATCAGCAAAAGTGGAACGAGATTTTGTTAGCGGTTTTGGTCAAAATGGTGACATAAATGGCAACACCCCATTTACATAAATGGCAACACCTCATTTCAAATGGGAACCAAACTAGTCTATGTTTTTCTTCTTCCTAGTTCAATGACAATCAGGAAGGAATTTCAAGCTTGATCTCCTCAGAAACAGCAGCCATTACAAGTTTTGTGGGAAGATTATTCAGGAAGAATAAAGAGATGGTACTAGATGAATCAAATCAAACTTCAAAAAAAAAACATAAGGCATGCACTTAGAGAGTATTAAAGGTCTATGCTCTCTACCCATCCCTACAGGATGACCCTTTAAACTAATTAATGTCTATCAACTAATATACTTATATTTTCTGACTTCCATCAACTTTCAAACAAAATTCCATGATAGGCCAAATACAAATATTTATACAGATTACAGCTGATCCAAACAATTGTAATCAAAGAAAACTTCTCTTTAAGTTCTCATTTTCCCAGCTTCTATCTGACTCTTACACTAGCACTTCCAGTCGAACCATAGCATGATAATTAAGAATTTGATAATATTTTTTAACAATATATTTCCTTTTTTTCTTAATTAGTTGCAAGATGAAAGCATTTTCTCAACTCTTGCATTGCAATAGACGAGTGAATAATAATAATGGTACATGAAGGATAAATGCACACACTTTCTCCATATTTAAGTCAAATCCAATACTTACAAACTAGATTGGTGCAGGGAAAGTTTGTGCATCGGTGGGTGGAATAGTGTTGCCGGTAGACTAACAATATATATAACTTTCCGTATTGGGTAGAAGAGAGAAGAAAAATATTAGAAACAGAAACAGAAAGTAGAAGACAATACCAACATCGGAAAAGATGATACCTATGGTAACGGTTATTAGAAAAAGACGATGTTTGTCATTGGTTAAGGTTCTCAATTTAAAATTTTCTATATCCACCATTAGACCAATTTAGTTCTTCCCATTAAAAATAGAAGGTGCAGCAAAAGCAATATAGAAGTTGTATTAATTTTCTCGAGGGACATATTTCCTGCTAGTAAAAAAAAAAATAGTTCTTCTGCATTGCAAATTTATATTTCCATAGTGTGAAATTCAATGATATAAATTTCTTCATTGCTAAAAATCTTTATTCACAATTCTAATTATTCTTTCTGTGCTGTTTCTCTATTTTTATCACAACATATATCAATATGCTTAGTTTGCCATAAGCTTACCGTCTGCTTGGAGTTTTTGCCAGTTCTTACTTCAATATGAACTAGTCAATGCTATGAACATAAATAGGCAAAAGGAAATACAGAGTGCTTTGATCTTGTTGATGCAAAAAATGATCACATACTTAACATCAACGCACCTTACAAAGTGCATGATATTCCTTTTGAAGCCGTTTCACACAAGCCCTCTCCGCCATCAGAGACAGGATCAAACTGTCAAGCAATTCCTTACTTCTCCACCACTGCAGCTTTTAAGACGCTTGAGGTTAAACTTCTGGAAACAAAATGAAATATTTTGAATAACAGAAACTCAAATTAACATATAGTCAAAAAAAATAATGAAAAGCATGTAACCCTTCCAAATTCTGAAGCACATCATAGTCAACATGCAACTAAATCATGTATAATGGTAACAATGCGAAATATTCCTAAGTGTTGAAGCATGCGCCAATTTAACCGAAGCCACACTATATGAGTGTTCCTTATTATTTTGACTGCATAATCATGATTGGAAATTTCACACAATAAATCAAGAACAAATAAATCGTTATCATCGTCAAGATAAATCATCTTTGTAAGGCTTTTCCCTCTAAATGAGTTTCACCACTGAGAACACAACTCTAAATTAAGAAGGCATCACAAAGGTATTGATCATATTATTCAAGACCAGTTGTCAACCAAATGTCATCCCTCCCATGCAATGATGTGTTCCTTGCCAAGGAAGCTATGGACATCAGGGGGCTAATTGTAAACCATAAAGACCAGTTGTCAAGTAGTAAAACCAATCATATTAAAGGTCAAAAAGTAAGAAAATGTCCTCATAAGTCTAAATGGCTAAAAAGGAATGATATGATTTTGCAATGGGAAAGTGCACTAACATCTACACACTAGGGAAACAGCCAACCGTAACACATTATTAAGCAATAGGCAGTTGACAGTGAACAAAGACTATGTATCTAATGATCTAATCTGTGTCGAGAACAACAGCTCAGTGTTTGATTAGATCATCTCCAGCTTGGGTCTGACATTTATAAAAGATAAAGATCCTTGACTCCTATACATGCCTACATAAACCCCACAAGTCCATAATGAACAGATCTCAACCCTGAATTATAACAAAACTAAACAAGGAGAGGCTTGTGAATTTATCTATAGGAATGGAAATACTTCAGTTAAAATGAGAGACAATACAGATTGGTAAATCAAACCCAAAGAAAAAACTTCCCTAAGCATGATCACTAAATATGTAGTTCATGAAGCACTTCATTCCATGTTACTGCTATCAAGGCCACTTAAAAATATATCAAATATATGAATGGTGGGCTACCAAGGTAGCAATCGACAGGAAATAAATATAAACCCAGATTACGAATAAATATACTTAAATGAAAAACCCAGCTTCATTCAAATCCTATCACGAAACTCAAAAGTTGTCCCCATGCTGGACCATAAGTATTTCCATTATCGTGATCAAAACTTAACAAGATATTTTCATAAGAAAGTAAAGAAGTCAAAATTATCGTTGTCAGTATATCATTCAACCAGCTTTAGACATAAACCACAACACTTTTATTACTGATACACTTTCATATTTGTAAGCCACATAACTTACTGTAATAACAACCAAGGATAATTCCAAAATAGGATCAGCAACTGGGCAAAGTCTTATTTGAGTGGCCAGCTGGTGGTACAATTACTTCAATTAAGTGAAGTCTGCCAGGTGAATAAAGATACGACCATAACTGGCTTTAAACTTGTTAAAGTCCCCGCCACTTGCACCAAAACTCTAGAGCATTAGTGAGAGTTGTGGGTTAATATTTATATTATTCTAGGCCAATTTTATGGGTGGATTAACACATCGGTATACTTTTTTTAAAATCCGTTTAACATGTATGTCAGAGGAGATTCGAACCTGGGTTGCTCCAATACAATGTTAAGTTCCATGCCACTTGCACAAAAACTCTAGAGCATTGGTGAGGATTGAGGGTTAATATCTATATTATTCTAATAACCTAATTGCTATAATCGACCATTGAAATTTGTTGTGTCCATCTATCTCGACCACTCATTTGGAAACATGTAAAGTAATCTCTTTATAAACTTTTGAAATAAGCAATTATGACAATTGACAAGCTTGAGTCTATTCGGTATCTAATGAACTATTTAAATGAGTTTGCCATATAACTTAATCCCCTGTTACTTCAATATAACCACTCAAAACTATAAAAAAATTAAAAAAAAAAATGTGTTGCAGTGCCATAAAGCTCCCACTTATGCAGGGTTTGGGGGTCAAGTTGTACGCAGCCTTACCCCCATAAATATGGAGATTGATGTTTTCATGACTCAAACCAGCATCCTCCAGGATAAAAAAAAAAAAAAAACAAGCTTTACCATCGTGCCAGACGACATCCTCTAATACAAGCACTCAAATTCAACGATGTAAGTATATATAGAGCAACAATAAAGATGGGATGCTTTTGTTTTTGGAGCTCATCCGATATGTCAGAAAGTACATAATGGAGTATCCACAGTCAAAATCAATCCATTACAAAATATATATCCTAAAACCAACAAACCATATTTTTGAAATTGCTTAATGAGTCACAATTCAAATAGACTATTTTAAAAAGTAACCTGAAGAGAGAAGCAGTTTGCTACATTGGGAATCCAACTCTTTGATTGTAATCGCGGTATTGAAAAACACATTTCATGGTCTTCGAACAGTTTGTATAAGATACTTGGTGATTATACAAAATAAGTAAAAGTAACTCAATAGGTTCCGGGTTTATAGATATTTCAAATGGCGTAGATCAAGATACCAGGGATGGCTAAAAAATGTAGATCAATATGGGTGTATTCACAAATTGTAGCCTAAGGACCCACAACAAGCTTATACCATTGCATTTATGTTCGGATGAATATTTACCATCCAGGAACAGGGGAAATGGAGTCTTTGTCTAAAGCAATGTGTTGAGATCAGTTGCATCAATGTACTAGAAGAAATGCAGAAGAACTTTAAGAAAGTATCCTTTCTCAAGCTATTCTAAAATAATGACATACAAGTGCATCAACAGAACTGACAATCAACAGGACCTATAATGTGTTGGGTCCAGGTCATACTTCCAGTGTTGCCACTCTGACCGCTCAACTGGTCACACAGACTGGATTGATTCAGTCAGGTGCTCGAATTGGTTTTCTCATATTAATGCACGACCGATCAACCAGTCTTAGTAACCAGTCAAACAGCCTTGGGCCTAAAGTGGAAGTCGGTTCCGGGTTTTCATGTGCAGGGTCTTGTTATGCTATTTAAAGAGACCTACGGCTTCTTGGGAGATAATCATGGTGCTTGTGTGTTGATGACCATCAATAGTTTGAGAGAACAAAAGGGAGGTTGAAGAAGAGAGAGATTGGATTTATTGGGTCTCGTAGGGTGTAATATTTCGGGATTCCCTCTGTGTTTTCGTGAAGTTGCAGTGAACCTTGTAAGAGCCTTGTAATACATTGTGTAGTAGTGATCGTGCTCTCCCATGGATTTCCCGTAATCCTTGTGTGCTATTTGTCTTAGTTTGTATTTGATCTTATTTTTCTTTGCAAGAGCCGCAACTTACCATTGCTGGTGCGGAGGCCTCGCCGAGGAGCACAATCTTCAGAGAAAATAGTTTTTGTGTCTTCTTCCCAACAAAATGAACCAACCTAACTTCGTATAGTGAACATGGGTCAGCAATTACTCATACTCCCACAAAAGCGTTCCAAATTTTGGCCATAAATGGCTTTAAACCAAAACCAACATCCTAAGGAACCCGCTAGAGATCTAGTATCTAGACATAGCTCCTGATCCCTCCTGATCCCTAAGCTGAATTTTTCCCGCGACAAATTTCCTCTACTGTCTTCAGTGTGACCTAAATAAATTAAATTTAAAATAAAACTTCCCTTTTCTAGTTGATGAATGAATCAGAATGATTCTATAGTTTGCAACATAAATTGTAGATTATATATAGCAATAAAGTTGAATTCAATCCTCATATACACTAGCCCAACTGGTGAATGAATCAAAATGACTATACTGGCGACTTCCAAAACCCTAGCTTTTAGTGAGAAGTCATTCACAATAATCGAAAGACTTCAATTTCAAATCATAGAATTCATATAAACGTATATTCATACTAAATTAACGGGGGGAAACGAAGGATTGCAAGCAGATCAATCATTACGACAACTGAACCCAGGATCGGAAAATTTTAGCCAAAATTTGAAATCGAGATTGAGATGGACTTGGACTTACTGGCGAAATTAGGGTTTGGATCGGGAGGAGCAAATCTGGAGGATTGGGGAGAGAGGGGATTGACCGAAGCTCGATTAGGAAATTGTTTGCTTTATTTATTTATTTCATTCCTTCTTCTTTGCAAAAAGACTCACCTCTCTCTCTCTCTCTCTACGCGTCGGTTTTGACTTTGACGTTTGGAAATTTGGTATGTCCCAAATGGGCCGTATGTTACGGGGAACTATAAATTTCCTCATCCAACTTTTACTACTTTCCGGCCCATAAATACTCGTACATCCATATAAACTGTTAACTTTAATACAGAATTCATCGTAAAACAAATTATTTCTAGGAAAAAAAATATGTGGAAAATAAAATAATTCTACGGAACTATTTTAGTGGAAAAAAATTCATAAAATTTAAAAAAGTACATAATGCAGTTGTTTGCTTGTAATTATTTTCTTATAAAAAATCATGAGAAACTTAATTTAGATATTTGATTGTCATTATTTTTTACGAAAAATAATTATTTTTTATAAAAAATTATATTTTTCTATAGGTTAGGTCAGTTTCATTTTCCATTTTATATGGTATTACTCAAGTAATGAGTCTGAAGTTCACCATCTTTAATGCATCTAACATGTTCTTGTACTAATTGGATTAAATTTCGCATCCATTTCAATTAAACTTAAAAATTGATATTATTTGTTTCATGTCCTTTCTTTACCATGAAAAGCAAGGTTATTTTAGGAAGATGTTTCACTATAGCAATAATTCTTAGTAAAACATTTTCCTAATGTTCATTTTCCTTATTAATTTGTTCTTGTATGTTTTCATCGTTCGTCATATTTTTGTAATATTGTTCTAATTCAATCCAATTGCCCATATTACTGATATGTTCATGACTTGTTTCAAGACTTTTTAAGTTTAAAGCCAAGATTTTCCCAATCGCTAGTTCCTTTATTAAGTAATTGATTAGCACTACATTTTAAATCAGAATATTTTGAATAAACTAGCCATCTACTTTCATATTTTTCTCCATTCAACAATATTGTTGGTAAAATAATGAAATTGGCTATTTGTTGTAAATATGGATAATTCACATAATTAGTTGGCCTACAACCTATGTCACTTGGTTATCCATAACCTATGACTTATGGTTATCTATAACCTATGCCTTTTGGCATTTTTCTTTTAATTATCATCATGATGTTAACCTCCATTGTAAGCCTATATAAAGGGCTATTCTCAAGATGATTGAGACAAGTTAATGAAGAAACAATTTTCTCCATTTTTTATCTCCATTTCTTTGTTTTACAATACGTTATCAGCAGCATGCTCTAGGAAATAGAAGAAGGAAGAAATATTTCACATAAGGGAGAAAGAATTCTCTTAAGAAAAGAAAGGTAGAAGTCACTTATATTGAAGAGGTAGGTCTAATCTTGTATACTTAGATATATGCATGTTTTAGTAAAACTAAATACATATTTGATTTATGTGTTTATAGATCGATTAGAACGCAAATTTTCTAGATCTACGTTTTCTTTTAGTTTTAGATCTAAATATGTATTGAACATGTTCACAATTTCATTCAAAATAGAAAATTTATGATAATCTATTTAAGATTATGTATAAATTCTATTTCTATATGTTTTCGTATGAACTTTAAAATTCATCTAGAATATCTTAAATTTTTTTCCACTTATTTGGAGTTAGTTAATTTCATTAAATTAGTTCATGTGAATTGGTTATTTCTATTATTTTATTTATTTGAATTCTATAGTGTACTACTTCATATTGTTGTATATGTGAATCAAATTATATTAAAAAAAAGTACCCAAAATATATTATTATATTATGATCACATTGTTGTATATGTGATAAACATAAAATATAATATTCTTTGGTAGCATTTTATCACATTGTTGTATATGTGATATACATAAGACATAATATTCTTTGATAACGTTTTATCACATTGTTGTATATGTGATACTTCTTTGATAGCGTTCTACCATATTGTTGTATATGTGATACACATGAGGTGTGGCATATGGGTTCATGTGGGAGTATTTTTTATGTGTTTCATCACATTGTGGCATATGTGAAGTTTTGTAACCTTAAGGCGCTTATCAATTTTATTATTAATTAACATCTAATATAATTATTTTATGTCATGTAGATGTCGAATCTTGTAAAGTTTGAATTCAAAGCTCTTGATGTGAGCAGAGATAATTATTTATCATGACAATGGATGCAAAGTTGTAATTGCAGTCCAACAAGCTTGATGGTACTATCAAGAAGAAAAATAAAGAAAGTTCTAAAGCCAAGGTCAAGACTTTGATTTGATTTTTCTAAGACATCATATCCATGATGGTTTAAAATAGGATATCTATGTGAGGATGATCCATTGAATTTGTTGACATCTCTAAATGATAGATTTGACCACCAAAGGATGGTAATACTTCTGACTGCTGAAATTAAATGGTTGAATTTAAGATACCATGACTGTAAAAATGTCAAATAATATAATTGTGCTCTGTTTAATATTGTTCCTCGTCTTAGATTGTGCGGAGAAAAAGTAACATAGACTCAAATGATTGAGAAAATCCTCTTCATTTTTCATGCAAGTAATATGCTTTTGTGGTAATAATATCGTGAATGAAATTTCATAAATTACTCTGAACTGGTGACTATCTCAGTGTAGCAAAGGCAAATAGTAACGTTTTCATAAAAACCACAACTCTAGACCAACTGGGTCGATGGCAATTCCTGAGACAAATGCTAATTTTGGAATTAGCAGAGGTCGTGGTGGAGGACGTGGAAGAGGGAATGAAAAAAAAATTGTGGAAGATATTGTATTGGTTATTAACCTTACAAAGGTTGAAACAATGGTTCACGAAAGAATAAATGAACAAGTGGACAACACCCTCTAACAAAGGGAATCAAGTTACAAATGAACAGTTTGAGAAGAAAGTAATGCAATTTTTATTTTTTGAATGAGCACTCGGTCAATATATGTTTATTTCAAGTATTTATAAACTATTTATATTTGAAGTCATACTTTTGGTTTCCATCATGGAATGTCTAGGCCATGAAAGTTTTGTTTTATTGAAATATATATATATATATATATATATATATATATATATATATATATATATATATATATATATATAGGAAAATTCTACAATACATCCGCTGGAAATGGATGTATCGATACATCCGAAATCTGGACCGTTGGATTTTAATCCAACGGTTCAGGTTTAATTCAGATAAAATAATACAGGAGACATCATTTAATGCTGATTTAGACTTCTGACCTGTTGGTAACTTGCTTTAGCAGGTCATTCTTCACTTTAATTTTTTCAATGAACACCCTAAATTAACTCATATTTACTCTCTCAAAAGTCCATCCAATTTAATCTGAACCTTTTTTTTTTTTTGGGTTACATGCCATGGTAGTCGTGGTGGTGCTGGTGGTGGTGGAAAGAGAAACGGAGATGAAGAAGGAAATAAGAAACGGTTTGGATCGCGTCGAACGTCGTCGAGCACCCCTAGAACAACGAGGAGTACCAGCTGCGCCGAGAAGAATCGGTCCGCTTCGCGTCGGACGTCGTCGAGGCCTCCTCGAACAAGGAGAAGTACCAGCGACGCCGCTCTAATTTTACTGTCCATGCCATTGTCTGAAATTTTATTTTTTATTAGGAGTACCAGCTGCGCCGAGAAGAATCGGTCCGCTTCGCGTCGGACGTCGTCGAGGCCTCCTCGAACAAGGAGAAGTACCAGCGGCGCCGCTCTAATTTTACTGCCCATGCCATTGTCTGAAATTTTATTTTTCATTTAACAATTTAATATTTTGTTAATAAAGCTACATGTCATGGTGGTGGTGGTGAACTGAGGAAACCTGCTTCTGAGGTCGGGCGGATTATTTTTTAACTTTTCTAAAGATAATATTTTCGAGGAGAATATTTTTTTGGACAAAAAATGGCCATTCTCTTTGCTTTTAACACGGAGAATGGTACATTTAGGACGGAGAATGGTACATTTAGGACGGAGAATACGGCGAATGGCCATTCTCTTTGCTTTTAATATGGCAAATGGACGGTGAATACGGCGAATGGACGGAGAATGGCCATTCTCTTTGCTTTTAATATGGCGAATTGACGGTGAATACGGCCAATGGACGGAGAATGGCCATTCTCTTTGCTTTTAATACGGCGAATGGACGGAGAATGGTACATTTAGGACGGAGAATGGACGGAGAATACGGCGAATGGCCATTCTCTTTGCTTTTAATACGGCGAATGGACGGTGAATACGGCGAATGGACGGAGAATGGCCATTCACTTTGTTTTTAACACGGAGAATGGCCATTCTCTTTGCTTTTAATACGGCGAATGGACGGAGAATGGTACATTTAGGACGGAGAATGGTACATTAAGGAAGCCGACAAAAGCTCGTTCTCTCAAATCTCTTCTTTGTGTAAATTAAATCCAAGGAGGACACAATCCCTAATTTTAGTTATTGCTTAGCAGAGTCTGCTTAGTTGTTGTAAAATTGTGGTGTTGCTTCTGTGGCACTTTCATCTTTAATCTCATGTTTTCTATGAATATGTGTTCTGTTTGATTTTGATTTAGTAATCTTTCCGTATTTAGTTTTTTTGTTTCATCTAACAATTTAATATTTTTGTTATAAATCTACAGGGCATGGTGGTGCTGGAAGGAGAAACGGAGATGAAGAAGAAAAGAAGAAGTTCCGGTTCGCGGTGGACTTCGTCGAGTTCCTCAATCAAGTGGAATTAAACCTCTTATAGAGTTCCTTAATTGGAGTTGATCACGATAACCTTTTGTAATTTTCAAACGGATAGTAGAATCTTCCTCGAGCCCTCCTCAATCAAACGGCTAGTAGAATCTTCCTCGAGCTCTCCTTAATCAAACGGCTAGTAGATTGTTTGCTAGTCTCGAAATTTATTTGTCTTTCCATCTTCCTCACTTTTTGTACTTCTCTCTTGCTATATATACAATAGTTTTCTTGTTTCATAGTACTATTATTCATTCTGAAATACATAGAATAGTTTTCTGAAATACAATAGTTTTCTTGTTCTCAAGATGTCTACTCGTGTGGGGGGAAATGTAGAAGACGTAGAAGATTGGATGCCAAATCCAAATGAAACCTTCATTCCGCGTTTGTTGCGCAAGATTGAACAACATCTGTCGACGATTTCAGCTGATGTTGCAAAGATAAAAATTGAACAAATGAAGTTATCTCGGCGTTTGGATAATATTGAAGAATCTCAAGCTTTGAAGGAGGCATCTTCATCTAGAGCATTTAATAATGTGAAGGTGGTTTTCGTTGAATCTTCTTCCGAAGAGGAGGACGTGGAGCTGCAGTCTCGTAGTAAAGCATTGGACCGATATCTCGCATTGGACGCTATAGAAGAAGAAGAAATTGACTTTAGCAGTCCTTCTAAAAGAATGCGTCGAAATTTACAGCCGGTCACACCATCCAAAAATTTAATAAGGGGTTCAACCTCGAAGCCTAGCAATTGTACTAGTGTTTCTTCGAGATATTATGACTATATTTTTACAGATGATAGACCTGACGAGTAAGTAATATGAGTTTTGATTTAATTCCAACAGTTTTTTTCTCCTAATTTATTCGTTTCTTTTCTTAGAGAAATAATATCATCTTGCAACAAAACCTATGTGTCTCGGTGGGAGATGAAGACCTTAGCTCCTTTAACTAAAATTACCAATAGGGTATGTATAAATAGTATATTTCTTCTTAGATGCCATCTATGTTTACTTCGATTCCATCGCTGACATTTTTAATAATTTATTCAGATTGTAGGTATTGTATCTGCTCTTCTCACCGTGGAGGAACGGAGAAGAACCTCCAATAAGCTAATGTATGGTTTTTACCAATAAGGATGTCGGTGAGTGAGCATTTTATTCTTCAATGCATAGGCATTAACAATTTTATCGTTTGTTTGTCCTTCGTAATGTATTAATTGATGTGTATGTAGAAAGCCACGTTACCTCCATCCGTCAAAAAGCCTTATGAATTATGGAAGAAGTTTAAATATTTTCAGGATTACATGGGATCTTTAAGCACTTGTAAAGAGGTATTAATATATTTATGCTTAATTATTAATCCTAATTTTCTGAAAATTTACTAATTTGTTTTACCTAATTATCCTGATTCAGATATACATACCCATTCATTTGGGCGAACACTATACTCTTGCAAGAGTTATGTTTAAAAACAGGACTGTTGAAATTTGGGACTCACTTGCATCTAAAGATGATCCGATTCAAAGCAGAACAGTTATAAAAGAAATAGTAAGCTCATATTTATCAATTTTTATGAATTGGGTACAAGAATACGCATTATACCAATACATATTGTTTTCTGGTAATTGTAGCTTTCAAATTTGGATATCTTTCTCGAAGAAGAGATTTTGAAGCTGAGAGATGCTAGGTTCAGCTTTTCTACTTTTGCAATAAAACGTCCTTCTTATGTTCCCCGCCAAGGCAATTTAGTTGATTGTGGAATTTTTTTAATTGCATTCATGAAAGACCGATGTAGCCTGGACTACCGTTCTATCGATGTAAGTATGAAAATATGTCGTCAAAAACTTCAACTTTTTAGAGCAATATTTTTGATGTTTGTTTGTTATATGCAGTTTGATACGGAAAAGGAAAGACGCATAGTTGCTGAATGGATTACAACTTCAGAGCACAATGAAGAGCTAAAAAAGAAGTCCAATCTGGTTGAATATGGAAGACGATGATTTTTTTTCTTCTTCTTTTATATTTAATGTATGGAAAGCCCTAATGTATTATGTTCATTTGTTTTGTTGAGTTGTAATGACATTTTTGCCAAACGGCTTCAATTCTTTTTAATTAAGCAGAAAGGAGTATTTTGCCCTTCCATCGAATGACATTTTTGCCCTTCTAATTAATTCAAAACACCCCCGAACCCTTTTATTAAAAAAAGAAAAGGGAAAAAGAAAACCGTTTCGGAGCCTCCTCTTCTTCCATACTCCACTCTGTACTCAAACCTAGATCATTCTCCTCCAAAATCTTCAAACCTTCCTCCCCATTCGCAATATTCACACCATGTCGGCATCAGCGGCAGAATCATCACCGGCAGCATTACCAAATAGAGAAGATGCACCAGTTACAGAAAATCCAAAAGCGACAGACGGAGAACAACGGAAACCCTATTCTAAGAAAGTTGCAAAAAAGAAAAAGGAAAAAGTTGCTAAACAAAAGAAGTGCAAGAAGAAGTGCAAACAGAAGGTATAACTTTGATTTTATGTTCGCAAATTCTGTATATATTTCAAGGAAAATGACATTCTCCGTCATAAAACGTATTTGAATGTTAAATTCTATTCGCCGTTTAATTTGGAACGGATAATGTCATTCTCCGTCTAACTTGAAACGGAGAATGCCGTTCCCAGTGTTAAAACCCATAAGAATGGCCATTCTCCGACCTAATTTTTGGTTTTTTTTTTGTTTTGCAGAAAGAAAATCTGTCAGGAATAAGGATTCAAGACTTTTCCGTTCTACCTTCAAGCCAATGCTAAATCTTATGGAGGAGGTCAATCGAGATGCTGGCCGTTTACCTGAGCCAGTTATTGGTTCCTTGAAGAATACCGGTTTCTGGAATTTTGTCGAGATTTTCTACCAAACAGAGTCCACGTCTCCGAAATGGCCAAGGTAACGGAAGGGTTTGAGAATTTAATTGCAAGTTACACAGAAGAAGAAGATGGCGTCGGGTGCTTTGAATTGAGCACCACTATTAAATCGCGCCAAGCGTCAAGGATATGGCAGTCATATTCGGTCTACCGCTGAATGAAGAAAGCGTTGATGATGTTTCTTACAGAAGATTGATAAAGAAAAAACAACAGCAGCCCACACCACCAGCATCATTGAGCCTGTGCAGAGATCATTTCACAAGATTGCTGGCTAATACTAAGGGCAAACACTCAGAAGTCACGAATAAGGAAGTGAGAGACAAGTTCTTTGAATTGTTACGACGGCTTCGTGGCGGAGATAACGCTGTTAATCCAGATGATTTGGCCAAGCTAATAATCTTCCACTTATGCCAAACTGTATTCTTCACAAAGTCTGGCGGTTCAAATTTGCCGTACAGATTCTTGGCCTTGGTAGACAGTGTGGACGTGATCAACAGTATATGCTGGCCAAGGTTAATCCTGGCATATGTAATGGATAGCTTAAAGAGGAGTAGAAGCAAAACTGAACAGGGGGATTACTCAATGGCTTTCCACAAATTGGAAGGTTGCACAATATACTTCCTCTATTGGTTTGCAGAACATAGTAAATTTGTGGAAAGGAAGTTCGCCCCAATTCCTGATTACCCAAGATTTTTCACATGGAATGGGTACGATATCTCAAACTTCCTCAAGGCCGAATATCACAACAAATGAGATCGAAGATGATATTGGAAGATCTGGTTATACCTGTTGGGGAAGAAGAAGGGCACAAAGAAGATGAGCCACCTATAGAAGAAGTTGAAAAAGAGGGAGAGGAAGAACACCAAGAAGCAGGTGGGGATAATTTTGCTGAACAACGGATGACACCGCATCATGAAATGGGCGCTGTGATGGACGACTCAGCAAAGGAATTGGAGGATTTGAGAAGACATCATTCTGATATTCTTGCGCAGAATGAAGAACTGAAAGAAAAGTTGAAAGAGATGGAGGCACAAGGAGCGCCGTTACGTGCAGCCAACTTTGAGAATGCCATACTAAAAAAAAAGCTGAAAGTGCTCCAGGCAGAAGAAGAGCAACAACGTGCAGTCAACGTTGTGATGGAGGGCTCTGTGCATGAACTGGAGGATTTGAGAAGACATCATTCTGATATTCTTGCGCAGAATGAAGAACTCAAAGAAAAGTTGAAAGAGCTCGAGGCACAAGAATCACAACAACGTACAGTCAACGTTCTGATGGAGGGCTCTGTGCATGAACTGGAGGATTTGAGAAAGCAGAATTCTGTTCTTAAATCAGATCTACATGCACAAGGTAAAATCTTTTCTATGTCAAATTTCTGATTTATAATCTTCCAGGAGAATGACTATTCTCCGTGTACTATAACACGGAGAATAGTCATTCTCCGTGTTATTTGGAACGGATAATTGCTATTCCCTATCATGTCGATACTGGAAAGGTTATTCTCCGTGTAATTCCAAACGTATTATATTATACGGAGAATGTCATTCTCCGTGTTAGGTTCACATCATACATTTCATTGTTGTTTATTTTATTTCAGTGCGAACAACCAAACAACTCAGAGAAACAAATGAAAGGCTCGTTGAGGAGAAAAGGGAGCTTCAAAATAAAGTTGAATCATTTAAATTTGAAGCCAATGAAAAGGATTGCAAAATTAAAGATCTCGAAGCCATGGCTAAAGTACTTCAGAATGAAGAGTTACAAGCTGCTGCTGAACCTGCTGCTCCAAGAGAAGTCAGAAGAAGAGGAGGATCGGGGGGAAAGAGGTTAATAAAAAGCAATATAGTTGGAGAGGCTAATAAAAAGCGGAAGGTTAATGATGCTACGAAATCCCGAGAAGACGCCAAAATGGCTAAATTAAAGAAGAACCACGTCGTACTAAGGGAATGCGATGAACTCTTACTTTGGAAACATGCGGATGAAGAGCTGAAGAAACAATACATCGACATCGTAATTCCCAGAAAGAATTCTCCAAAGTATGTATTCTGAACCCTTTTTTATTTCGTTTTTTCTAGACTTTTTTCACAATTATGTAATGAAAATCTATCTTTATTAATTTAATCTAAACTAAATTTATGTGCAGTGATATGGTATACGAATTTTATCCGGAAAAGGGTGAAAATGAAGTTTCAGTCCAGCTGTCGGCAGTAGACATGCAAGACATACTCAACTATGACGACATGGAGGCTGGCATACTGGACATAATAATAAGGAAGCTGAAAGAAATTCAAGGCAGTAAAAGGTGTGCCCCGTCTAGTTCGAAGGAGGTGCCATTGATCCAGAAAAAAAAGCCGGCGCTCCAATCCCATAAGTGGTCTGCATTCATGACGGCCCACACATTGGTAAGAATTCAAACAGAAAAATCCATATTCATGTGTACACCGATAAAAAATGACAGAAAAAAATTACTCATGATATTGTGTATTGTTTTTGGAAAACAACAGACCGTCATTCAACGTGTCAATGAAGAAACCGCAAAACCCGGCGCCTGTGAAGACATCCAAAAAGTAGAAGACTTCGTCATGGGTTTGGAGGACGACATAGAGTTGTTATTCATCCCACTTTTTAATGCAACCATCAAACACTATACTCTGCTCACATTCAACTTTATCTCCTACGACTGGACACACTACAACTCCTTGTTGCAAACCACGTACGATACGTGCAAGGTGGATGCAGAATTAACGAAGAAAACCTTAGAGCCTATCGTCAGGAGAAAAGTTGATATGATGAGGGAGAGATGCCCGGCGAAGAAGGAGTATGAGAGCAAAGTGCTGAATTGTTCTCTAAATTTCCCACAACAACGGGCACCCAACTGCCTCTTGTACACGACGTATTATATGAATAGGTTGACGACTCCTCCCTTCGAAATACCGGGAGGAAATGACAATGAAACTCACAAGAAGATTACAAAGATGAGGTTGTCATGGGCTAAGGAGTTGCTTTCAAGCAAATATGTAAATCGATCCTAGCAATGACATTGTAAAACAACAATGTAATTATGATGTAATTGGGCAAGGAACTTCTGTCTTTGATAAGCTCTGCTTTTATAATATAATCATTTTTGAATTACATTTACATCGTCAAAACCACGAAAAGTTTGACTTTTATTTACATATGAAACAACTCGAACTCATGCGCCAAAAGGGCAGTGGGTTCCTTAGCCTCAGGAGTCTATCTCTTCGACATGTTCCTTGTTGAAGAAGGATGGCTTTTCACGGTGCTCTCCCTCAAAACAAAATTCCTTGAGGCAGTGGGTTCCTTTGCCTCAGTGAGTTCCTTTGCACGGAGGATGCACGATGAAGTGACTTGCCTCAAGGAGTCATGCTACGGTTCCTATGCTCTGACCATGCACGATCAATACCATCTACCACGCGGACACGAACTGAAAGACGACAGAGAACAACACTCCTTGACAGTTGAAGCTTTCAATTGGATTCCTTGAAGCAAAACACTTCATCGTGCATCGTCAGAGGAGTGTTGTTCTCAAGGAATTCAATTGAAAGCTTCAACTGTCAAGGAGTGTTGTTCTCTGTCGTCTTTCAGTTCGTGTCCGCGTCGTATTCATCGTGCATCGTCAGAGCATAGAAACCGTTTCATGACTCCTTGAGGCAAGTCACTTCATCGTGCATCCTCCGTGCAAAGGAACTCACTGAGGCAAAGGAACCCACTGCCCCAAGGAATTTTGTTTTGAGGCAGAGCACCGTGCAAAGCCATCCTTCTTCAACAAGGAACATGTAGAAGAGATAGACTCCTGAGGCAAAGGAATCCTCTGTCTCAAGGAATTTTGTTAACTTGTGGCAGAGCACCGTGCAAAGCCATCCTTCTTCAACAAGGAACATGTAGAAGAGATAGACTCCTGGCTGGCGATTCGACAGAGCGTGGAACGATAATAAACTTCAAACTCATGCACATCTCAGTCTTCTGAAGGACTTCACCACCGTGCATCGTCGGACCAATGGAACACGTTGAAGAGATGAACTCCTGGCGGCAAAGGAACACCGTGCATAGTCCGAGCCAATCAACGTGCGGGCGCTTCGTCAGAGCGTGGAATGGCAATAAATCCAAACCCAGGCACATGTCAGTCTTCTGAAGGACTTCACCACCAAAGCTTCTTCGAACGAGGAGATCGACAACCAAGAGGAAAGAGTCTTGCCAAGGCGGGGGATCGGTAGAGTCCATCGCCACAAGAAAAGCTAAGTGAGATGAGAACAAACTCTCTCTACACTACTGGCATTTATAGGCGTAGAACAACTCGGACTCATGCGCCAAAAAGGCAGCCACTTCGAATTCTGCCCCTGCTCAATTAAAGCTAAGTAAGACTGGAACAATTAATTTCCATCAATACCAATGCCATTAATACCAATGAATATACCCTTCGAATTCTGCCAACTTTGATACCCCTTACTGTATCAAAGTTTTTTTCTTGATACAGTAGGGGTATCAAAGTTTTGATACCCCCTATGTATGACATGTGGGCCCTTCCTGCTTTAAAAAATGTGTACAAATATATATATATACATAAATTTTAATAGGGCCCACAAAACTCTTTTCTAACAAAACTCTTTTCAAAGTTTTGATACCCCGATGTATGACATGTAGTCCCCTCTTGCTTTGTAAAACGTGTAAACATATATATATATACATATTATTTTTTGAGATGGCCCACATGTCATACATAGGTGCCTGTATCAAAGTTTTTTCCCTTTTAAATAGCACCCATAATTAACTTACAAAAAAGTATAAATAAAACAAAATATTGTTATAGTCAAGATTTGAACCAATGACCTCTTGAATACAAGTCTAGCAGTGTAACCACGACACCACAATAGCATTCTCCGTGTTTTATTAAACGGAGAATAACATTCTCCGTTTTGAATTAAACGGAGAATAGCTTCACAGTGTTAAAAACAAATTAGAATGTTCATTCTCCGTTTTAAATTAAAACGGAGAATATCATTCTCCGTTTTAAATTAAAACGGAGAATGACATTTGCCACATAAGAATGACATTGTAAAACAACAATGTAATTATGATGTAATTGGGCAAGGAACTTCTGTCTTTGATAAGCTCTGTTTTTATAATATAATCATTTTTGAATTACATTTACATTGTCAAAACCACGAAAAGTTTGACTTTTATTTACATATGAAACAACTCGAACTCATGCGCCAAAAGGGCAGTCATTTTTATAATAAGATCTCCCAAATTCTGCCATTTATTGGCAAAATTTAACAACTCGAGGAGTCATCCTACGGTTCGTATGCTCTGACGATGCACGATGAATACCATCTACCACGCGGACACGAACTGAAAGACGACAGAGAACAACACTCCTTGACAGTGGAAGCTTTCAATTGGACTCCTTAACATTCTCCGTTTTGAATTAAACGGAGAATAGCATTCAAAGTGTTAAAAACAAATTAGAATGTTCATTCTCCGTGTCATTTGAAACGGAGAATGTTATTCTCTGTTTTGAACTGCACGGAGAACATATTTTCTCCATTTTTGATGTACTACGTTTTGAAATTAGAATTTAATGTTCTCCATTTTTATCTAATTGTCTTCTCAAACTTTTGTATTGGAGAACATATTTTTTTATCTAGTTGTCTCGTGTGAATGACATCTTGCCACATAATAAAGACATTATCTTAAGTCAACGACGTTCATTTTATTCCATTTGCTCATTTTCACTATTTCGCTTTCGTACTTTACAATTACGATAATCGTGACCCATTTTTTTACAAAATTTACATATTCTAGCCTTCGGGATAGATTGACTTTCTGTAGGCTGGCTTGATTTCCCTTGAGAAGGCCTTCCTTTTGTTGCTACCGGATTTGGCTCTTTTAAAGCTTCATGCACTCCTTGAACTGCATCAGCTACCATTGTTCTTCTTCGCCAATATCGGACACCATTTCTTTCAACTCCATCAGAACAGACGACATCAACTCCGTTCCCCTCTCTTGAACTTTGCTTGATTTTTACAAAAGTATGTAAACAGATTAACTTGTTCATTAATAGCACCATACCTTCTGCTCTCAATAATGTCTGGGTGGATGAATCTTCTTTCTGAGCCAGGTCCGGAGAGATAACTCTCTTTGCAATCCTTGAGCCAACGAGATTTTATCAAGTTCTTTGGAATATCTCCAATTTGTAATCTCTTTATTGCTGCAAAAATATGCCTACAAGGAATCCCCTTGGTCTCCATCCACATGCATTCACATGTTATGATGTTGTCGGCCGGAAGAAATGTAACCTTACGGTTGACACTGTCTGGCGACAAATACTTTTGGACAGTGCAAACTTCTGTCCCTCTTACGATGTGATGATGGGGAATAATATATGCATCAGAACGTGTGATTTCCTTCCTTACATCTATAAACACCTTTTTAGTGTAAATTGTGGCAAATTTACCTCTATTACGGCCATGCTAGTTTGATTCACAACTGGTGTTGAGAATTTATCATTGACATGCTTACCCATATGGCCGTAACGTAAGGCCGCCAAAACCGTGGTCACAATTTTGAAGGGCCTTCCAAAGTGGCAGCTTCTCATTCAAAACCTTTTCAGAAAAGCGTTCATAGATTCACATCTATTTGTTGCTGTAGAACCGCCAAAATAATTACCACGTAGGAATGTGTCCGCCCATCGCTCCCTCGTTCTGTACAATGCAGTGGTCCACTCATTGTTTTCTAATTATAATCTGTAGCATCTGCTGCCAACGGTTTTCAAATTCTTCGACTGAATAGTACCTGTTTAGAAAACATGGACATTAACTAAAGTTTGTGATATTGTAACAACAACATACTTCAAAGTAAAGTAGCAAGTGTGCTATGTACCTTTTAATCAGAAGACTCAGTTTATTGTGAAAACCCTCTCGGTGTACATTTTTGGCAGCATGTTAAGGATTGCCATGAGCACGTTCGATGAACTACGCTGGGCATTAAATCCTCAATTGGTTTATTCATGGATCTGCAACCATCCGTGAGAACTGTCAATGGTAATTTGCCATTCATACACTCTAGGAATTTTGCAGAACCCAAGAATAAGTCTCCGCAGTCTCATTAGGATCATTGCAAACCCAAACACACAAGTCATCGCATGATTGTTTGTACCCACTAGAACACCAACGGCATTTGACTTATATTGTTTATATGTAGAATCGAATGCTAGTGAATCTCCAATAGTTCGTAACGAATCGACAAGA